>WBMZ01001304.1:0-185956 GCA_013400975.1 Atrichornis clamosus | reverse complement strand
CCCCGCCGCGCTCCCGCCGCGCCGCGCCTGGCGCCCGCACAGCCCCGGGAGACCGCAGTGCCCTGGGGACAGCGGCAGTCCGGCCGTCCCCCGCCAGGCACACGAAGGTTGGGTTTAGAGTTGCAGGTGCAGGTATTAAAGGTCGTCTGTGTTGAAGCAAGCAGATAAATGTCAGGTGGTGATGAGGGACAGCCCAAACAAGTGTACGTGCTCGAAGCAGCGCTGAAGGCTGACGAGGGTGGAAGAGAGACATGTCGTTTGTACACAACTATGACTGACAAAACTAAACAGAGTCACTGACTGCCAAACAATGAAAAATATTTTCTTGTAGAGTGGCATGTAATTTGTGCTCGTATGCCAAATGATTTCTATCTTGCCTTTTCAAATCGAATTCTCAAAAACAACTTCTCATTTTTGGATGCAAAATGTGCTATGGGTGTGGAATATATGTTACCTGGTAAGTGAACCGAGGAATGGAGATACTGTATCAGTGGTTGTACAGTTGAAATAATGAAACTATTGCCTTGTCATGAATGTATTTTTGGAGATAACTGTTAAAGGTGATGGTTATAGAAGGAGTCAGACCAGTTTTCTCTGTTATTTTTTACAAATTGTGATTAAATACTTCACTTTTTTTGACCTAGGCAGACTTAGCATTTAAAAAGCTGAATTTTTGTAAGCTCTTTATTTTTCTTGTAATGTTAAAGAAAATGACAAGGCATTGAAAGGTCTCAGTTATTATTTTTGTAGCTACATTGGAAATACTTTGAGTTTTTTCTATTAGTATTAGAATTAAGATATATGCACCTCCATCCATTCATGCCTAACTCACTGCCACAGGAAACTGAACCATGTTTACAGTAGTGGAGGTTAGACTGGCTTTTTGTTAAAACACTTTTTCACATATATTTTTTTAAATGAAAGTAGAGATAAGTAAAAATAGATAAATTATGCAATCCTTCATGTCTGTGTACCGTAAGTAACTGTAGTGAAGTACTCCATGTTAATCATGACAAACTCTGTTTGGTTCTACATACTATAGTGAAGGAGTGCTTGATTTCTGTGGAGTAATGCCATACAGACATGCAAATGGAAAACCACAGTATTTTTGATTTTAGTTTCTTTTTGATTAGGTTTCACTGGAAAACAGCAACTTTTCTGTAGATGTGGCTTTAAAAACTAACCTTTGGCAAGCAAGCTGCCATCATACAGGGTCGTTGCTGCCTCAATCCATGGTTGAATTTCCGAAGGAGTTACCTGGACTGGGGATGTGAGAGAGACAACCCAGTGCCTCAGCTGGCACACGGCTGCACTTGAGCATACTTCAGTATTTCCTACAGGTGGCACTTCTGCATCAAAAAGCTTGTTTTAATGGGAACACAAAAACAGGGAAGCAAAGGTTAAGGCATTAGTCTTTCTCGATAAGATGGATATGCAATACATTTAGATCCCTGATTGTGCACATGGGTACATTTATATTAGACATACTTGCAATTTATTTTCAGATATATTTGTTGAAAAAGATGAACTTCATCACTGAGGTTAATCAAAGTTTTGTGATACATAGCAATATAATACACACAGTAAATTAAAAATATGCTATATTTTCATATTCTGAAAATGTCCTTGGTCTTTAAGCTGTAGTAACTGTAAAGACTACCAGTGAAATCCTAACAGTGCTTATCCAGCTATGAAAAATTCCGCAACACAGTTGGAATTGCAGGCAACACAGCAATATAAACATAAGCAAGAATGGAAAATTTATGTAGATAGCAAAATATTTTCTTCTTTTCTAAGATGAGAGGATTAATATTGAGGCATTTTGTATACAGAAAACTGGGTTATACCTCCTATGGAGGTGTATACAGGAGACACAAATCTAGGAACTGGAGTGAGCAATTAATAATATCACAACAGTTCATCTATTTTCAGCCTTTTTTTCTGGGACTTTTTCAGTAGTGTTTTTGCAAGCATTGACATCTCTCTTAATGAATCAATGACTTTTAAAACTTACTAATGTAGAATAAAAGATGATAAATGTATGCATTTTGGACATTCTTTTAGATCAAAACTCCTGATAAGATTTGCTTTAAAGTAAGTACTACATTATAAAGCCAATTGTGAGCTCTTATTTTCAGCATTCTCTGTTACTTACAAATGCATCTTGTGTTATTTGTTCTTATTTTTTTAAATGGGTCAAATAGTGCAGCTTAGTATTAGTCTGATGCATAGTTCCTTAGAACTCTCCTGAATTCACTCTGTGTATAGGAAAAAGTATATTATTTGTTATATTCCTGTGCCATATTTGAACATTGTAGCCATCTTTCTGTAAACTTAGGCCAGGAACGAATGTTTAATCTGTGCTGAACATTCTGGTGACCTTTTTATAAAATTTGTATTAGCCTTACCTAGGGATTAAACCTTTAGTAGATGAATGGATGTCCTTTGCGTCATGAGCAAGCCAATATTATGAAAATATAGCTGATGTCAGAAAACCGTAAGCCTTGGAAAAAACCTGTGCTTTTCCCAGGCTTGGTAGAACAGTCCTGGATGTCAGCAGCTGAATTTCCTGAAGCTTCACGCTGTGGTTGTGCCGTGCTCCCCCTACAGATGATGCTCTTGGGCTGCTGGGTCCTGCCAGGGAGAGAGCAGTGACGCTGTCATCCACCTCCCGTGCTCTTACGGCTGGCACAGACAGAGGGAAAGCAGAAGGGACCTATCAAAACCACACCTATCAAAATGCAGAAAGGAGAAGAGCAGAGAAACAAACCTTCAAAGAGGATGTTGGAACTTGGGAGACATGGAGTAGGGAGTCAGGCAAGAGTACTGGATCCAGAGGTGCTAATTGACTTGAGGCAGGGGCTGGTCAAGGGTGGAAGAACAGGAAAGACTTACAACCTAGGTATTAGATAAAATGGGAAGGCAGAAGTAGGCAAAAGAACCCTGAATGAGAACGAGAGAAGAAAAAGTAGCAAGAGAGGCAATCCAAGTTCAGGCAGCATGCCCAGGGAGGTAAAACTGGGGGGAAAAAAGTGAGGGGGTGTTCACCCGGATTAGATAAATTCGAAGAATGAGGATTGGGAACCTGTGAAGAGTAAACCTGGTGACTTGTGTGTAAAGAAGAGACAAAACCTACAAGAATGCTGAGGGGAGTTACTAGGCAGTTTGGACCACAGAGCTCAGGAGTAAAGGAAAGGAACTTGGACTTGCTGAGCAAGGAGACTGGGTCTGAAAGAACAACCTTAGGAACGAAGAACAGGACTTTTGAAGCGTGACTGGGGAAGAGGAAGGAAGTGGGACAGGAACAAGTTAAAGGAACAGGGCCATGCTTTGGTGTGACCTCCAGGGATAGGTCAATGTGTATCAGCGCATGACATCTTCCAAAGCCACACACAGGGATACCAAATTCTCCTTGTTCATTCGCCAGCAAAGAAGGGTACCATGGTATCAGGGCTTCAGGAGTACTGAGAGTCAATAGCTGCTGCTGACTTCAGTGAGAGCAGGACTTTGAAAAAATCCTTTGAGAAGACAAACGTTAACCACCTTAAATTGGCATTGAAGGTTAGAAACCATATTTTAACTTCCCTGTGCCTCAGTTTTCCATGTGTAAAATGGAAGAGTGTTACTGCCTCCCTTCACAGAAATGTTTTTAGAATAAACTAATGAGTGTTTTTTAATCAGCTAGACACTGTAGTAGCCAGGAAAACCCATGAGGTGCATGGAAAAACCCATGATGAAATTCACAATTTTGTCTTCGGAGCAGAATATGAATAATGTGTAGCAAATAAGTCCTGGTACTACACACAGAACAACATCAAATAGCTGTTACAAGAAAAATAGTTCATTATGTACACACTATTCATTATGTGTACTGAATGAGTCAGAACTTATGTGGAAAAATTGGTGTGTAATCATGCAGTTGAAGACTATACCATAATCTAAACAAAGTGTCCAATTTAAGTTATTCAAAGATGCTTCATTCTGGTATTTTCTAACTATTGATGGCTTGAACTATACAATCTCACTAAAGGGCTTTTAAAGGTTTTTTCTCTCTTTACTTCATATATTTGAAGATAGTGTTTAGGTATCAGGATCAGAGCTGGAATTGGTGTCTTGGCCAGTTCCAATCAACTTCATCACCTTCCAAACACTTGGCACCATTACAACTGTTTAGTCTAACAAGCTTGTAAAAAAACATTGCATCATATAAGCTAAGATGTCATTTCTGGTTTATGTAAACAATTTGCAATCTTTGGCTTTCCATGTTATTTGAGCATGTCTCATGTTTTCTAATTTATTTCAAAAGTTTATTATTATGCTGGATTTATTGGAGGATTCTGAAAGATTTTTCTAGAGTTCATTAATTGGGGTTTTCATGGCCGTATTGTTTACACATTCGCCTTTCAAACAGAAGGGATGAAGTGGCATCATTCAGTCTCTGCATGCAATCTTCAAATCTCTCTTTTGGCATTGAGGATAAGTACCACTGCTATTTCTGAAATGTTATCCTGTATGTCTGAGAGATGGGGGAAAATTGAATGTCTAGGTGGGCTCCCACATGAAGGACAACTGAGAGATCCAAATTTCTTAGTAATTCTTAGTGACCTGAATCGTTGTTGTTGAACAGGTGTTTGATTTTTTAAAAACTACGACACTTCTGAGCACAGTTTGTATTTTTGTATCCAGCATAGTAGAGAAGTGCTTGTATTTGTGGTATTTTGATAGGACGCAAAATTCAGAGTTATGTTTATTGTGGGTTTCTTCCTCTTCCCAGCTGCAAATGTGGAGATTCAAATTCATTCGCCTTGAAATGCAAAATGTATTACTTTTCCAGGGTTTGAGCAGTGGAATGGCCAACTAAGAAATATATTGCTTCCATAAAATTATGCCTAACCTGTCTGAACATGAAAACAGAGATTATTTTTTTTTATTTTTAAGATAAGCAATAATGCTGCTAGAAGTTAAAATTACTTCAAAAGCTCTCTTGTTGCAAAAAAAAAAAATTACTTATGGTTTTAGCATTACATTCTTGCCAAAGACTAAGATTTCATATGTAGTATTCCTTGCTCTTAGAACACGTAAAAATACTAAATGGAGCCAAGCAACAAGTCTTCATAAATGACCTTTAGAATTGTGGAAGAGTAGAAAACTAATGATTTGCCTAAGTCTTCCAATTCAGCGAGTATTTTATCCTGTCTTAGTTTATATCATAAGCAATGATGTCACTAACTAGAAAAGCTTTGCTGGAAACTGGCTCTTGAACACCCCGGTGTCAAGAGATGTAGTCATCCACATTCTTCCTTTGTATTCATGAATTTTTAGAGTTATTTTCCTTCCTTCTCATCTGCTTTTAGAGCTTTATGACACTCAGATCTGCATAACTGATTATGAATTATTTTATCTGGCAATGACCAAATTATATATTATTAGCTATTTAAATCTTGCCTGCTATTCTATTTGTGCCCCTTTTCATTCAATTATGCTTCAGTGTAACTCTCCTTTATAAAGCCACTGAAATGCTTGATGTGTAATTATACCAGATTCACCTACAGAAGCACTGTTCTCTCCTAATGCTGATATTCCTAGGTTGAAACTCAAATATATAATGCAGCTTCAGTGGTTAATTTCTACTCATTCTTTTGCTTAAAACATTTTAATCATCCCTGTCTCCTGTGTATGTCCCTTCTTCTTTGTGTTTGTTTCAGATTATAGTTCCCAGATGCGTTCTTTTATTTATTGTGTAACGGAATCCATTGTAGCACTTCCTGCCAATGCTTCTAAGCCATCTTGTGCTTGCAGCTCCTTCTGATCTAACATTGTCTGCAGTACACAAATGTGATCCCTCTTTACAGATCATTCATCAAGACCTGTAGCCTGGAATCAGCCACAGCCCAGTGGACACCTGAGCTCCTCCTTACTCGTTTTGCCATATGTCAGTCTCACCTCTGCCAGTCCTTGGTCAGCCCTGCAGATCAGTAGTTCTTGACAAGTACAGTGGCAGGAGGAATCATTTAGGGAAGAGAAATTCTAATCCCTCCAGCATCTGAGAAGCAAGAATGCCATGCCAACCCCTCACTTAAAATTTCGTATCTCTCCTGCAAATCTCAAAGACAAAAGCTGTTTTTATTGAGGAAGAGCTAAGCCATTACTATCCTTTTCATCTATTTCATCTTAAACTAGATTTTTCTATTTTACTAGCAATTTTCTTCTCAGACTACTAATCTGGTGGCTCTACCACCTCTTGTAAGAAGTGTTCTGGGCTCATGTTTCCAAATTCACAATTTACCCTGCCATCCTGCCTGTCCAATCTAGGTCAGAGTACGCCCAGGAGGCCAATTCAGTCCTTACAACCTCTTTCCAGTGAGGTTCCTGGTCCCAGAGCCATAGCTTCTAGAGCAGGCAGAGCATCCCTTTTGTCACGTAAGGTGTTTTGAGGAGACACTCCATCATATTCTTATTTAGAGTTCTCTAGTGTTTCATCATTCACTTTTGAATGGGTTCCAGCCAGGCATTGTCATGTTGTCTTGTGTCCAAAGGCTTGCTGAAGCCTGTCTTCCTAGCCTTGGGTTCTCATTCTGGGACTTCTCTGCCTCATTAGTTTTCCATTTTTTCTGCCAGAATCCAGAAAGATCCCCTCCTTTACCCATTCCTCGTAATTTCTTCCATGTTTCATTGGTTGTGGCTTCTAAATAGCAGGTTTGGAGGCCCTGGCTTTTCTGAATAAGGCAGTTTTCAATTCCCTTTGTGCTGCTGAAGTAGTGCTAGTAATTCTAACCCCAACTGAGGAGGTAATCTTCAAAAGTCCTTACAGTCTGGGTTTTCTTTGACCGCTCGAGACAGTAGGTACATCTTCTATGCTGCCAGCATGCATGGCCTTTTGTGCTTTTTGTGACCTGGGAGGCTGTATTTAATTCTGGCTGAACACAGCCCACAGTATTAAACTATGTCTTCTGTTATCTTTTGACAGATATTTTAAGCATTTTTCTTATGGACTACTTTCTTCAGAAATTTGTAAACATATCTGCTGAAATAGTACTAACGCTGCCAATATACGATACGTGTATAAAATATGTCACTGCTGTAGAAAATTGTGAACAAAGCCAACGTTTATGCAGTCAGAACTAAAGAAAGCTCTGCTCCAGGATCACTTCACACGGTTTCCTCACTAGGTTTTGTTATGCAGTGGAGCATCCTTTTCTTGACCTTGAAAATTTTTCCTTCAGCACAGAAGCTTTGGTTCAAATTCATTGTAATGTTTGTAACTGAATCAGTTCTCACAGTGGTGTTTGTAGTCGACTCATTAGTCAATTTTATTTTATTGTTTTCAGAGTGTTCTTGGTTTTTTTCTGCTTGAATGAACAAGGTGTTTTGCATGGATGTTTTCAAAAGCAATGATTAGCTGTACTGTTTTCATAACCTAACAACCGTTTCTCTGAGCCTTGACAGGTCTAGCTGCTGCCAAGAAGGGGAAACCTTAAAGCTAGTTGGTTGTTGTTCTTTCATTCCTGCAGAGTGACAGAAAGTATTATCAGAGTTGCACTTTTTCTTCATTCCAAGTGTGGACTGTCACCTGGAGTTTGTCCAATATTGGACAAATAAGAAAGTCAGACACAGCTGGCAGCTCTAGAGGCACAGTTTAAGGAATTGGTGTATTAAGATTTATAAATCCATGCACTCTTGTTAGGAGAATTCTTCATTTTGCAATGATCAGAAGCATCCCATGAATTTCTTTCCTGAGTTGTTCCATTGGCTTCAGTAATACCTTGTGTAAAAGCCAGTTTGCATTCATAATGTGTCATGATTAAGATCTTACAACTACTGTATTTTCCTAACTTTTGGGGTGTGTGTTCTCGCTTATTTCATACAGATAGGCATCCAATTTGGAAATTTTCTCTATAAAGTGCGGTTTCTCTGGATTTCATCTGTCTTTATTTTTAAGACATTTATATATTTATAGCTATATTTAATCTGTATAATCTATTTATTTCTGGGCTAGAAATAATGTTTCTAAAAGATTATTCTGAGCCTTTTTTTACAGTTCACTTCTATGTGTACTCATAGTTGAAGACATTTGGACTTCAAAATGAGCAGGATAAAAAGATGTTAAAAGGCTCTTTCAGTTTGGCCAGCTGTAAGTACTGGTTTACAAGTATCTGTGGAGTGACTCATGCTGTGTCGTTGTTCCTTTTAATCCAACTAATGTAAAGGGAAATTATATATGAGTTTATATAAAGGAAGGAAAAAAATTACAAAGAGGGTACGCAGCAGATTGTAATTTTTAATGCTACTAAGGTCTATCTTCCATCTGATGACATAAAGTAAATATTATGCACTTACACTTTTATGATGAAATTTATGCTGGTAATTTAATATAAATGTTCAGTAGTAAACATGTGGCTTTCAGAGTGCTAATGTTTCTGATGAATTTCTAACCTTTACCCTTCCAGTGTAATTTCAAGGCATTTCTAATCACAGGAACTGAAAATCCCCTCAGTCTTCTCATTGAACCCATTAGATCACAGGGAAGTTATGTCCCTCTTGTGTGGAACATACTGGAATTTTATCCAGTGTTATCTATGCTCTGGTGACACAGCTGTCACCTTACCCTTCATGAAAGGACAGGTTTGAGCAGTAAGACTTCACATGCCATTTATTGTGATTGTCTCACCTCTGCCCATGTGTAGAGGTTACTTCCGTTCCCTTCCTAGATGGAGACACCTGAAATTCCAGGTACAATTCTTTGTTTCCTCTCTGTGAATATATCCGTGTAACGTTTTGGAACCTTGACCCAAATAATATGTTGCTTCTGTACTTCATTTTGTCATTGTGTTTGGGTAGCATGGAGTTCTTAAATCACACCTGATATGTAGAGATCTGAGCATAGCAGCCTTTCTAGAGCATGAGAGTTTAATTCCAGGTTTTGTGACACATCAGGTAGCCAGGTGGCCTGGCGTGACCTGTGTGGTAAGAACACATCTAGTACTCAGGGCTTTCTCAAAACTGGACAAGTGCAGGGAAGACAGAAACAGGACCTGCATGTGAAAAAAAATAACATAGTGATTCTCCCTTTTCTGTTTTTGTCTATTCTGTAATGCTCAGCTGATTTCTGTGTTTCTTCTTTGAGCAGACCATCAGGGCACCCCCTAGGCTGGCTGGTGGGGCTGTCAGTGTGCAAGTGTGCAGTACTTGAGATGGAAGCCATACAGGGAAACTGAATTCTTCAGTACATCTCAGAATGTTTATTAGATTAGCTCATGTAGTAGGGAGTGGGAACTGGAAAGCATTCCTTGAGATGCTCTTGAATGCACTAAATCCAAAATATGAAAAACTAAACTAAATATGAAAACTTTTTAAGTACCATGCCCAAGGGGACTTGTTTAGTGTAGTGAATTTGTAGAAGGTTGTGCAGCTATTCCTCTACCGCTAATCAATTTTTGTCTTGCCACAATCATGATTGGTGCCATTGCTGCAACCCAGTGGCTGTTATATAGCCCAGGCAGCCTGCCTAATAAGACTACAGAAAAATTGGTAATGAAAACTATTGCTACAGTCCAGCTGAGCTGTTCTTTTTTTAAAAAGCAATTCTAGAATTATCAAGGACTGTGGATTTGAACTGGATGGTTTAGAATTGTTGTAGGTTTCTTTTAACTTGATTACATCAACACTTCTCTTTCAGTTTTCTGCCCTTCATTAGACAGTCTTCATTAGGTAACCTACATGAGAGTTCTGTCACAAATGCCATCAGGACAGGAACTTGATGAGCTAGAGCCAAGACTTTTAATACATCCACACACCCTGTATGCTGTACCATGTCTGCGTGAGGGGTGAATTCTAATGTGGTGGAAACTCTGCTGAAAGATTTCTTTTGACTACAATATTCATAACTGTGTCTTCTTTACACTCAAGTAACGGTGAAAAGCTTGAACTCATTGTAGCCTTCCATAGGGAGTGTTCAGCAGGATCATCTCATTTCTGCATGCTTAACTACCTTAAAGAAACTGGCAGCAACCTAAATTATCTGTGAGCTCTCTGCTCTTGTCAGGGGTTCAAAAGTTAGGAATGGTCAACCAGTGGCAGACCTACATCTAAAGACCTTGATAATGTTTGGTTGCCCTAGGAAACCAAGCTAAAAATGAAACAAAACAGAACAACTCCTGCCAAAAAAAAAGACTCTCAAAACCCCTATATCCTTTATTTATCAGGGTCTGAGAGACAGTCTGAAACCGGCATACAATTCTGAAACATGCATGCAATTTAAATGTAAAAAACCCAGTACAAGTTACAAAGTAGAATTTCCTGAACTATTGTGAATATGTAATACATTTCAAATCACAGCTAAAAAGCACAGACTGGTGTAAACCAGAGCCAAAGCCCATTCCTTACAAGAGATGTGTGTGAAAAGCACACAGCAATTACCAGCGCACTGAAGGAAAGAAATGCTCATTCATGCTGCAGACTGCCAGGGTATCCAGTGAGTTACAAAAGCCCACTCATGCTGAGCACCCTGCTTTCTCAAGGAAAATGCTTAGTAAAACTCTGTTCCCCAGCCTTGAGTTCTCTCTGCTGCCCTTCAAGTGACGAGTTTTGCCTTTCTGTCTGGGCTTCCCTTTGTTGAAAGGAAGTGGATTTTAAATGAAAAAAGTCCTTGTATGATCAAGGCACTTGCAGTTTTCAGGCAAGCTGGCAGGTCACATTAAAGCTCGTGTGAATGAGAGGCTGCCTCATCTGGCTAGATTTGAACTCACATGACTTAACTTGAAGTAGAGAACACATTTTTGGTTTAGATGAAGGCACAGCTGCAATAAATGGCACAAGTTGTTGCCAGCCAAAGAATGAGGTAAACCGATATGAAAGAGGTTCACAGTAATAAACTAAAATGGAAGTGTTTGTTTGTCTCTCTCTTTTGTTTAGTGACCTGTGGAAGCACAAATCATGAGAAGCCACTCACTTCTCTAATATACAGTTAATATTAAAAGCAGTGGAAAACTAGGGGCAATGCTTTGCCTCAATTACACTGTTAGATGAAGAGCCTTGGAGCAATTAGGCCAGTGACCCAGAGCAGGGTAACTTGGATCGGAATCTGGCCCCAAGCAACTTGTCTGGGGTCACACAGTCAGAGCCTTCATCTATGAGATCTGTTTTCCTTTGTTGTTAGTCTTGGAGACATAGGCAGTTCCGCAGCGTCGGACGCAGCTGTACTCTTTCTTCACCAGGAGAGAAAAACCTCATGCCATTGAAAGCTCTGTATCCCTTCCTGCTCCAAAATATGCCCCTTTAGTAATCAACAGGGTTGAATCTGCTGAGCAATTTTACTCCCAGTTTTCCAGCAAAACAGCACTGAGATAGCATCATTACAAAAATGCACCACAAAATGGGTCTGAAGTATGGTCAGAATTTCATAATAGATTATAATAGATAGATAACAATAGGTACCTGACAATGCAGACTTCTACTAAATGAATGAAGTACATGTGATAGATTGATCTGGTTTTATAGTAGTGTTTCTGATGTACCTACTTGCCTTCAAAACCTGGAATTCTGTATAACTGAAGGTATGTATAATACTGAAATTCTAGTATATGTAAGTGGCTGTAAAGTTAATTTTAATTTGTAAATGGAATTTAAATTAAGCTAGATAGTGGTTTAGAGCCTTTTACATCCCTTGTTGCCTTCTTTCCCTTTCAGCAACTGAGAAATGCTCATTTTAATTAAAATTTGTTTTTCAAATGTATCTTGTAGCCAACACATGCTGAGAAGAGCCACTTACCACCCATGTACTGCAAGCTTGCTGTGCTGAACAAAATGGGAGCATTTAATTAGTAGTAAATACTGTGGTGGCTTAGTGTTTGTGGTCTACTATTATGTCCTGTTTGATTTCAAGAAAGCAGAATGGCCCTTGCCTGGCTCTGATGGCAGAGCCATGAAAACCAGTGGTTTGCCTGCAGGAGCTGTAGTGCAGCTGTAGCTGTTTTTGCCACACTGCAGTTCTCATTCCACACAAGGTCGCAGAAAAGCTTGCTCAGCTTCAGCATGGCAAGGTACAGTAAAAAATAAAGCCACATCTTTAGTACAAGCAGTCTGAGAACTTCAGAGGGAACAGTGTATCCGTATCAATTCTTTTGCACGCAGGAGTCACTTAGTGGGCAGGATGAGGAGCAAGATGCTGGTGTCTGGTGGTGACGTTTGCACTCAGTCTCAGCTTATCTGGCCAATTCAGTTTACTTGGGTTTGATATCCGTGGGGCTTAAAAGGAGATCCCACCACTTCTCAGCTCTCTGCCACAAGGGTTTGGTCACTCCTTGGAGCACGGTAGGATCAGTAGATCACCATATCTTAGATACAGGGAAGAGCAGGCACGATAGCATGGATGTCACTTTAATTTTCTAGGCTATGTGGTTTTCTAGTCTCACAGTTTTCCTGGTCCTTAGTGAAGAAATATGTACCTACATGATTATTCACAATCTTCCAGTTGCATATTTTCTTCTGAAAATACTCCTTTTTCATATTTTCTCCATATATTTTTAATACAGTGAAAATTAATTATTTTGTGAACCTGTGTGTCTTTAGCTTAGCATATTACTGTGTTAACACTCAACTTGTAATAAAATTGCAAAAAGGAAAGAGTTAAAATGCAGTAATAGTGGCCCAGCATTGAGGGACACCAAGTACTTTATAGAAGCATAGAGGGATCCAGTTTTCATACAAATATTCCTCAAAAAAGTATCTATAAAGCGTAAAGGGAACTCTAACAAGGTAATTGCATTAACAGAGACTTGCATCTATTTCCATTTTAGCACTTAGCTTAGGGGTTTGGCTGCTATCGACATTCTGAAAATGTGGTTTAGTTTTGAATCAGTAAGGGATAAATATTAAATACTTCCAAGATGTCAGGACATCAAATAAGAATTAAATCTTAGTGAAAGAATAAAGTCAGCCTTGCCAGTTTAGCCATTGATCTGATTTGCAGTCAGGTTTTGTGTTATGCTTTGGGTTTGTGAAGCTTGTGTACATAGCTGTAACCACATTTTCAGAAGTTCTTGAGTAACTTGGCTTATATCCTGTTGATTTCCATAAGACTTTTCCAAATCATTTAGGCATTTCTGAAGATGTTACCAAATGTTAACTAAATTGTTGCTTCAGGTAAGGATAGGTCAAAAATCAAAGGAAGAATGGGCACTGATTTGGACCAGTTGGGTTATAACAACAGAGGACAATGTACAGTGATATATCGGAGTTTTCTGTATGGTAATGGCAAGAGAGGAAACAATCTTTTTGAGGAATTAGTTTAATGACGCAATTAAATGCACAATTTATTTTTATTTAAAATTATTTCAATTACAGTTATTAAATAATTTATCTATAATTGCAGATAGCAAGTTATAAATTCATCTGCATTCAATGAATGGTCCTGAGATGTTTGATCCTATTAGTGCTTACAGAAAAAATATTGTGGGATAAGTGCTCAACTCTGATTTATTTGACACAGAAATTCAGAGAAATTATTCTTGAAAAGTTTTATCCCTTTTAAAGTTTCAGTCCAGAGGATATTTCTGAGTCCGTGACACGTAGATTTCTTTGCTAAGGAGTTCAGAAATTGGCTTCAGTGTAAAATGTACTTTTTATCCCCTTGCTCTTCTTCTTTTTTCTCTTTGGCAGGAATCTTGCAAATTATCAGAGATTGCTGTTGCATCATGAGAATCAGTAGAATTGACAAATGTAATTTAGGAAAAAATTACAAAGGGTAACTTCAGCTAGCTCTTAACTTCTGTGACCTCCCTCTCTAGTGTCTGAAGCAAAATAGATTTCTCCAGGGCAAAGTTAAATGTGAGAGATAACTGTAGGTACTCAGATTATCCCATCTAGGAAACTGCCTTTCTTCACTGAATGCCAAGTGAGCCTGACGAGACTCACAGCCCAAGGGTGATGTTTTTGTCAGTATTTTCTTCTTTCTTAGCACAGTAAAAGTGTTAATGGTTTCCACAGTAGTACATCATATGAAAATAGTACCTGAACATCATTGCAAGTCAGAGGCATAAAACCTTCTTAACAGTAGCCTTTGCTTTTGGATTAGCAGATGCATATATTGTATCAAATTTAGTCCACATGTATTTCCACAGATATCTGTGCTTTTATCTCAGGAGTGAATGTTCTTGGGTTTTTTCTTCTTACTGCTTCTACTATCATATTTAAGAAATATTTGGGGTTTGTTATTAACTTATATATATGGGCCAACAAATACACTCTTGAGAATTTTGTATCTATGCCAAAATGTATATTCCACAGAAATATTATAATGGGACTAGTTAATTTCTGCTTATATTTATAGTAACCTTCTCTGTAAAGAGCCACTTAATTTCCTGCTGAATATAATGTTGCATTCAGTGCCCACTGAATGACTGAGCTGTAAACCACAGCCCTTCGGTTCTGATAGCATAATCTTATTCCAAAACATAGCACCACCAAAATATCAAATCTGTTTTGTGCTGCCAGCCGTCAGGTTTGCCGCACTTGTGCTGCGTGTAGCCGGTGGTGTCAGTGGAACGCGGCCACGTTTGAGGCAGGGAGCCCCGCGGTGCCGTGTGCCGCGGTGCGGGCGGAGGAGCGCTCGGCGGGCCCGTGTCGGAGCACAGGGCGCCGCTTGCAGCCCGTGCCGGGCGGTTCCCCGCGGCCGCGGGCTGTGCCCCCGGGGCTGGGCGGCACCTCCGGCCGGGAACACGGGAGCCTGCCTGCGGAGCGAGGCTTCGGTCCCGGGGCTGCAGCCACCGGGAATCGGGGCCTGCGGGGGAGCGGGACGCTGCTCCCGGCGGGCCGAGAGCCTGCACGTTTGCCGCTGTCAGTGGCAGCGCTGAGGTGCTGGGCTGCTCCTCATCTGGGTCGTGGCACCACTTGTAGAGCACCTGCATTCTCCGTGTGAGACGGGAAGAATCGAGGCCTTTGTAAGAGGCTGAGACAAATTCTTCAGAACAGAAACCAGCCAGTGTAGAGATTGCTCAGTGCTTCATTTCTGTGGGCACGCTCTGGGGTGCATTCTGGGCTGAGGAAGATGGCCGTACCCAAGGCACTTTTGTGCTCACGGAGTCTTGTTGTGTCCTCTTTGGTTTGCAGTGTGGGATATTCCTGCTGAAGTCAACGTCCTAGATTAGCAGGAAACAGTTAAAACCAATAAGAGAACCTGAATGTCTATGAACATTTCAAAAACACTCAGTAAATATAGGGATACATATTATAGTTAAGTAATGCTTTATTTTTGAAACTATTTTAAAAACATTTTGGACACTGCACATTTCTTAGAAAACACACAACAGTAGTATCAGACAATATGAAGGAAATAAGGAGTAGATTTAGAGGAGTTTATCCCTCTAACAGGATTTCTAGAGTCAGGCACTCTAATTTAGGAATTGGTTTTACAAGGATACTTATTTAGAAAATATTCTTAAATTCTTAAATATGCTTATATAAATATAAAAATCTCTATTGGAAGGTAGTTTATCAGTATTCTGGGGGAGAGGAGAGAGAGATACTTAAGAGTTTGAGACTCTTTACTTTTTTTTTTGTATGTGAAAAGAAGCACAAATAAAACATAAATGTTACTTCTGTGGCTGTGGGAAACAAATTGAGCTTGGAAATACAATAGCTATCCTAGAGAAGTGCCACATACTTAGCCTAACAAATAGCAGCCTTGATTTAATAATTTTTTGAATGTTGTTGTATTTGTATTTCCTCTGTGTGATTTCTTGTTCTCTCTTGAACAAGGCACTGCAGTGAACATTAAAAATCCTGGTATTCAGGTTAATTATTTGCTTGGTGGGGACATATTGCCCTGGCTCTGTAAAACAACTCTATATGTCAGTTGGACAGGGAGGCATTCATTCCAGAGCTCAGGAGAAAAATATGATACTGTATTTTTGCTTAGTTAAATTTAAAGTATGCAGCTAATATATAATTTCCTGGCACTTCCCTGTCATCTTTGATGGTTATACAGAATGAAGTTTTCTCCCTTCTGTTGAATTGTTGAGGAAATTAAATACCTTCTCAGTAAATTGGAGAATTCAGTCTCAATTACAGCACTCAAATATTGTCAGTCTATATCAGGTTTCTGTAATTACAATATTTTACCTTTATAGATCTGATATAAAACCTACCAGCTGAATTATCAAGGCAAGGAAAGTAGAAACTTCTCCCTTTCAGAAGATATAATGATTTCTGTTTATTTTATGGGAGTTACTGTTTGTAAATGAGTTGTTCTCAGTTATTCGCATCCATATCTGGGCAGAGGATTTCCTAATCTCATGGTACCTATGTGCTCTTAAGAAGTCAATCTCCTCTCATAAAACATTTCTACTTCAAAAGAGCATGATTGATGTCTCTCATTGTATTAAAAATGTTAACTTGAGAAAACTATTTCTGATTCCCCCAATGCCTGCATTTTAAGATCTGAATAAGGTGAAATTTTAAAACACTGTGATTCATACTATAAAATTTTGTTTGGCTTTTGGTGTGTTTATTACATGTGCTGTTGGTATCTGTGTATAATGTAAACCTGATCTTTCAGGGTCTCAAAAATTGCTTCTTATTCTCATCTACGTATCTTTTGATTTTCAGGTGTCTTCCCAGAATGTATTAAGAATCTGGTGTTAGTTTTCAATCTTGTACTATGTGAGTACAGTCCTGCCTTATTTCTGGCTCACGAACCTGAGTCACATTTCCCTTATCAAATTCCTAGATTTTCATGGAGCTGACACCTCACAGAAGTAACTGCAGGGGTTAATGTCTTGTGTGTCTTCCTAGAGACTGCACAGTGCAGCGCTTAGGGCACACTCTTCTGTGTGACAGCAGCCCAGAGGAGTGACATTACACCAGTGGAGGAGAATATTGTGGTGACACACAAGTGGCATCACCACTGTTCCACTGACTTTCCTCCCAGTTGCTGGTTGTGGGATACCACCAGGGCCTACCCTTGCTTTTGTCTTTCCCAGATTGTTCAGTGGCTTCTGGATGTTTTCCCTGCCCTAAAAAAATTGCAGCAACCTCGAGACTGCTTTGAGGTGCTTGGGCACAGACAGACAGGCTTTGGGTGAAGGAGACAATTACCACTGAATCTGGGCTTTCTTTTTTGTGGCAAACTTTCAATCTCGGGACACAGGCCGGCATTAGAGGTGGATGTCCTTCGGGAGCCTGGCATGTTATGTGTGCTTAGTTTTCTCTACTGTCTGTATAGTTCCCCTAAAATATTTCATTTTCTATCTTTATTTTTTCCCATCACAAAGTCATTTTTCATCATATAAGTGCCAAAACATCTCATTTTTTGAAAGTGTCTGGAACTGTTTTCTTCTTTGTTGCTGCTAGAGGTGAATTCAGAAAACAGCCAGCCTTCAGACAGAATCTGAGCAGGACCTGCTATTTGCTTTGCTCTTCGTCTGTCAGGTTTTAATTGAGCCTCAAATGAGTTCCTTGACTTAGAGAAGAAGAAACATTTCTGTATTTTCAATTAAATTCTTTGGGAATTACTAGACTCCGTGGCTTTTAACATTATGTTTATTTGATCTATCTAAAGATATGCATGTCTTCTGGAAAATTAAACTAGATTTTTGTATATCACAGTGAAATCAAAGTGTAAGAAACTGCTGTTCTCAAGTACTTTGCTGTCAGCCCCTCAGCTGAGAGTGTGGTAGCCAGACCGGGGAGCTCTTAGGATATTTCAGTGTAATTTACAGCTGGGAAAGATGGGGATGTAACTGGAAATAGCCATCACTAACAAGCTTCCACTGTTTCTGTTGTGTTTTGCTTTGAATCCAAACCATACTGAAAGCAAAGACTTTCATCCTCAGATAGAGAAACTTAATAGCAATCATTTCAGATGCAAGGACAAGCTTGAGATTCACAAAGTACAAACTGACAGCCCCAAATGCCTCAATGTGTTTTACAAATCCTTTGGGAACCTGCTTTCAAAGATCCATGGCAATGGTGTTGGCAGCTTAGGAGAGGCATAATAGTGATTTTTTGAATGTCTGCTCCAAAAGCATCAGAAGTCCATGTTTCCCACAACATGACTCTAAAGACACTGAAGATTTATCCCTCAGTGCACAGAAACTTAGAACCAGATAATTTGTCTTTGTCCATACAACTGGAGGTTTTCCAGTGTGATGCCAGAAGAGGCAAATCTATTTTATACATCTTGAGGGGGTCATAATAGGTTTAAATGAAACTGTAAGTTACACTTCATTAAGCTGATGTTAATTTGCATCTTGAGGGACAGGAGGACAAAGCCTTAGCAGGAAACACAGCTGACAAGAGATTTTAAAATAGTGCAAGGAAAAGCCATTTTAGCTCTTTCTTCTCTTTTCTGTTGGTTGTTCTCCTGACATGTTTGGGCTCTGTGATACAAAGCACATTTACATCACTTCAGGGATGTGTAACTTTCCACCATTACTTAGGACAGCTCTGAATCTGGTTGAGTGATGGTTCAGACACCCCACACACAAATCTCTATTCCAAGTTCTGTTTAGATACTTACATTTTTTTAAATAAATAATTTTTGTCCAGATATTGAAAAACCAGCAGAAGCTGTCATGATTCTAAAGCCCATGAAGGGAAAATAGCAATCTGAAAAGCCTCCTTATATTACTTTGCTGGTCATTCCTCCAAGTCTAAATTGCAGTAATATGTTACAACTATATTTTGTCATCCATGGTTAATGAAAGGATGCTTTCATGGCTCCAGCAGAGAAAAGGGTCTTGCCTGGCCCTGCCTTCTTTTAATTTCTCCAGCTTCGATGGGCATCATTGCAGTTGAATGAATATTTCACGAGTTTACTTCACACTGAGTACAAGCAATCACACTCATTCTGGCTGTAATATCTGTAGTTTTTTCCCCGTTGATGGATGGCAATTATGTCATCGTAGGCAGTCACTGGTAGGTTCTGCTTTCTGTGGGTTTGTTTCTTGACTGCTGGATATCTTTTCTTCCTCTCCGAGTGCAGCAGGCTCCATAGCTAACATTATGAAATGTGGCATATTAGTGTTGGGGATGGAATGACGGGAAAGAGAGCGGGATTTGGTTTGCCGAATGCAACTCCATGACTTCTGAACACTTAGGAGTTCTACTGCAGCATGTCTGGTGTACAGCCTTTGAGCATGAACCTGACTTTTTAATATTTCTATATGATGAATTACATTTAAACTGTGGGAAATACAGATGTGTGTGCAGGGATTCTTTATCCTCATTAAATGCATAGGATACTGCTTCCATTGTTAGTGCCTAATAGCAGGAATATTTGCCAAAGTAGTATCAGAGTCAAAACTTCAATAAGCAAGGTCACTGGAACCCAGAAATGTATTATTTTATTGATCTAGTTTCATAAAAGTCACTTCTGGGAGCTGTAAGTATGCTTAGAGGGTGGATTACAGATTAGCCCTTTCAGGATCTCTTTTGTGGATAACATAACCAGTTTGTCTGTGAAATGAATAATCAGTAGGCACATATTCCCTTGCTCTGATGTGATGTTCTGCATTTTTAGAACTACGGAAAAAATGTGATCAAGTATTCTAAAATTATAAAAATGTGATGATTGTGAATGCTCAGTAACTACCAATCAGAGGTTGTTTTAAGGTTCTTTTTCACCATCCTTCCATGGCTGCAGATGAGTGATGAGGCAAATTAAAAAAAAAAAACCATCCTTTTCCAGATCTTTCCAGTGTGAACTTACCAATTTTCAAGTCTTATCATTTGTTTCCAGTAGTGACAGATGAAAGCCATGAATGTTCATTGGGAATTTTCTGCCCTTTTTTTTTCCCATTCAGAGATAATTTATGTAAGTAGAAGATATAATGAGGATACTAAATTAAGTGTGTCTATGTGTATATAAATAAAATTGGTTTGTTACCCATTTGCCAGCATTCTGGCTCAGCTGCAGAAGTATCTTAACTGCTTTAAAATTGATTAGACAATTTAACTTGAAATTTAACTCTGGATGTGGCAGAGAGAGATAAGCCTGTGAGCATAAAACATTAATCTTGCAGTTCTCCAGCTGATCTCAGTAAAACTGGCATGTAGTAATTATTCCTTGACTTGAAGAAATTTAAAGTCTTATGCTTCCAGTGTGACCTGTGCACACATGAGTGGTCCTTGACTTATTATTCTACAGGTCAAGAGTGACTGAGCCTTTCTGCTTGTTCTAAAAATGAACTGGATTTTTGTTAAAACAGAAGTGTCTCTATAGTGCAGAGGGATGACATTCCTTGGGTTTTTTTTGGCAGGGGAGACCAGGTTTGTTTGACTTCTAGGTCTTACACACAGATATTTATGTACATAGATATGTATATATAGAGACGTATATTCTATACAGATATAGATACATTTCTGCCCAAAAGAGACCTGAAAGCTGTGTTAGTCCACTCCCACAGTGCTTCCAGTGTTGAAGCAACATGAATGTGCAAAATGAAGTAGCCATTTTAATTTGATATGAAGCTGTTCGGAGAAACAGTTCCTATGCTACTTCCATTTTCAATTTTTTTTCTGTACTGTGATGCTTCATTTAGAAGATTAATTTAGCCTCAGTGAAGTGGCAAAGTGACTAACATGAAGCAGCCAGTTCTAAGGCCTCCTCCACCTATTTTCACATTCATAACAGCAGTAACTCCCTTTCAGCTGGAGTTTTGGAGAGCCTTAGGGCAATTTTGTGCTCGTTTTGAGTAAGTTCAGCTGCTGTTTCTGCTTTTAGTAGACATTCTATTTCCTGATGTTGATCTCATCTTTAAATTGATCCAGGTGTAAAGGAGAAGTGGCTTGAAGTGGATAGGCTCTCCTGTATAAAAACCAATTCAAAATATTCACCAAAGCACAAGTAGAAAAAAGGCAAGGTACAAATGTGTTATCTTTTTAGTCAGTTTTTGAGCCCCATGGCACTGATATTTCGCTTTGCACACAGCTGAAGTCTCCAGGTTTAACTGGCAGATAGACTGCTAAGAAGTCTCCTTAGAAAACAGTATTTTTACTTGGTGGTGTTGACTATATTGTCACACAAAATTTGAAATCCCATTTTAGCAGCAGATAGTATTTTCTCAAACACCTGACTTTCCAATTTTGCTCTCTTACCCTCCTGCTGTTGTAAATTCTACCCATACTTGTTCATTATTCATATAATAAGTATATATTGTAGTGGTTCTAATGCTTTTATACTATTGGTAAGCTCTTATGTAAATATTCTGCATTAGGTAATTGTTGTAAGTAATTTAGATATACGGCCAGACAGGATAGGATATTCTCATTTTCCTTCTGTGCTATCCTGTCCCCTTAATTTCTTTCTAGTTAATTGGGGTGCAGTGATGTCAAGCACCAATTCTCACATTGCTATGTCATATTCCAGTACATCTCAGGACAGAACCTCGTTCCTAATTTGAAAAGCATTAGTTTTTGCAGGACCCACATTGTGAGTTAGAACTTACGCTTTACAACAAGATGCTTCTTCAAAAGCCTTGGTGGTCTGAATGGTAGCTGGGCTCTCTGCTGTGGGGACAGGGCTGCTCACCTGCGTGTTTGGTTCCTGGGATCAGTCAGAACTAAGAGAGCAAGAACTTTTCGTGGTCTGTCCTTTTTAACTCATTCCAGTGCTCGCACACCGATTGCTGTTCAAACCTCACCATTTGCCAATGCTTTGAATCATCCTCCTCCTCATTACGACCACATGTATCATGATCAGGTTCCCTATTACTGCTTGTCAACAAAATGGATTTTGACAATCAGTCTACACAAATATGTATCAAAATCTAAATATGTATAATAAATATCACCGGTACTTCACATTCTGAATACAAGGGAAACAGGAGTATTTCTTGTAAGTGATGATTTTGAGGTGTTCCTTATTTCATATCCTGCTTGTATTTCAAAATCTGTAAAATGACTGTTTTCAATTTTCTAAGAGCTTTAAAGATTTCAGAGAAGTGTTTGTTTTGGATTTTGTTCCTTCATAAAAAAAGGGATGGCTTAGCACTCAGTAATGCAAGCCGTTTCTTTTTCTCAGATATACATTAAAATGTTGCTAAAAATTACCTGGAGATTTTCTGCTGGACATTTACTTAAACTATTTATTCACTTCTAAAGCAAAGAAATTAGAAGGATTGGGAGTGCAAATATCTAAAGATGTAGGCTGGATATTAATTCCAAGAAATTTACAGAAAATAATACCTATTTACAGAAGCACTTTGTTCTTTGCCACTGGTGTTCTCCAAAACCTTTTTTTTAATCTCTGCTATTTTTTGTCAATGGTCATTTTTGCTTTGCACGTCTCCTGAGGCTTAAACCACCTTGGCTGTTTGTAACATGGCTCAGGCCTGGGTGTCGTGTATAGAAGCTCATTTTGAGGCAAAGAAGTTGCCCGTTAATGTATTGTGGACACACGTGGCCTGGATTTCCTGCTTGTCCGTTCGGGGCTGTATTCAGTTTTCAGTGTGCTGGGATCTCAGTCTGTGCAGCTCTCCAGCTCTGAGAACCTCAGCAGCAGCACCCCACCTTCCGCTTCAGCACAGAGCCTGGCTCTTGCGAGAGCGATCCTATGTCGCCTTTTCAGCGTACCTGGCAGAGCTTTCAGTCATTTTTCAAATACAAATTGCTTGCAAAAGAAAGCAGTGCCATTTTCTCCCTGCTGGCTTTCTGAAATGTCATGTTGGGAAAAGCACTTACCACGTCTTTCATATGAAGAGAAAGCTTTCAGTAATGACTGGTATTTCTGAGTCTGTTGCAGCCAGTGCAGCTGTTGAAAATGTCATTGTGTATGGCATAAATAGGGGGGCATTTTGAGCAAGACCATGCACTAACTGATTTCAGTATTAGTTGAAAAAGAGAAAAGAAAAAAAAAGGCAATAGGAAGTTTGAAGAATAGACAACCTTTTGGATGTAAATGCTTAAAATATAACAAAAATTTAAAAAGTGGTTTTATTAGTTCTTGAAATCGTCAGTAGAAATACATTATTCACAATACTAGCTGGAGATCTATGAATTTTGCAGACTCTGTGATTGAATTTCACATATCTATAGGAGAATTTTGAACAATCAGGCCAACCTTAATATTCCTGCATTGACGTGCTAGAATAATTCTTTGACAGAGTATGTTGAGAGGTTGAAATGTTCCTAATGTTTTCCAAGTAAAATTTTTACTTTTATTACTGACCAGAAACCTTCTGAGTTGAGGTTTTTTTCAGCTTTTTTACCAGCTATAATGAAAGTATAAATACTGTCTTTTTCTATGATTAGATGTGACTATGAATAATTCTGATAATGTGATGCCTCACATCTCTGCATGAGTTTCCCATCTTCCTCATCTGGGCAGAATTAGGGAGCTTTCCTCTCTTACACAGATGTTTTACAACATCTTCTAGATTTTTTCCTATTTGTTCACTTTTTACTTGGGTCTTATGTAAGTGCAAGAACACCTAATGTTTCTGAATTTTAAAGTTCACGGAATGTTGAACTATAAAGTTGCCTTGGGAACTGATGGGAGACCTAAATTTAGAACCTGTGATGCTTTGTGGGGTCAATGGTCATTTATTCATCTCCCATATGTACTTAGAGACATTTAAAAAAACTTGCCAAGGAAACTGCAGGGTCCAGCTGGGAAAATGGAAAGAATAAAGAACAGAAAGTGAAGTTTGTGTGTGTGTCCCTTTAGCTGTGGTTCAACAAAGTGTTAATTGTTTCATTTCAAAGAAGTTGGTGTTTTATATATGTGGATACGTATGTGCATATACATACACCATCCATAAACCTTGGAGATTGGTTGTGCTTTGTGCTTGAAAAATGGTTTAAGGATGGATAAAATGTCTACTTGTGTGTGTTTCACTGACAGGTATGGATAGGGCCATTATGGTAACTTCAGATGGTTTGTATGCTCAGCCTGCAAACACACACAGTTGTGATGCCAGCCAGTCTGTGCTCCCTGCTTACACGTTATTAGTGCTTATTCACCTGAGGAATTTCATCCCTTTCCAAAGCTTTCCATCACTGGCATCAAGACTTGCATAATTGTACCTCATTTGCTCCTGAGTACCACCCCTGAGCCTTTGTGAAAGGCTGTTCAGAGATGTGCTTGTATTGGAGCACACAAAATAGTGATCAAATAGGTCCTTAACTGAGTGAATTGTGCTTATTTTCTATGCAGGGAATAAATCACAAGACAGTGGGATTGCAGAGATGGAGGAGCTTCCAGTCCCACACAATATCAAAATAAGTAACATCACATGTGATTCCTTCAAGATTTCTTGGGACATGGATTCTAAATCCAAGGACCGCATTACTCATTACTTCATCGATCTCAACAAGAAAGAAAACAAGAATTCCAACAAATTCAAACACAAGGTAATTTTCATTAAAAGATCAAGGTGGAAATGCTTGATTTTAAACAGATGAATCTCAGTTTTTTATTAACCTTTCAAAGCCAGGCTGTGGGAAGCAGGTATTGGACACCCAGCATAGGTGGGTTTTGACTAATCTGATGATTTTTGGTTTACTCGAAATCCCTTCGCTGTCTCTGGCCTATGAGCATGTACACGTAAAGACATTTGGTTCACAGAGAACTGAACGTTACCTTTTCTGTTTCACTTGAAAGCAGTTTTGGAACCTGTACAATGTATCGCAAGACAGACATTTTTATTCCTGGCTTGTTCTTTATCATTATTTATACAATGTGTGTATTCTCTGCCTGTCCTTGTTCAGTGACAGACTCCTGAGAGCAACACATGTCATTTCAACAGCAGAGCCACAAATTCTAATGCACTTCAGGAAGGCTTCCAGCAATTTTAGTTTGCAGCATTCAGCACTGTGACCTGAATATTCATCTGGCCTCTTTCCTCAAGCTTCTGATGCAGGAACATATTGAAGGCATTGCAGAATCTGTACTTACCAAATCCAGCAACATTTGCATTGACCTCAGAACAGTTGAAATACTGAGATATCTAGAGAAACATGGAATGAGATA
Source organism: Atrichornis clamosus (assembly GCA_013400975.1). Classification (NCBI taxonomy): domain Eukaryota; kingdom Metazoa; phylum Chordata; class Aves; order Passeriformes; family Menuridae; genus Atrichornis; species Atrichornis clamosus. Next base: position 160,989 of record WBMZ01001304.1, on the reverse strand, counting down.
GAACATTAAACAACACAATCATCTGCAAATTTAAAAATAATGTTGGCATTATCTAAAAAGTAAGGTTTGCCAAGGCACAATATAAGGGCTGTAATTCTATTAACACCTAAATAACTATTGGTTTCCAAGCCAGTAGGATAACCAGAAAATATTTCCATCAGTTTCTCTGAGGCTTTTTACTGTGAGAGTATTTTTCATGAGATTATCAGGTGTATAATTTTCACATTTCCTTTTTTGTCTTTTTTTTTTAATTGTGGTTGGAAGTAACATATGCCTTAAGAGTAACAAAAAATCACTTGGTATTGCTTGAAAGTGAGCATTTTACAGATTTGGCCAGGGTGTTGCAGTTGCTAGGAACCAGTGTGTGAAGCACTACCAAACTTAATGTTATAATAGGTATTTATTATGCCCCATTTTTCATTGTAATAGCAAATAAAGTAGGGTATGTTTACTTTTTTTCTTACTGTTACTACTTTTGGACTTACAGCTTTTGAATTCAAATTTCTATTTTACGCTGCGGGAATAAATATATCTTCTAATAGAAATGCTTACTGGGATGGATTCTTTTTCATTAATTTCATTTTATTATTCTATATGTTTTTTCATTCATGTGAAAACTGGTATAAACTTGGAACATTGATTTTTGTGAAAAGTAGAGCCATCCTAGTAGACCAAACACTATATACACTTCAGAATCTTTATCACAGTGATGAGACTAGAGGAGCAGAAGGATATTGGTAGTACAGTAAAGATAAGCTATTAGATTTCTTTTGTGTTCCTCAGTAATTCCATAGCTTTTTACTCTGAAGAAATGTTTAGTCAAAGGAGAGGTAATTGGTTTTGTAAGAACAGGAGACTAAAATCTATTAATTAAAAGGATGGATAAGATGGATGTTTGTCAGAATTAAAATTTCTTGCTACTAATTTTATTAGTGACTTGGTAAGGATTTTTTTGTTTGACTTTTTGGTTGTTTTATTGCCAGGCCCAAATGACAGGGATCCAGAGTGCAGACAGGGTGGGCAAGGGTACAGCACACCCTGAATACTCCAACAGCTCCGTGCCAGAACACTTAAGTGTTTGCTTTCATGCATCTTTGGTACTAAGCAATTTTTAACACACCTTCTAGAACGAATTTCTGTTGAAAAATTAAAGTGCCGAAATCCAAAATGTGTGGTTAGAGACAAGGTTGGCCATAGGAGGAATCCAAGTGTGGTTAGAGACAAGGTTGGCCATAGGAGGAATCCAAGTGTGGTTAGAGACAAGGTTGGCCATAGGAGTTTCCCAGCAGAAGGTCAGCAGGAGCCTGGCTGGGGAGGGAGCTGTTATCCCGGCAGCTGCAGCACCGGGGGCTGAATCCTCACAGCAGGGAACTGACTGAAGCCGCACCCATCCGCTGACTTCCTAACAAAGCTTTAGGATGAAGGTGAGGGGTTGCACTGCCCCTTCTAGCAGAGCTTTTTAGAGAGACAAGAGTGAGCCCTACTGCTTAGATATAAAAAAGAGCTTTGGGACTTACTCCTCGGAGCCGTCCAGCACTCAGGCTGTGCAAGGAGACAGGCATCTTCAGGGGAAGAAAATTCATCCTTAGCTTACAGGTAGGGTGGAGCACTGCGAGTGCCTGTCTCTCTCACAGGTGATAAGGCCAAGGATCAACTTGTTTTCTAACTTGTAGAGAGTTAGTGTTAATGTAACTTTGCTTACATGGCTGTCAGTGACTTGGGATACAGACTTAACCTGGTAGATCCACGCTGTACCTCAGGAAAGGCAGCTGTCTGTTTTCTTGTGTATCTGGGAAAGCATCCATGAATGATTCTTTCTTTCAATACTATTTCTGTTGGCAAATATATAAAGTATATCCAACATACTTAGGGTGCATTAAGTTTTATTATTTACAACTCTTGTCATCATGTCTGTGAAGGAGAAGGTTTGTATTGGTAGTAGTATGCAAAAACTAGAATTGTAATAAGATTTTGGGTTTTTTCAGTTCCATTTGCATGCCTCCTCTCTTTTTCTAAGATATGGATATATGATTACTCCCATGTAATAGTAAAAAGGCTCAAATATTTAGCAAAAGAGGGACTAGAACCTGGGTGTGTTCCCACAATGTGTTCTTTGAGCACACCTTGCAAAGGGAAGGTTAATATGAAATGGGAGAAAGTTGGAAACTGAAAGCTGCCTCTTTTCCCAAGGAGAGATAGTGTGACTCACGTACCTTGCTGCTTAGTTATTCAGGCTTCCAGGCTGTTCTTAGAAATTCTTGCCGTCTAGGTACCTTCAGAGTTGCCTGGTGGGTGCTGGTGGTGGAGCAGCCGTCTGCCACTCAGGAATCCTGGCTGTGCTTGTGCCGGCACGTCACCTGCTTTACACTTCTTTGGTGGCTCAGCCAGGAATGAGACTGAGCACAAGAGAGATGGAAGGAAGAAATGGAGTATCCTCAGAGGAATTTCAATGTGAACATTTGAACATTTTCTCAGTACAGTGGCCTTAAAAAAAATGCTGTTTGCTTAGAAAAGGAACACCAGATTAGAGCTATGAAAAGCATCTCATCTGCCCCTCCTCCCCAGCTGTGCAAGAGATAAATCACTCAGTTTAATGTGGTGGTCTGCCCCTTTTTTTACCCTTTTTTTTTAGATAGTCTTCCCCTTTTTTGGTACAGTTAGAAGAGGCTCCTGATGCACAGCTGGAAGGTAAGGCTTTGATGCCTGGGGGCAACAAGACTTTTAATGTTACGTGAAAAGTGACAAAATTAATGGGGGCACAAACCACCACTGGGGTGTGAGCACGGAGATCTGACCCAGGTGGAAGCTGTTTTTACCATAAGCAAAGAAGAGGTGACAGGAAGACTAATGATGTTAACCGTAGCACCTGCTGACTGCATTAGCAGTAGCAGATTCAGTCCAGTGGGATGCCTTTCAGGGTGGTAGCTTTAAATGTCATTTGCAGTCTCTTTTTTTTTTTTCTTGTAAGTTTTCTCTACATATTATTCATTGTAGAGTGCACAACTGTCCCCTTTACAGATAAAGTTTTCTTCCAACTGTTATTTGATTTAAATGAGAATTAGCAAAAAAAACCGTCATGACAACAAAATCTTACCCTTGATTGTAACTCAATTACATTTCAGTTCTCATAATATCACAAGATGCTAATCTTACAGATTCTTAATACAGAAACTGAAGAATATTTTTTGTTGATAGGAAAGCAAAAAGAGAAAGATCTTTTTCCATAATAGAAGACAAGGGGAAAAAAAGTTGTTCGGATAATGAATGGAAAATGTCTCTTTGCTATTCCTTTTTTCCTTAAGGGACTACTATGCTAGTGTTTATAGGTAGATGACTGTGGAGTAGTATTTATAGGTGGACAGTTATGGATGTAATTTAAAGTGTCCACTTTTCACAGCAGTCTTTTTGCTATTCTGTTATTACTGCTAAATATTCAATAATAAAGGCCCCTCATTCTATCATAGCTTCTCAAGTACGCAATACAGAGAATTATTATAACTCCATCGTGAGTCCTTTCACCCACAGTTCTAGCATAAACTGTCCAGTTTCTCAATTTTTTTTTCCCGTGGTGGTCTGTACTGAAGGCTTTGGTAGTGTATAAAATAAGTATTTAAACTACAACAGGCAGCTATTTTCCTGTGTTGCACCATGGTGCTGTGATATATTGGAACAGCAAAACAGAGGATTTGAAAGGGCAGTGGCATGGGAAGAAAGAGGTTCAGTGACAGGCACAAGCTGTATGTTTGGCTTGTTCTGGCCATTCCTGTACAAAAGGGTTTTTTGATACATGTAAACCAGATACAGTTACTCTGCAATATGTTTAATTTTCTCTGTTGAGGCTTGGTTTGGAAGATATCCACAGCAGTGTAGGTGAACTGATAGATGGCAGGAGGAATTTTGTTTGATTACATTGACTGAAAGCAAGCAATGGCAGTGAGAGAACAAGAAGCTCTTAAATTAAGATACCTTTGTGCTCAGTAGCATGTCTTTCCCTGTTTGCATACTTAAGCACAAATGGCCCTACTCTGAGTTATATATTTGGGCTATATATAGTAGTATTACTTTATAGTCACTTGGAACAAATAATAAATAAATCCATACAAGTTGTCCCCATGTCTCTTAGAATAGACCTTACACCACTGTCCTCAGTCACGGTTCGCTTTGCTGCACCAACAAACTGAGAAGTAACTCAGGTTTGCAGAGGAGAGCCAGGGGCTGGGGATTACATTGCAAAAACTACAAAGGAATGGGTGGTGGATTGATTTGGCCGCATTGCTGACTTGTGTGTTGTCCTGCCCTCGTTTCTCTCAGGATGTTCCCACGAAGCTGGTGGCCAAAGCTGTGCCCCTGCCCATGACCGTGCGCGGGCACTGGTTCCTGAGCCCCAGGACAGAGTACACGGTGGCGGTGCAGACGGCCTCCAAGCAGGTGGACGGCGATTACGTCGTGTCGGAGTGGAGTGAAATCATCGAGTTCTGCACGGCAGGTAACAGGGCTGAGGGAACTTGCTCAGAGGCCAGAGTCAATTAACGCTGGCTCTGCTGCCAGGGCGGCTTCGTCACCTGCCAGTGCCAGCCTGGCTGGTAGCCTGTAATAGTCACCACTGGAAACCGGAACTGGGACTTCAGGCTTTGTGTGTGCTGAGGTTTGGCGTGTTAAGCAGAGGAAGCTGGACTGCCCCTTGCTTGTGGAATAGCTTAGCTGCCCCAAAGTGTTGTGCCTGGCGCCACTGTTTGTCTAGGCTAGGAGAGGAGACACTAAGCAGAGCCACTTGTGTGCCTGTTTGCTGGCTACTAGCACCTATGGGGAAAAGGTAGAACGGCAGCTGCCTGACAGATTAAGATGTTCTGCTGCTCTCTTTCTCTGCATGCTGCAAAGCACCACCAACACCCCGTCCTGAGGACCACTTTAGCCTCTCTTTGATTTATAAGCCTTCCTTTCGGATGTTCATCTGCTGCTGCCACTGTGCTTGCCTGTGTGAAAGCTGAAGGCTGAGGCAAGCTCGGTATGAACCCCATGTTGGTTGGGAAGCCATTTTGGCTGGGTTTTAACCCAGCTTTGTTGGTTCTGTCACTGGTTATTGCTCACAACCCAGGTATATTATAGCAAACAGTTTATCAACAGACATCAGCCAGAGAGGGCATTTCCGAGCTTCTCTGCACTCCCAAACACAGGGAAACCAGCTCTGACATAGGAAATTCTGAGCTACAATTGCTGTAGGCTTGCAGAGTCTTCATGAGGGAAGGAGTGCAGAGAATCACAAATGCATGTTCCTGCCATTTGGTTGTTTCCACTGTGGGAACTGGGGGCTTGTTGTGATGTGTGTTACCAAGTCTCTGTCTCCAATATTAAGTCTGCAGGTCTGTGTAGTTTTTGGAGTGTTGTGGTTTTTCCTACCCCTTGTATTAGCAGTTTGTCTTTCCTTTCCAGATTATTCAAAAGTTCATCTAACACAGCTATTGGAAAAAGCTGAAGTGATTGCAGGCCGTATGCTTAAACTGTCTGTTTTTTATCGGAATCAGCACAAAGAATACTTTGATTATATCAGGTAAGAAAGTAAACATATGCAAAAACCTTTGGGAAATTAAAGGAGTAAAGAAAATAAGTAAATGGAGTCAGCTGTGCTGAAGCTAGAGCAGAATGTGTGCTTTATAGCCCATTCAGAAGAAGGCAAAGAATAAAATACAACTTATTTCTTCCACCTTGCTTAATTCAGCACTTCCATTAGGCAATAAAAATCTGTGTCTTGAAGCTGAAACTGAGGTAGTCACAGGGCCTTCAGTCAAATGAAAGTGTGTGTTATCATAATGGAGTGTTTAGTAGCCAAATAATTCTATTGTACTGAGAAATTAAGAGTGAGGTGGCTCAGAGCAGGAGTGTACCACTGTGTGCACAGGCATTTGCCAGCTCAAATATTTGCTCTCCACATACAGCCATCCTATTTCCATGCCCAAATGTAGAAATATGGGCTCTGCAATCTGAATGTTAATTTATTGGTCGTGTGGGGAGGGAGAGGGCATGATGTTTAGACAGTTTTACAACACCGTGCTTCAGCTGGATTGGATAAACAGGATAGCTGGAGGTAGGTTCCCTGTTCCTGCTGGAGACCCAGTGTGCCCTCACACACACGGCTGGACGCATCAGTGCAACAGAGGAGCAGACTTTCTGATAGAAGGAGTCAAAGCTGATGTGCTGCCTGAGCAGGAGCAGCCACCACAGGGCAACCTTCCCGGTTAGAAGGACACGGATGGGAGGTAAGCAGTGTGTCGGAAGGGTGGCACCACTGACTGTGCTGCTTTAACATGCACCGGGAGAGGGGGCTCCTGCTGGGCCGCATAATTTCAGTTTTATGTGAGCATCACACTAGGACCTGCCTAGAATGGAAAGTTTTTAAACAGCTCAAGGCACTCCAGCTTCAAACAGACTCCACCACCCTTGGAAACATTCCCACTTTGTAGCCATGAGTATGTGATTGATTCCAAGAGTATATCATATGTTTCAGATCATGGGCTTGCTCTTCCCCTTCTGTGTTATGAAAGGATTATTTTATGCACATAGATGCAAAATCTCAGTGGAGGTAGAGAATGAATTGCAATGGTTGAGGCTCTTTGAGGACCTCATAAATCACTGCTGCCATGCTGGACTGGATACCGGAGAAGGGAAATGCCTGTGCTGTTCTAATTCTCATGTCACTTTGTTTTCAGCTAGGTAATCATAGTGCATCTGCCTTTGTGTTCATTAGTGTTGAAAATTGCCACTGAGGTGCATTTAGAGCTTGGGTTTGGCCTTGTTCTGCCAAATGTGACTCTAATTGATTGCACTATATATTTTCCCCTTCTCCCTGGTAAGTTCTTTCTTGGTTTGACACAGAGATGAGTTTGTTTTCCCTCTCTTAGGGAGCTAGAGACAAAAAGCTGTGTTTTACCAGGTCAGTGTGAAGCTACACTACCAGTAATTGGCTGATGGTCACATTTTTGGATCATAAATAGGCTAGGTCACAAAGGCACAGCCTTCTGCTTGTTATGTTAAAAACCCTAACCACATGTTTCCTATTAGGGAAAATTCCTTGTCATCCCATGCCTGCCAACGGCCTCTGTGGTGTCATCACAGTAAACAGCTTGGAAAAGCTCCGGTGGCACTGGCAGCTGCTCACGGTGCTACAGCGACAGCCCCACTGCAGGGTTCGAGGTGTGAGCTCAGGAGTGGTGTTTGTGTCACTGCTTACCTGGGCTGGGAGCGTCACAAAGCAGCTCCGATCCCCTGAAAGGGCAACCTCTAATTAGCCTAATTGGCCACTGGATGTCAGTATCTTGCCACAGAAATGGAACTGACTTTCTCAGAATGAAGCCTGTCTTTTCAGGTTGCAGAGGTTCCAGGGGGTTATTCAAGCAGAGTCAAGTTTGGTTTTATTTTTTTCCTCCCCTCCCTAGTAATAGCTTCAGTCATAAAATACTAATTACACCTCCCCACCTGAATCAATGTCTTATGAAATAGGGCTTGAGACAATAACTAGGTAGTATTTGAATGGCCCAGAAAACTTTTGAAACTTATCTTAGAGTAAAATTAAGAAATTACGCTGAGGAGATTAGAAATAATGAAAAAATAATCACAGTTGGAGACATTACTGAGTTGATTTAGAGCTGTTTTGTATGTATACACTGAATTTGTTTGCTTTGACTGCTACCTCCCACTTTAACCAAGTAAAAACTTCTCCCACACAGCACCATTTTACATAGACCTGTTGCAAGTTAAGCCAAGACAGACTGTTCCCTCTCTGCTTTTGTTTCCCCTCTACTAAAAAAAGGGAAAGAAGGAAAAAAGAAAAATAAAAAAAAGTGAAAGCAAAGCAAGAGGGGGATATAAGAGTCTCCAGCCTCATAGCCTCTTGTGTTTTTAGTCTGTAATCTGTCAGTGAGTATAAAGGCATTTTTCTAAGGGTGCCCAGCAGATCTGCTGTTTTGCAGGACTTGCAAAAGGGCATGATTCCCTTTCAGGTATCACATGGTTGCAGGAGCAGAGAGAGCCAAAGCTGTCACTGGGGCACTTCCAGAGAGTTGTGGGGCACAAATCCTGCGGAATACCCTGCCATACGTAAAATCTCAGGTGCTAAGAAGGATTTGATGGGGCATTTTGGAGTGTTCTCCTAAATTTAGCAGCCTAATGCTGCTGAGTGCAATTTGGGGCTTTAAAAACTCACTTATACATTGTACACTTCACTGAAATTGAGCCAAAAGTTTGCAAATAAAAAAATTTAAAAAGGTAAAAAAGTTGGTCTTTTCCCCTCAGGAGTAGTGGCTGCAGAAGCTGGATACCAACCAAAGTGGAAACTAAGCAAATTGCCTAATTCTCTGTGCCCAGCTCTGCTCTGATTGAAGTCAGCAGTAGACTGATTAGACTTGAAATGAGCCTTTGGGGAGAAGAAAGACTATGGCAGACAGTACATTCCTTTCTATAACCTCTTTGAAAAGCATCCTTCAGAAATAACTTTCACTGGCACTTTTCCACTTGAACTATATACTGCCTATGCTAAAAATACATATTAACATTAGAGTCAGCATATGGAGAGTGACTTGCAATATTCAACATGTGTTTATTGTTAGAAATGGAGTGGAAGACTGAACAAAGCAGCTAATTAAAGATATTGGTGGTTTGGGGGCTTTTTTGTTTGTGCTTTTTTTTCCCTGCATGTAATACCCACACAGCTGACAGAGAAGCGAGACTGGAAACACAGATTTTTCCCCTTGAGCAGGAGTTATTTTAGCTCTTCCCAAGTCTGATGTCGCTTGATTTTCTTGGTCCTAAGAGCATGACACTAACCATGGCTTTCAGTTTAATGGTTTTCCTTTGTGTCCCTTCAGTGCTGTTTCCAAACAGCACGGTGTCCTAACTTTCCACTTTTTCTTTACCATGTGTTACCAAATAAACAATACCAGTCATTCATTTGTAGAGAGCATCATGGGAATGCTATGCAGCCCTCTGTTAAGGATAACAGTGGCAGCCATGGCTCTCCGATCAGTGGGAAGCTGGAAGGCATCTTCTTTAGCTGCAACACCGAGTTTAACACCGGAAAGCCACCACAAGATTCTCCCTATGGAAGATACAGGTATGAGATTGCAGCTGAAAAACTCTTCAACCCAAATACTAACTTGTACTTTGGAGACTTCTACTGCATGTACACAGCCTACCACTACGTCATTCTCGTCATCGCCCCCGTGGGATCACCAGGAGACGAGTTCTGTAAGCAGCGCCTTCCTCAGCTAAATATAAAAGATAATAAATTTCTGACCTGCGATGAAGAAGATGGTGTCATGGTTTATCATCATGCCCAGGATGTTATTTTGGAAGTAATTTACACTGATCCTGTGGATCTCTCCCTTGGCACAGTTGCGGAAATTACTGGTCACCAACTAATGAGCTTGTCTACTGCAAACGCAAAGAAAGATCCCAGCTGCAAGACCTGCAATATCAGTGTTGGACGTTAAAACTTCCCTCGTTCCTTAGGAGCCTCCACACCTCTGTTGCCCATTTCCATAGTCAGACGGTTCTGTCGGAAGCATGCACATGCCGCTGTCACCAAAAGCAACCACGACTCTTCAAACTCTCCAATAGCCTTCTTAGTACTACTTCTCTCCCTCTTTCCCTTCTGTTCCCCCGAGGCTTTAAATGATTAGAAGTCCTGGATTTCTTTCTGGCAACCATTTATACCTAGATGCTGCAAAAATTGTTTTCTGTTTCTTGCCAAACATAACAAAATCCTATATAAACTGCTTTAGCAAAATAAAAATAATGGCTTATAAATGGTGTTTAAATATGCATTCATTTTAACTACTGAACCAGTACTGGGGTAACTCTGAACAGCATGAAAGGTTGTAATTGCAGCATGATTTGAATTTCAGAGCCTAGAAATGTCAGCACTTCCAACGTGTTGTTTGACAGTGTTATTTATGTTATTTATATTAGCTAACTGAAAACAGAAACTGTGTCTCGACATAATAAATATAATAGAAAAATATTTTATTTGTACTGTTGTATAAAATATTATACAATCATATAGAATATATAGATTACATTTTAATATCAATTGTATACATATGTCATTAAATCATTTTCCCTTATCAAAGATGTAGTTTGTAAACTTCAAATAGCTCTGTACCTGTTCCTGTTGCTCTAGATGACTTTAATTAAAACAGATTTATGAAGACCATTTCTGATTCATAAAAGTTGTTAAGTTATAAATTATTCAGTACACTGAAACAACAAACAGCTGCAAAATAAAAAATTCCTTTTTCAGTGTTCATATTTTTTCCTCCAAACTACTTGAAGATGTGTACGTCTTCCAAATCATGCCATTGCATACTAGATAAATACAAACATGGTTGGTACATAATAGGCTTTATAAAATCAAAATCTTCTTAACAGGATAGAAAACAGGTTGCTTACACTGTGTGGTCAATACAAAATGACAGTTAAAGCAAAACACTAAACATGATCCAACTTGTTCCAGTCCCTTCTTTTTTCCCTCCTTTATGTCTGGGCTAGGTATTTCCCAGAATCCCTGCTTTTCATTTCTAGTACAAACCTGCTCATAATCCTTCTGTTAATAGTCCACTTTCACACCAATGGTCTATCACAAATAGTGACAAATTCTCCTTAATATTACAAAGTGTGGTGCTCTGAAATTTAAGAAAGATGCGTAATTCCAATGAAAAAATAAAACTTTTTATAATCTTATTTTCAGTAAACAAGTCTAGCGGTCCTCATCAGATAACTGTGACACTCACTTATATACCATGTACTTTAGCTATCCAAAATATCTTAGCATAATGCAGTAATCTAGTCCTGTTTTAATATCTATATATATATGTGGCAATTTATAACACAAGAAGTACTTCAACATTTTACAAAGTGCATGCGTCTAAACGAGCTTTGGTAGTTAGAAAAGCGAATGTTAGAGCGTCAGGCAAAACAAAGTGCAAAGTTTAATACAGAAATCATAATTAGCATGTAGTTGATCTATTTACTGAATTTTAAAATCTGTGAGCCAGGTCCTGTAGCAAAAAAGACAGCAGCCAGTACATTTGTTCTACCTCTACCCAGTAACCTGTAGCTTTTTCATTCTGCCAAACACTTATTTCTAAAAACACAATAGTTCCACTTGGCACTCATGTTCTGGCCTTTTCTCACATAAACAGCATCACTTTGCTCTACTCCCAGTCCTGGCACTGGTTCTCTCTATGCACCTTTCTTTGAAGCCATTGGAATTGAATGGCAACTCCGTCTTGAAAGCTAGAGTATGTTCTAACTTTTTTCTTCATTCCTTTTAATTCATTTCTTTTAATCTAGTGAATCAGCACCTTGAGAGCCAACATTACGAGTTAATTATAGTGCAAGTTCATTCTGGAAATGAACGTGTGGCACATTATCATGTACTATGATGTACTAAGAACCTGCAGAGCATTTCCTCACACTTTTAGAGCAGGTCAAACTGAGAATCTACAATTACTTCAGTGTCCTTTTAATTTCTTAACATTCTCACAGTGCACTTCAAGGCTTTTTCAAAAGGAAAAATATATACTATAGTCCACTCACCCGTGCTTAATATTCTTGCATATTGCTGTCGTCTCTCATCCCAGCTATTATAATTGGTAAAGTGCATCAAAAATCTCAGTGTGTCAAATAATTGTGCAGCAGACCAAGACCTGTAAAATTACTTCCTCTTCTTTTTCATTACTTGTTTGTTTGCTTGGGTTTTTGTTGTTTTTTTGTTGGTTTTTTGTTTTTGCTAGAGAACAATATCACAGCATTGCATTCACTTCAAATCGTTTTGGAAATATCATGCTTACTGATGAGAACCTCCAGGAGCCTGATTTTGGCTTTTGTGTGCTTGTATTCAGAGTATTCCTCAGCCATTGGCACCCGATCTTCTTTCTGAGGACTCCTGTGAAAAACAAATAAAAGCACCACCACTTTTATAAGAGGATAAACAGTCCTAAAGATTAATTCTGCAGCAACTAATGAGGATTGGATTTTTTTTACTAACTGTAAATGACTAAAGATAATTTGAATAGGACCAAAAAGTTCTAATACACAGAAATGAAATAATATATAAAATACTGAATTTTCATATGTCAGACAATTTTCTTTCTTGATGGCTGTGCAAGCATCACTTGATTCTCAAAGATGCAGAGAAGTTATAACATAGTGCTTTGAAAACTGTGACCAGCTACCACTGTTACCAGCACTCATATTCTCCACAGTTTTCAACACAACGATTTGTTAAATGAAGGGAGGAAGAAAAAGAATGAAAAAGAACCAATATTTAATTATGGGTAAAAGAAACAGTGGGCTTCTCTTTTTAAAATCTGGTCATTTAAAAATGGCCCCACTGCCAAGTGTATTCCCTGCAGACTGAGATCCTCTGAAAGAGTCTTTCAGCAGCCTCCCTTCAGCTCAGGGAAGATCCTGTACTGAGGTGGGGTTTATACCCACTGCAGGCATGGCCTGGAAGACCCTCAAATCCTGGCAACTTCAGGGATGACCACACCTCTAAGGAACAAAGCAGGGAGATCCGTGGACCTCTCCAGAGAGACCAAGACACATCCATGGTATTTTCCAGTCCTTAGCTGCAGCTTGTTTGGCCTGCTCACCCCAGAGTGCCCACCCTTGCAGGGACAAACGCCCCTGCCCAGGACCCAAAGGGGATGAGGAGAGGGCTCTGCTGAGCTGCTGAGAGTTACCTTCCTGTCTGCTTGTAGAACTGCTCCTCAAACTCTCGCAGAGCCTTGCGAAGTCTTTTCTTATCAGCTCTTGTTTCTCTGAGATGTTCAAGCAGAACGGGCCTGTAAAACAGAGACAAGAACATGAAACCCCCTTGTGCTTGGAAGTGTTGTAAAAGCTGCAGCTTTGGGTACCCAAGAGCTTCTGCTCTGGGGCCATGGCAGGCACTGACCAGTGCCCAGAGACATTCCACCACACACAATACACAGCCGTGCCCCTTCCCTCTTACTCATATTCTCACCCTTTAATAAGGTGAAACCAGAGGCTCAGTGGTCAACAAGGGAGAAAATGCATTCAGGACTGAGTCTTGCTAGTGGCCTTAATTCTCTGTGGAATTAATGGCGTTGACAGGGCTCAGCATCTCACAGGAGGAGATGCTTTGCATCTCAGTAACTGAATTAAAGTCAACATCCGAGCCCTGCTCCTGTTTGCAGCTGTTCTCAATCATTACTATGATGCAGTGGAAATGCTAGTCATACCCAGAAGCATCATTTTTGGAGGCCAAGTTTTAGCTAGTGTTCAGAGAATAAGGTTTTTAAGCAGAGAAAGAATTCTGTTATGACATTTGCTCCTGGTAATTATTTTTTTGCATAATAACAAAATACAGAGAAATATCTTCCCAGCATTTACGAGCAAACTATTGCACATATAGTTGTTACATACTTAAATAGAAATCTAAGTAATTTTTATTTACTCTCAATTTTGGTAGAGCCTACTTAGCTTCATTTATGCATCTAAGAGCTCCCAGTCAAAACACAAGATCCCATCCCCTAAGTTACGAGAACATATCTGTTCCTGGAAGGCATAGTCTGCAACAAGTTTCTGGACTGAGTGATAAGAGCACATGTGCATCCTGAGACTTGCCCTCATGCAACATGAAATTCTCAACTACAAATCAAAACAAGAGCTATATTTTGGTTTTATAATGAAGGGTGGTGGTAAGTTTTCAGGACAGACAGATGTTAAAAACTAGGCGGGGAAGAAATTGATTTTATGTGCATCCCATGTGCCCAGGTATTGGTGACTTTCCATGCAGCTCACCTGTTGCTGTTGGTGTACATCCTGGCATTTACACATCACTCACACAGTCTGTCCCAACACACACACACACAGAGGAGCAAACTGTCCTCTAGTTTTAAAACAGCCTTGTGTGAACATAAGTAATTAATAGCTAAAAATTTTGCAGCAGTTAAAGGTAGGTCTGTATATCTTTACTGTGCCGTTATGTCATATCTACCACTCTAATATACACCACAATCAGTATGCCATTATTTTTCCTATCTGCTTACATTCCTTTACCTTTCTCTTCCTGGAGTGGGCACAAAGTCATTTGAATAAATAGCCCAAACCACAGGTATGCTGCCCAAACAATGAATTTCCTCTGCCTCTTCTCTCCCATAAGAAAACACTGAATCACTCCTTTAGCATAGAATATTCCTACTTCAACAGGTATGGCCCATGTTTCATTTGCAAAGACTACATTAAATATTTTAAAACATTTGGTGGGGGAAGAAAGAACTTACATTGTTGCCTCATGTAAATTGGACATAGACAGGGCTGTTTGCCTGTAAACTTTCTTTTCATCCAGAGGTGAAATGTGTGCAGGCTCACTCTCCTCCTGAGAGTAACACAGGTGCTCTTCAACAGGGAAGCAAGACATTGGACCAGATGATAACTCATGGCTGCTTTGAGAATGGTCTTCATCTGAGTCTTCCTCTTCCTGCTTGTGAAACGGAAAACATTGCTAAATTAATTGTTTACATTTCAATACTTACAGTTCACAGGATGACAACATAAGGAGTTAGGATCTAACTTTCGATGTATTCACTGAAATAGATTGCACATATTGAAAGGTCTACCCAGGATTGCTCATGTAAGTGCTCATGGGGTCACGGGGTTGCTGTCTATTGCCCACCATGAGTAAAAAGACCAGAAGCTGCTCCTGCTCCTGCCAATCCCCAGCCAGAAGTTAATTTCTGTTTGCTCAAAAGCCCTTATTCATAGCAAAGATTTAACTAACATTCTGTTTATATGTAAGCAGTGCAGTCTGGCTGGAATGTGTACTGCTCTTATATACCACCTACTGTGTGCATTGTGTCCAGGTGTTCTGACTGTAACAAGAGTTGCAAGGAGAGATTCCACACTTTTGTATCTACAAATGTTAACTACTAAAATAGAGTGCTGTTGGTGTCTTACTCACATTCCTCCATCCTCAGAAGAAAAGTTGAGCTATTGGAACTAAGGCTTAAACATAAAATCCCCATAGGGCAAAGCTCCTAACAAGTAACAGAAGAGGGAATTTCAGTTAAATTTTTTAATAAAATACCCCTGTGCGGGTGTACAAAGCTTTACACAGGGATTTTTCAAAGAAATCTGAAACTCCACTGTCACCTAAAAAGATAATAACAATTTTTTAAATTAACATAGCCTCAATGACTATTAGATTAGTATTTTTGATAGACATGCTAATTAACTTCCTAGTAGCCAGATTCCACTACCTTTACTCACCATGAGACCCCTACTGTTCCATTACTCCAATATATTATTAAAGTACTGCAAATTGTATTTATGTGCTACATGCCTGATAAAAGCATTGTTGGTAAAATATAGAAGCTACAGATAGTGACAGAAGAGTCCTTCATGGAAAGAGAGAGAGAGAGAGGTTTCCTTCTGTGTTGCAGGTGTTTGCCATGATGGAAAGGTACTGCCAGCCTTTGATTGCTCACCCAGTCCACTGCTGTTCTTGCCTCAGAAACTGCTGCTGTATGTTGGAACCTCTGGCACGCACAGAAGTTGAATTTTACAGAGTATTTGCTCTAGTTGAAACATCAACACCCTTTATTAACCAATGAGCAGATTTTTCAGGTCTCAGTAGTTATTGCTGCCAAATGGATGCACAGGTACAAATCCAACACAGCATTTTGTATGTTTTCTTGACAATGGATGAATATTTTCCAACTTACAATTGTTGTGATCAAAGATGGAGCTGCAAGAAGTTTCTTGATAATTCTGTATCTGTCATAAAGAGGTTTCATGAGACTCTTTTCTTGCTTAGTTACCTAAAGAGAAATTGTAACAAAATATAATCCTCCAAAATTAAAAAATAAAAAGTAAATAAAAAAGATTCCCATTTGCTCCTGTAAAGCTGAGAAAGGTATTAGAAGAGTATGACCAGGTGTGTATTTTGGAATATCTATTTTGAATAGCTATTCCATGGGAACTGCAGTTCAATCCATAAAATTTCTAAAAGGGAAAATCGCAATCTATTTTCCAATGGAGAATACCCAATGCAGTTTCCTCACTTTCTTGAGCCACACTGTGCAGGCCAATGGTAAATTATTGTTTTTCTGAGGATGCTGATAGAGCAGTAAGAGTTAAGATGTGCTGCTGCTGTGCCTGGCTTTGCCATCTGACTTTCTTAGCTGTAATAACAGCAGCAGGAATGCCACAGTCTGCCTGGGACAATACACTCATCTGCCCAGTGGGATGGAGAGCACCAAGAACATGACTTTACAGCCTCCACATGGAGCTGGCTCCATGCAGGATTGCTGCTTGCATTCCTCGCTGGAACTGCCTTCCACATTCGGAATTAACTGACTGTTCATTTAGTTTGTTCTTGGTCTTCTATGAGCACTCAGAGCATTGATGTGGAAGAAAATATGGGTTTAAATCAGGTGTTAAGAGCCTGATCCAGCCACAAATGTTCATAAATACAAAAATAAACCTTAGGGAAACTAGCTGTGCAGTAAATTGACTTACTGTATTAAGGGGAAAAAAGCAAATTTCACAAGGAAAAAACAAAAAGAAGACAGAAATCCCCTAATCAATCACACACGCTACCTCCCACTGAAAAGCATCATGTTCCTCAGTGATTAAATATCAAAACAGGGTCATTTGCACAGTAGTCCACATCAGCCTCTGCTCCTCAACTCCCACCCCACGAGCGCTCACCAGGTGCAATTTCACTGACTTTTGGCACTGCACTGAAGCCCAGGCGCACTCGGCGGGTCTGAAGAGTCACGGAGGGGCTGACGGCCCAGACAGCAGCCCAGAGCTGCCCAGGCAGGGCCAGGCCCGGTCAGCAGCAGCCAGGGTGACAGCAGGCAAACGCAGGGTGCTGACACTGCACACGTGTGGCTGATGGAGTGGTGGGGACCATTTCTAGAGGCACACTTCTCTGCGGAATGTCTGCGCTTGCCTGGCCCAGCTAGGCCACTTCTCTTCCCCAGTCCTCATGTTCCATTTAACTACAACATGCAAGAGCTCCAGGGAATGCCAAACAAGCCAGAAGAGGTCATTTTTTGTCTTAAATCTGGTTAGTGCCCTCTCTGTCTGACCTTGTTCAGGTGGTGCTGAGCTGTACTGGATGTCAGCAGGGCAAACGTCATCCCCAGCACACTCCACTGTGTGTCACAGAGCTGCTTCAACCTTGAGAATAAACACCCTCTCTGAACCCCATGCTATAAAGACGCCCTATTATTCTCTTTTCTAGCTCTAAATCAAGTCTCTTTTACCTCTACATAGCACTAATAATTTATTTTTGGTTCTCCTTTTTAGGAAATGCAATTTCTTCACACCCTTCCTGTATACTCTCTCTATCCCTCAGCTCATTCCAAGCCCAAAGAAGATAAACAAAAATCGTTTTATCCAAGATGCAGAGAGGTCAGAATCAGATCATAATAATTTTAACAGTTGGCATATTTTTGGACAAATACTGCTGCCAGTTCACTTTTCCTCTAACACAACTACTAGTCAGAAAAAGAGACAGTCATAAGAATACAGATATAGACATGAAACAGAAATTCCTCAATTGTGTGTAGATAAATTTTCAAACCCTAATCTCACCAATTGTGGCATTTTTCTGGTTTGCACCTACATTCGGCAATGAAGTCCCTTGAAGGATTTTAATTAATAATTTAAGTCCTGCTGTGTAGTAAAGGAAAACAGATATGACAGGTCATGTAATTTTTTAGTTCTTGTCTCAGATGGTGCCCTATATAAAACCTTTCTTGGCTGCTAAGCAGTCTAGCCATCATGAAGAGAGATATAGGGCCACTTTTCATTTTAGTTTAATTTCTAACATATAAACCAAATTCATCAGTATCAGGCAATAACATTTATACCTGAAAATTAGTTTGAAATAACTAAAATTATGTTAATCATGAAAAATTCATCTAAATATATTTAATATATGAATCCAAAAATATTGGTTAGAGAAGCTAGATAATTTTTAATTTACCTATCTTTCCATAGCATACTTACAGGTTGTCCATGAATACTCTCAAAATATAGTAGGCATTTCTGAAGACTGATTTTTTCCAAAGCCATTTGCTTTTTTGTCATATCCTATTTAAAAAAAGTTATTTATGAGATTATGAGTCAGGATTCCTTGGTAAGAGTACAGGTACATATCTGTATAATAATCTGTTCTCCCCAGATAAATAATGAATTCTCATTCTGTCTGCACTGAAGTCAATGGGGACTTGGCATTAACTTAGCAAGAACAGAGTCCAAAATTGCATGACTTATATATTAAGTATGTTTAATTGCAAAAACTGAACTAACCAACATTCTAGACAAAATACTCAGAAACTTGCAAAAATGCAGAGAGGACATTCCTCAACCTTTTTGATTATTCATCAAGAAATAGATTTACCTCGGCTGGTTAGGGACATAGAAAGCTTCAGCAATGCAAACCTAACCCATTTATGGAGTGGAATAGTAGATTCACAATGAACTCCCTAAACATCCAGCCATTGTGATTCCATGAGGAACACCCTATAAATGCTGGGGGTACTAGACAAAGGTACGGTCTGTAAAATGACATGGAGGAACACTGACCACCCAGCAGAAAGTTCTGGCTGGACAATATCCATCAGTAGAACCACTGTGGGGGAGCTGCAGAAAGTGTCTCTTGTGCTAAGAGTTTATTTCTGTTCAAAACCCACCATATGACTCACTGGAAGAACGCTGATTTTTCAGTGCTGCTGATGCACCAGCACATGCACAGATGTCTGCTGCAGGGAGCACACAATGTAACAGGTGTTTCTCTCCTCCCTTTCCCCCTCTTCCCAACGAGATCTGCTCCTGACACTTGCATGATTTCATCGGGGCCAGAACACCAAGGAGCACATGAAGAGAATGTCATTTCCCACAGTCTCTGCCGGATCACAACAGAGCTGTATGAATTAGGGCCAATGCTCAGAGGCGTGGAGGAGATGAGGGAATGTGAAGCACCATGGATCTGAGGACACACGCACACACACCCGGGGCCTTTCTGCGGGAAGTCGATGATTAGGGGCGTCTTTATTGACAACTTGGAGAAATAGTTTTACTAATTAGACCCTACTTTTAAAAATATATCAAGACCTGAAGAAGTGTCACGTCTAATATCAGATCACCTTGCTATTAACTTCAGCAGGAGCAAAACCTTTTTTGTTTGATGCTCAAATGCAAAAAACAGCGCAGGGCACTACTCAGAACTGCTAATCACATTTTGCCTAAAAGGTCCGTTTGAGTTAATAACTCTAAAATTGTCTGTCATTCATGTTAAGAGATGAGCTGCTAACTACAATGCAGGAGTATTACAAGTCAGCTAATTTGTTTATTTATTGCTAGTTCTGCAATTAATACAAGGTTAATTCTTTCAAAAACTATTAAGCCTGGAGCAGCTGAGTGGTTAGGAAGAAATGGGGTGATCATTAATATTGATTTCACACAAGAGAAATGCTTGCAAGAGGGCTTAGCATTTGAGCCTATTTCATTAGCCCATTTTATTAGCAATTTCAAGACAGGTTTGTATTCAGCTAAGCTTGAAATAGCTGATAATTTCAAAATCAGAGAGACAGGCAGAGTCACAAACTACAGAATTGTCTGAGACATCTTAGGACTGCAGGCTGCATACAGCAGCAAGAAATTCAATGCTAATGAAATAAAAACACTTCTTCATAGCCAAGGAGAAGATGAACAGAAGCAGATCAATGATGAAAAGACAGATACATAAAGGAAACCAGTCTGAGAAAAGCCTTGGAGGACAGACTGCAAATATTCAAACAGAAGGCAAAACGTGTTTGTGGCATATAAAGAAGAAAAAGGAGACTTAATCTAAAGATAAGGTAGTAGTTTGGGTTTCATAACTTGGGGCAGAGGCACACAAAATGCTCCATACAGTTATCTTCCTTCCTAGTCTGTTCCCTGCTTGCCTTTCAAGCTCGCCGTTGTTTTTCCAACAGAAAAGACAAACTCTGAGGACAGAAGGACAGACAGTCCAGCGAGGGCTGGGCCTGCCTGGACCCCGTCAAAGGCAGTGCTTTGTTTCCACGCAGGCACAGAGTCAGGTTCCCAGGGCCTAAGACTGCCACTTGGGAATGTGTGGTGGCTCCTTACAAAGCAGTATTTAACAGAAAATTAGAAAGAACACGTTCAAAGAAAGGCAACAAGTGACGTGACACCTCCAGAGAGAGGTGCCAGCTCGCAGGAGCCGAGGTCAGGCCAGCTCCGACCGTAGCCCACTGGTAAAGGCTGGTGAGCCACTTTTGAGCACCACAGAGCTGCTGCTGCTCCGTGGGACTGAGGCAGCAATCACGTCCCCAGCCACTAAACAGTCAAATTAGCCTAAAAGTCAGGACTTGGGTCTTGCATTTGGTTTGGGGGGGGGGGGGGGGTTTTGGTGGAGTTTTTTGAGTAACATAATTCAAATTGTGTCTATTTGCCTTTTGTCTCCTGAACTCCTACGTTTGTGTTCTTAATTTTTATTTTTTTTTCTGAAGCCTTGTACCTAAACCCAAGGTAAACTATTACATAAATCACCATGTCCCTGCACAAGGAGCTAGTGGCACAAATGGTAGCAGGTGGCCATCTCTTTGTGGATTACTGAGCCATTCACAGGCCAATCCCAATTTTCTCTACAGGTTCTCATTCAGTAGCTTTACTCACAGGCTTTTTTTGCAGAAGGGGCGTTTTGTTCTGCAAACCACATTTTGCTAATTTTGTATTCAGATCTTGTGGTTTGTGCCCTTTAGGCATGCTGGGATTTTACTCTGCACTTTTCTGAAGGACACACATTCTCTCATTTGCATTTCAGCAGGGCTTTAGAGAGTTTTCCACAGTGGAACTTCGGGGAGTCTTGGCAAGCTTTTCCGGAAACACTATCCTCACCCAAAATAACTAAATATCGAAAAAAGAAACATTTAGTTGCTATTTAGTTTACAATATCTCAGATTCTAGTGCAGGATCTAAATGCATATACAGGATTAAATGTTGCACATAAAAAATATATTTACAGTAACACCAAAGTTGTTTGTAGCTGAAATGAAGCCTTTGATCTTTGCTGTAACCACAGACATCCTTGATTCATTCCACATCGTCAGTGCTATAAAACTCATTCTCCCCCAAAAGTCCAGGATGACTCATAATCAAAAACCAATCTTTTTTAATGTTATACTCAGGGAGCTACTAAAATATATAATTTTGAAATAGATCAAGTTGATTTCATGTTATTCCTGCTCAAGCCTCTGTTCCCCAGCAGTTTTGCTTAACTATTACCAAGCACCTTTGCTAATAGATAGTTTTCACAAGTTCTTTCCACAAAAATACAAGAAAAAAATAAATAAGATCTTTAAAAACAATTTTTGAAAATATTGCCTTGTGCAGACACTTAATTTACATTACTGCATTCTCTGTGACAATATTTCAAGCCAGCACTGCCATTACACAGATTTAGGAGGTTCTCTTGGAAAATCAGAAGTCCAAAAAACTGAAAAATGCATGGGACAGAGACCCACACCCAAGTTACTTTTACAAGAGAGTTTTTTGGACAGAATTTCTTCACTGACGTCTGTTTTGGTGTCATTTGATCTCAGTCCTTGCATAATAAAAAACAATTTAATGACTGACAATATTCTCCTACAGTCTGCACTGTTGGGATTTTAGAACTATGTACAGAACAGTATGGTTTTGTTGCCTTTTTTTGTTTTCTGGTTATGGAACACTTTTTCCATTCCATGGTTTAAAAAAAAAAAAAAACAAACAAAAGAGTCATATAGAAAAAGAAACAATTAAAAAATCAGTCATGTATGCAGAACTCAAAATCTGAGAAGCGTGGCATTGTTATACCCAGTTCTGGTTTTTATATAGTAACTGGTTATTTAAGAACCAAGAATAGAAGCAAAACAAAACAAAATTTAAAAATTATCTCTGCTGAGTACTCTCTGCTACTGAAATCCACCCAGAATAATTTCTTAGTTCTCACATGGTTTAATATTTAGTTCTTCATCCCTCCCTCAGCCCTTCCCTTTTTTTTGTTCACCAGCCAAACTTTAAATGTTACTGACATTTAGATTTTACACACATTTGAGGGTAGAACTTTTTGTCTTGCTTGGCTGTGATAGCATGAGGACAGCAACATCAATGGACAGCAAAAACATCCCCCCCAAAAAGTATTTTTATGGGTGGTATGTATTGCTTTAGACAACCCTGTAGTGTGCCAGGAATGTGAAGGCACAGCAACATTTTAAAATATGTACTAGTTTAAAAACAAAAAAATAATTGCCCAACCAAGCAATCATGTTCCATGGAATATTGCTCCTACATTTAGAAGAGCAATTGAGAACATGGAAGAGCAGAGGCAGTATCAGCACAATAAATGTACAAGGTCAGAAGGGCAAAGCAATCTGGATGGTTGTGCTTCTCCATCACCTCAGTGCGTGCTATTGCTGCACAGAGGCTTTCAGCATCTCTCAGAGAGATCTTTACCATCAAAATAACTTCAGAAACGTTTTTAGTCACAGTTTCTATGGGCTCAAGGTGCTCGTGCTGCCACCATTTGCAGTACACCAGGATATGCATTCTGGGCACACAGCCCCAAGTCAGCAGGTTCCAGCAGTGCCTGGCAAACAGTTTTACATGTGCATCTCTGAGAAAAAATGCTTAGCACTACTTGAAAAAGCCTTCTGCACCTCTGCATCTGAGCCACTCTTCACAGAAAAATCACTTCAGAAAAGTGCTCTAGAGCCCCCCCCGTTTCAGAGAGAAAACGCACTGCAGTGCCAGCAGACAGAGGGTGTGCACACACCCGCAC
Source organism: Atrichornis clamosus (assembly GCA_013400975.1). NCBI lineage: Eukaryota > Metazoa > Chordata > Aves > Passeriformes > Menuridae > Atrichornis > Atrichornis clamosus. Next base: position 138,134 of record WBMZ01001304.1, on the reverse strand, counting down.
ACCCTGAGCCAGCTGCACACCAACATCCCCTCAGGTGGCAGAGCTCTGAGGGACACAGCCACGCTTGTGAAATACCTTCATGGTCTCAGGAAGGTTAAAGTGCTGTCTCTTCTCCTTTAGTCGTCTCAGCACACTGTCCATGGTTTCCTCCACCGAGGGAGCTGGTTCCATGCTTGTGGCCTCCTGTGTGCCAGCCTCTTTAGAGGTCCCACTGCTGTCACAATGGTCATTTCTTTGGGGCGCTGTGGAGGTACAGTTTTGCTCCTCTGACATTCTGAGTTTCAGCTCTGAAAGGCAAATTATATGGCAAGTCAATAGATTAGAAATATTTGCAATATTTTCCTCTGACAATACTAGAAAAAAACAACCCAAAACTCTCCTACTTTTTGCATACAATTATTATCATACCACAGACATGCAGGAAAGTAAATCTGCTTCACTTTAACATGTAACATCTTTTGCTCTCTCGAGCAATTTAAGCCATCCTTCACACTTCCAGAGGCTGCACTGCCATCCCAGCCAGGCTGCTCAGGTGATCCTCACAAGGAGAAGCAGCTGCTTTCTGAAAAGACTTCCCTTGTTAGAAGAGCACCTGAGCAACCCAGCAGAAGACAGGAGCTTCCCAGTCTGCAGCCTGCCTGGATGTGATAAAGTGTATAAATGTATTAGCTTGACACCAAGCCAAAGACCCTGAAGCTCCAGGGACCTGCACAGAGCAACAAGGAAATTGAATTAAAATCTGAATTAGCTCCCATAAAACCAGATTTTGTTCCAAGCATACACCTGACTGGTGAAGGACCTTGGGCAAGGCAGAAGATTGATGTCTCCAACTGTGTTAAATTTGTTGAAATCCATGTAGAAACAGTAACATATTTTTTTAGCTGTGACAGTCTGAGGATATAGGCCAGCTTTGTAGGGGAAAACAGTAATTTTTAGTAAACCCATAGAGCTAGAAAGGATAGACAAGCCTTATGAACTTGAAGAAGGACCTACAAGCACTTGAGTGTTTTCCATTTCAATTGTACTTGTCATGTGAACCTGATGAATCTTGCTTCACTCAAAAGCAGTGCCATTATTCAGGATAATTAAAAATCAAGGGTTGCCACAGGCTTGAGGCATTTTGGGGGTGAAGGTGAGGCTGATCTATGAAAGCCAGACCCTCTGGATAGGAGAAGCAATGGTTGAGTCAGACATAATTTGCAGAAAGGTAACCATGTAGATTGGCCATTTCTTCTCATTTGCCCTTCCTGGATTTGCAAAACAAAGTTCAAGGGGAAATAATAACAGTAATCATCATCATTATCTAGTGATCATACAGGATAATACTCAAGAGAGAACTTTCCAGAAGAAATTTACTGAAAGATGAGCTTCTAATTCTTTATTTACCACAATCACATCCTCTATATCTACATTATTAACTATATCCAGAACAGAGATGGAAGATAATACTACAATTTATTTAGTAGTGAGAATCCATTTATAACAGGGGAAAAAAAATTTAGATAAATTATAAATAGCCTTAAAAAAAAAAGTCAATCAGTCTTGGCTACATTCTTCCCAAGGGAGAGCATGTGATACACCCACAGATGTTAATGGAGTGGTATGCAGACACTCAAGGGCAAAACCTGACCCTCCAGACCAAATTTAATATCAAGGAGAGATCTGTTTTTATGACCAAAATAAATGAAATCCTTAGAGATGTGTATCCTCAGCCCTAAAGAAACATTTGCACCTACATTTGTGCCATTACAAGGAAACTTTTAGCTTCTTTTTTTTAGACACTCATAAAAACATTCAGAAGAGCATTGCCTTTTGCATGAATGTTTATAGTGATGTGGGAGAGACGATGTCTTTTTCCCCTTCCCCTTGGTATGAAGGCTGAAGTGGGTTTCTTTAATCCCTGCTTTCAGGAACCAAGGCAAGCCATATCACCTAAGAGCTTTGTTGCCACTGGGAGGCTTATTGCCATGCACTGTGAACAATAAGCAGAGCAGTGGGGTTAGAAATCTGACTCTAAAATATTCCAGGTACGCTCCTACTTCCAAAAGCTTCAGCAACAAAGAGAGACAACACACTATTATGTACCTTTGAGCTGCTTCCGACCTTTGGCCAAAGCATTCATCCACTTCAGAACCTCAGGATTGGAAGTCTTGTCACCGTGCGAAGGCTGGATGCAAAGAAAAATGTAAAGAATGTAAAGAAACAGAAGGAAGTGGCAGTTAAAGGATCAAACAGATAACAACCTGCCCACACCCAGTGTGCTCCAAAATGTCCGTGGTTCCGACTGCACTGTATCAGTGTCCTGCAGAGCATCTGGCTTGATCATGGCATTAATTTGTCATGACTTATCTCTCCCCGTTGTGGCACAGTGCTACAAGGATCTGAGTGTTATGTCTCTGATCCCAAAAAAAACCACAACAACATTTCAGTCTCTGACTAATTGGATAAATAATCTCAGTGACTTCAAAAGAATTGATCAAATACCTAATTTTAGTCAAGTTCCTAAGTGATTTCCAGGATGGCAACTGAAGCTCTCTGTCCCCTGCAGGGATAAACCCTTGCTTTAAAACAGGGATTCTCTTGGGAAACAGCACTTGAAAAACTTCTCCTGACCTGCTTAATTAATCAAATGAAAAAATCCTGTGCAAGAGTGATTTCAAAAGTAACAACAAAAGCTTTCTGTATCAGGGGTTTTCTTGCATTTAGAAATTGCCTCCAAATTAAAATCAATTTACACTGCATCTTCAAAACTCAGATCTTTAAAATGGCAAAACAGTTTTGCAAAACTAAGCATCTGAAATAATTTCTTTTCTGGACACAGTGTGAGGATTATTTGTGTATGAAATTTGGCTCCTAGGAGCATATGATGGCTACAGGGCCATACAGTTCACAAGTTTAAGTTTTCAGCCATCAGTGGGACTACAAGTTAATATATAATTTGCTTAATTTTAGTATAGTCAGAAAATGTGACAAAACTCCCTGTTACGTATTGTCCATATCCTTAGCACCAGGGATGTTTTGAGGTTTATAGTGCACAACTCCCAGCACATGCTTACCACTGACCTAAAACAAGCCCCACAAGTTTTATTTCTCTGGTTTCTGCCATCAGCTTCTATTGAGCCCAATTCTTTGGAGGTTTACAGGAGTTTGCCTGAATGAAGGAATCTGCACAGCAGAGCAACAGTTTCCAAGTAAGTGACTTCTACAAAGTGAGTAAGTAGCTTTTCATCCTCTGCACCATTTTGGTTCACAAGCCTGTCAGCCGTGTTACACTGATTCACTCTTCTCTAAGATGGATATTTTGCAACAAAGACAATCCAAAGGAAATGTAAATTAGAGTTTCAGAACTACTGCATACACTGAAAGATGCTGCGAAGATATTCCCTCATTGCAGATTTTCCTATTTCTTTTTACCAAAAATACACTTTCTCACATTGTTTAGAATAAGTTTAAATACACTGGGATCCTTGCCTCCCTCTTGGAATATTTCCCTTCTCAATTATTGTCTTACCAGGTATTTTTTTTCTTGCTCAAACTTTTCTTCATACTTCCTGATTTTCCTCTTGAGGCTCTGAAGATGCTTGGTAAGTTGTGTTACTGTCTGTGGTTCTTTGCAGTCTTCACAGCTACATCTAGAAGAACTTCTTGGCCTGCAAAAGCCAAGAGCAGAGTTGTGGGATTAAGAGCTGCCTACAGTGGACCATGTCTTGTTTCAGGCACACTTAACCCTTCACATCAGAATTCAGAGCTACTCTATTCTTTCACAGGTTAGAGACAACTTAGTTTTACAAAGTAAGCATAAAATAATTGTTTTGCTTGAAAGAATCCCTAGGGTACTCTAATGGGTTCACTATTTGTCTTTCATTCTTGCTTTTTTTTAATTAATTGTGGGACTTCTGAATATATTTCAAAAAATTAATCTAGTAGGCCAAACCCTGATCCAGTATTTACATTTAACACCCACATCTTTATTCACAAATCTTCCAACTATAAGAGGAGACCATAGTGACATGATTTGTAAAAGTAAGCTCAGAGAGTTTTTCATTACTGGGAATAGACAGTATAAGTTTGAAGACAGTTTAGTTTATGATTATTTACAGTTGCAAGTCAATAGATCTGATTAATATCCATATGCAGCTGAAGCTCTCCCTATAAGCTTTCAAGAAAGTTTGATTTCTCTCTGAAACTCACAGCTTGGTTTCTGGAAATCCCATACATGGACTGTTCCTGTGCTTTATGACACTGTCACATATAGCCAGTGACTCAAGCTATAGTTCAATTAAGCTGAAAATTTCAGTATTATACCTTGATAGCCCTCTCTATCTTATGTTCACTCCTCATTTTAATTACTAACTAATGTTTAAAACTGTCCTTGATAACTATAAATAACAAAGACTTCAAGCAATTTTGTACGCTGTTATGACTGAGGAAACACTAGTTCCTGTTTCTGGTCTTGCAAATTATCTGTGTCAAAATATGCCACAATATGAAAATTTCCTTTTTATGACTTAACAGTGACTAAAAAAAAACATGAAGAGACAAAGGCTGTGGATTGCAGAAAACGTTTAAAAAGATACATAAGGATTAAAACACATTTTCTTACATCATGAAAGGTTGAGCACTTGGTGGAGAAGGGGCAGACTCTGTGTCTAGATTAAATCTCTGGCTTTGGCTAAAGATAGAGCAGCGTGGTGACAAGAGAGGATTGTCTCCATCTGTGATGTGATACAGCAGGCGACTGGTCCCTAGGGAGTGATGCTCCTGTGGGCTGCTCTCCATGTCATTCTGCCAGTCCCTGTGGGCTGGCACGGGCTCTAGAAAGAAAGTATAAATCAATGTGGACTGAGGGTCACTCACAAGGTATTGAGCTACCTAGGTGAATCAAAATCTGTCCTTACAGAAGTATTCCAGGCATCAGTATTCAAAGTAAGCAGCAAACAAGTCAGCAAAGGATCACATGCAGGATGGACATAGCACTGGGGATGAGAAAATAGGAGTACTGTCTCTGGCTTAACAGAAATCATTTTTGAGTTCCACAGGAGGAGGTGGATGGGTGCATTTATAAACTATGAAGTATAATACAAAGATGGAGAGTTTCCCAGAATAGAAGCATTACTTATATTTTCATAGATCCGTTTGCTTTTGAAAGCCACATTCCTGAAGGAGACGATGAGTGTACACAATGTTTAATTTTGTGATTTATCATTTACTCCCTTGGTAAAGAGAAAGGAAGGTCAAAAATACAATATGTCCTGGTGCTAAGAACCCCCGGGGTTGCTTGCAGTATCCTGCAGGATTTTGTTCAGTTTGCAGTGACATACCCATAGGTCTCAAGAACACAAGATATGAAAATAACAACCACCACCAATAACATTCAAGTGGGTTACTCGAGGTAGTGGCTACTCCTTGGAGGAGTCATGTTTGTGATACTGTGTTAAGGGTCTTGGGCTATAAATGTAAACCTCACCTCAAGTGCCTCAAAAGATAAAACTTGTTTTATAGTGATGGTCAAGCTAGAAAAAGTAGGAATTGATGAACTTCATCACACTGGTCCTGCTTATGGGTAACATGAAAAATAATGGGCACACTACAGTGCCGATCTCCAGGGAACGTCAAGAGTTCATCTTCACTGCGATGCACTTGAGCGCACTAAAGGGAGTAATCACTGAATCTTCTTCCTCACCCTCAATAGTTGAAATGGATATGGATGATCTAACCTAATCAATATTTTTGCTATCAGATGATTGGGATTTAAAGCAGATTATAATTTTTTAAGGACAAACTCCACACTCTCATAAAAATACTTGGCCAAAAGTTCTCTCTCTTTTGCTTTGCTAAAGGAAAGATTATGCTCTGCCTCTGGTTTCCCTACAGCAGTGTCCACAGGACATAATATTTTACACCAGCTACATTATTTTAGTTTTTTGCTAAACCCATTCATATACACAGCATTTTAACTCATATCTATTATTTTGCATTTCCAGGCAGCATATGTATTAATTCCAACCAGTATTATATTTGCCATATGTCATGCATTCTAATACATTTCACAGAATCTTTTTGTTCAATGAAAGTTTTAAACTGCACAGAAAAACAACTGTACGTGGATTTACTCACAGAAGAACTGGCAGGTTTAGGTAAATCCTTTCACCTTCACTTTCCTTCGATCTTCTCCTTTGCACAAGGGACATGATATTCCCACACTGAGTATTTCTTTCAGGATCTTAATGGAACCTTTGCAGTACATTTTATTTGCCCTCTGCCCAACAGATACCAAAGCTGCAAATCCCTATTGCTGCACTGGGACGGGGAGGGGGAAACTCCTTTGAATGGCACCATTCACAAAAAATCCTATTAATTTAAAAATAGTAGTTACAATGGCCTAAGATACCATTTTATTGGGCACTATCAAACTGCTTTTGCTTTACATACAACAAAAATTCCTAGTGTATATTGTAGAATCACAGTTTAGTCTGTCATGCAAAGCTACACATGACTTTTGTATTTATAAGCTCATCTACTCTTAACAGCACCACTGATTATAATTATGTTAAGCATTTTCACAATGAGACAATGTAGTTGATTATTAATTCTAACCTTGCATCCTTGCTCTAAGTACTTTGTACTCTGCAGGTCAAGTTCAACGCTCCAAGATACCAGAGCAACACCCAAATCTCCTAAATCATGTATTAGATTCAAGTCCTCCCACAGAGAGACCCAGGAAGGCAGCTGGGAGAAGCAAGGGTAGAGCACCGTAGCAGTCATGGGAAGTCACATACTCTGACAACATACAGTGGTAGTGGCTGGAATAAGTGGTGTTCTGCAAACAAAAGTGTTCTCTCTTTTTGGCAAGTACTCTTTCCTTGCCCTGTAAGATTTCAAAAATTAATAGTTTTGGTTGGGTTTTGGTCTGTTGTTGGATTTTTTTTATTCTAAACAATAATATTGTCAAGGAGAAGAACCTGGCTTCCTTCCTTTAATTTCACTATCTTTGAAGTTCAAGAAACATAATTACTGAGAAAGAGGTTGACTAAGAATAGTTTCACAGTTTCTCATACTCTGTTATTACAAGGAATAAATTCTTTTATAGTCATATTAAGTAGAAGTGCCCTCACTTTGAAGGAAAAGCAATGTGATAAAAAGATCAGCCAGCCTGTGTACGATAGATGCAGGAAAGAAACCTTCCAACCTTCGAACTCTGATTTCCTGTGGGCCTAGAAATACCCCTCTTGCTGATAAACCATATGTTCACAGACATTTGCTCCTTTTCACATTTACAACCACACAATTTTATAGGCCCAGCCCAGTGTCAGAAACGGAAGCAAAACACACACTCAGGACTAAACACTCCTGGCAGATAAATGCAAAGGACAAGTAGAGCCTGGTGCAGCTCTGGTGTAAAACCAAACACACGAAGTTCAAGGAGGTTCTGTTATTCAGCTAGAAAATGAAAGGGAGACAACCTGCATGACAGATAATTTGGGAATATTTCCCAAAGGCCAGGGCACTTCCATTTCCTTGGCACCAGGGCCTTCTGACAGCATTGCTCTGCCTAAGGCTTGCACACTGGTGCAACTTTGGTATGGCCCACTGCAGGCTTTAGTTCCAAGTGCATTAAATTACTACCAAGTGTTCAGAAGTAGTCAGAAAATAATTTAAACTGATTCATTTAAGTGGCACGATTACTATAACAGTGGCATATTTTGGGATGATGACAAGTTCTAACCAACTCCATTTTTAATTAAAACTTAAGGCCATCATCCTGACCCCAGTTCTGCACAGATCCTACACAAGACACTAAGCACTATCCTAAGCGTGGCCCATGAACTGGCCAAACTTTTACCTGTGTTCATGTGTCTGGTCTAATTTTAGCCTCTATTTTTGCCAAAACTGGGAACTAAAGCCACCTCTACCCAAGCCAGTGAGTTGCCTCTTAGCATCTGTTCCATCTCATCTACTCTGTCCAGCTTAGCACTGACAGAACAGCACAGGACTCAAAGCCAACTTCTAGTATCAGATAATACACAGCATGGTTCAGCAGGTGGACTTCATGTGACAAGTCCTATGGTACAAGTCTGTATTTATGCCTGTGATATTCTTTAAGTAAAACAATAATACTCAGAAATCTCATGTATAAAAAAATAATATGCAGGTGTAGTGTGTTCAGCCCTCAACACATTGTATCTGTGAATGTCACTATCAGGCTTTTTTATTTTAAAAGCCATTAAAAACTTCTTGTAGTTAGGTTCAGCTGCTCACTGGTCCAGTCACATGTTTGAAGTATACTCATATCTAAAAGCTACAGAAATTACACCCTGCTTTGCTATTTTTTCCCCCTTTAAAAAACTAGCTTAGTAGCAATTCTCCATGGCCTCACTCTGGTAACTCCAATACAGTTTTCACATATTCAAAAGTAAACTGGAAATTGCTAAATTTGCTCAGAAATAAGTTACTGTTCATCCCATTAATATTTGCATCCTGAAATACTCTGTCATTTTACTAGACTGTTCTATCTTCATTCACCATGCATATAAGGTACACTTCTCTAGTTTTTGTAGACTGGGTTATGAATGAAAGAATCGTGTTTATTTTGCCTGATTCACTGAGGAAAGGCTGGTAACTAGAGACATAGCATATATGGCACATCCTCTAGTAAACTCTTTTCCTAGCCTGGTACAAACCTCTGGACTGCCATCCAAGTTGGAGCTGAAATAGCCAAAAGTCCCATGTGACAACTCAGTGCATCAGAAGATTTCAGTGGTAATTTGAGAGACAGAATTAGGACCAGCTCTGTCTATGCAAATAGCAAGTTACTAAAAATGCCACAAGCCACAAAGCAGATGTTAGTAGGAGTGAGGGCATGTTAAAACCCATTAAACAGGTAAGCTTTAACCAAAGCAGGAGTTTGAACTGCTGGAGTGGCAGAGCATGCTCTGAAACTGTGCGAGAGAAATGCTACATCATGCAATACTTCCCCATGTGGCTGCAGATGGGCAAAAGGGAGTAGAGAGGGTATTGGATACATGGGTCACTAACAGCATGAATAAAAAGAGAATCTAATCAAAACAGCAAAAAAGAAGTAAAGGAAACAATTACGAACCATCTTAATAATGAATTACGAAACTACCAGAGCAAAATAATGCAGTAAACGACTGGAAAAGGAGGAAAACCCCACCCTGCCACAAAGGAAAGGAGTCAGTGCAGATTTTGGATGAGCTGCAAAATGTTTCTGCCTGTGCACACATACGAGACCTGTCTCTGCTTCAGATCCACACCAAGGCTTGCACCAGTCCAAGTTCCATATTCATATCCAAGAGATATTTAGGTCTTTGCCTAGCTGGACTAAAGAATTCTTTTTTTTTTTTTTTTTTAGCTAGAAACCAGGACATTTAGGATTTTTACATTCCTTCATCTTTATAATAATTTGACTTCTACATACCTTTTTCCTTAATTTTGCAATGCAAACCTCAAACTTTAGAATTTTTTAAGTAGAACACTATCATTAGTGATTTTTTTTTTCTTAAGCAAATAACTTAATGTTATTTCTTCCTGAAAATGCTGAGCAAACAGCTCCTGAAATAAGTTCTTCTGAACCCAGATTATTCTGATATGAAACTTCAGTGGCAAAGGGATTACTGACCTACCTGCCTTAATTTGAACCATACATGGTGCACGATTTAGGTATTTGTGTATTCATGTCACTTGTCTGTGAGATGTATTAGTCATACTGCCTTTGACCTATTTTTCACAAGCAGTGACTCCTCTTCTACTGAGCATCACGACTCTGCCAGCCCTGGAACTACAAGCTATGAATTGACAAAAATAGTGCTGAACCTTAGGGCTATTTATTTCCATATTGAGGAAAGAGGAAGAGATAACACACCACAGTTTGCCCAGTTGGATAATAATACGGGATCATGAATGATTAAAATCCACATGCTGTAAAACTCACCTTCGCTATCTCTCTGCTGATGCATTAAATTAAAATCAATAATAGGAGAAATGAAGTGATATTGCTCTGACAAAAAGAATGACAAAAATAGAATTACATGATATGGCAGGTGATCCACACAATACAGACATAGGAAGTAAAGACTGTAAATTTACTTGGGAAAAAATAGCAGATTAAAACTAAAAATAAAAGAATTGGGATTCTTAAAACCTGTCTGAAAAGCAAAACTCCCTCTCAGAAAACAGGAGGATTACAGCCATTAATTTCCATTCTTTTAACAGGTATCATCCCTTTTGTACATTACCCAGCCTTTGCACCAGGAAATGGTGCTTTGCTTTTAGCTCTGCACTGCTTCCCAGAGGACTGCAAGCCTGATTTTAAACTGCAAGTCACAAGGCTTTTTTATAAGTGCAAATGAGAACACATCACGGCATGGTCGCTTACCTGCACCACTGGCCCCATCAGCTTGCACACTGCTTTGGGCTGGAGAAGGGGCTGTGTCCTTGGGTGCCGGCAGCTGGGGAGTTTCCTCCTGGGCTGGCAGAAACGCTGAGCACAGATCGGTTTCCAGGGCTTGCAGCTTCAACAAAGAATTCTGCAGACAAAAGCAGAACATTGGGCTGGATAGAGAACAACAGGGATCAGCAATAGCGCTTCAACTCCCGGAGCCCATGAGCAGCGCCTGCAAAGGGATGTTCCACTGCCAGCTCCGGGAGGACGTGGAGAGAACAAATGTGCACTATTCCACGTTTCTTGACTCCTGGCTATTTAAGTCCCGATTTACATGGATTATTCATGGCACGTGGGTAAGATGACTTTGTCAGCAAAAAGGCAGTTTATTCTAGGCAGCCAAACTGAGATGGTGTCCCTTTTCCTGGGCTTGAAGCAATACATTAAGCAAGTATTTCATTCATTGGGCTGACATCACGATCTGATGACATTATGTCCCTCCCCATTTACCATTCATAAAAAACCAAATCTCCCTCTCCAGCCTGAGTGCAGTACACAGCAGTGAACAAAGAGTTACTGAGAACACACTCCCTCATGGGATTCTTGGAAGAGAAATTTTTTAATTGGCTTTTCAGAGATACTTCATTATGTAGACACGGCTTTTACGTAGGTTGCTGCTGACTCTACAGGGCAAGTGGACCATTTGTGATCCTCTGCAAAAGTAAAATCAACACATCGTGCACATGTCACTTGGTGCAGGCAAATCAATGACAAGGGTAGTTATCTGTCACACCACTTCCAGCCTCTGTGCCACGCTGGTCCATCTCTTATTTGACTCTTTAATGCTGCATGCAGTACTAAGGTGCACAATCTGACACAAGCATCCTGCTGTGATGTAAATGCTGTGAAAGCCCTAATCACCATCTGACTGGGCAAAATGAGTCACTCCCACACCCCCCACACCCAGCTCCCCAGTCTCCAGGGAAATAGAGCTTACAACATGAAACAAAACCACACAAGGCTGTCTTGATAACCACACAGCTGGCACACACAGAATATACATATAACATTAAGTCATTCATATGGTACATATTTATGAAGGGCATTTTCTGAAGAAAATAATCTGAGTTGCACGAGAAAAAAAAAATCCTCAAATTTATACCCTGAAAAGCTCCTTTCCCTACTCTGTCAAATACCTGAAACCAATTTATTGATGTATTTAATGAAAAATGAATACCTTCATTGGCCTGATTTCCTTTGTGCAACAATAACTCACCTATATAGTGACTAATTAAATGTCTTTGCATTGCTTCTGTTGTAAGGCACCCCTTTTATAAACCCAAGGAAGACAGTGGCTTTAGGTTAAAAATAAAAGAAGAAAACTAGTTTGTTTGAGAACAGCAGGGAAGACTTTCAGCCTTGATCCTTTCATTTCTTTTATAGAATTCAGGAAAATTATGGCAACCTTCTCACTCCCAAAAGCTTTCAAGTGGCAGTGAATTTCCTTGTCAAGAGAAGGGTGCTGACTTGAATTATACACATGGCACTGTTTTGGGAAGGGTTTTCATAACACAACAGGCCTCACGTCCCACCCTCTCTCATCCCAGCTAAACCCAAATGAAGTGGCTGTGGAATTAACACAACAGACAGGCAGCATCTTCCAGTCATTAATGTCATCTAGCAAAAGATGCCTATACCAGTTAAAAAGCAGTGAGGACTCTGATCCCAGCCCGGACCTTACCATGAGAACGGCTGATTTAAAAGTAGGGAGAACACAGACAAAACAAACCATAGGAACATGCCAATTAGGAGAACATAACTGAAAGTCTGACAAAAGGACCTAACCTTCATGGACTGTTACTTCAAGCATTAGACAAGAAAAATCCCATATCAAGAAAATACATCCATTTTGGATCACTATTTCTTATGACATATTAATAGTTATGGGAAGTTCAGTATAAAAGCATTCACACAGATTACATGTTAAACATTATACTTCAGCAATTCTTATGCTGTAATTCACCAGCTGGTTTCTATTTGGTTGCTCTAAATGATGTTTTCACCCATCTGGGGAAGGTGGGTGGATGGCAAATTTCCAGCCACTGCCAAATACTAAAAAAAAAACCAAAAAACCATATAATAATAATAATATAAATACCTTATATACTTTCATGAATATGCCCTTGACAGGGATTTGATGTAGGGAGAAAAGGAAAACACTAAGTAGCTTTGATCATTTTGATATTACCAGGGAGAAGATGAATCTGGAGAGTGCCATCAACCCATCCTTATTCCTAAAACAGAGTTGAGTGTTATGGTGCTGCCAGAGTGCACTATCCAGGAAAAGTCACCACATTTACAGGAACACGTGTCAGGAGACAGCCTGAAACAAAGGCAAAATCCAGCACAAAGCTGCTTTGGGGGAGACCCAGCCTGTGGACACACTGCTCACACCTCTGCCGTGCTCCACACCGGCCCCTGCAGCCCACCTGGGCCACCTCTGCTCCTGGCTGTTCAGAAGAAGCTGCTAAACATGTTAGAAGCCAATCCAAACAGCTGAAACACATCAAGGGAAAAGTTAGGCCATGGTGGGCACCGTCACCGATTTTAGTAAGCTCTTGCATGGAAAACCAATAGGACTGAAGTAATTTAAGGTATGTATTTCTATACCAGCTAAAGATCTCATTTCAAATACTTCAGATTTGATGCTCATTCCAGCTTCACTCTAGTGCCTAGCACTAGTGTTTCTATGCAGTATTTCCTGATACAAGCTAATGCAAATGAAAGGACATACTGATATTTAAAATGGATCCTTAAATTGCCTTGGAAAAATAATGATATTTTTGCCTCTTACAAAGATTATCCTTGAAAGTTTGAAAAAGAAGTAATCATAATTGTCTTGGACAAAGGTTTCTTATGCCTTCTTACGTCCTCTTGAAGCAATTGACAATTCAAAGATCTTGAGCTAAGCCAGTTCCACTAGAGAAAAAACACTGTACATTATTCCAAAAGACATTTACAGGAAGTTGGAGGAAGACATTAAGAGAGACAGTCTGATGCTTCTCACCTATTTGTTATTTTTGATAATGCTTGAAGAAAACATAGTCATTGAAGTGTCATACCCTGGCTGCTGGAGAAAGCAGAGTACGAAAGGAGTGTCACTTGCAGAGGAAGCCCAGCCTGTTGTAAAGACACCACCTCTACAGACACCTGAGCCTGTACCCCACTGACCATCGCTCCTTCCAACCAATGACTACTGCAAATGAAGAGGGGAGGCCTTAGGGCAAGGAATTACTGAGATGACAGATAAACTCCTACATCTAGAGATAAATGTCACACCCTGTTAAATCCCTCTGGAGAATGGGACGCTGAAAGAACAAATTCTCCCAATTCATCACCAAAATGCTGTGGCAATGAGACGCAGTACCCTGACAGGGCATGGGGCTCTGCAGGTTTAGCACCATGGGATGTGCTGGTCAGCATGTCCAGGAGGCCATAGCCTGACAGGAGACAATATGCCAAATGAGAACTTCTCCCCTTAGAAATAATTTATTTCCCTGATAAAGTATTACTATTACCATCATCCTATGGTTCATCCTTGTGGACATCCAAAGATCTGATGAATTTTAGAACAGAGGGAAAGGGAAAGGGAAAGGGAAAGGGAAAGGGAAAGGGAAAGGGCCTGGGTCTGCCCCAGCCAGGAGCTCTGCCGGGTCTCAGTCAGGAGGCTGACAGAAGGCATGAGAAGCAGAGCCCAGACCGGGTGCTTTCTGCATGAACTGATATCACCCGGACCCACACAGGGTGTTTCTGAATGTAAAGGATGCCTGCACTCTGCCTTTGGGCCTGCTCCCGTCCCTCCAAGACAGGAAAGCAGCTATTCTATTATATCCAGTTTACTGATGGATTTACTGGATTTATGAAATCGGCTGGGGCAGAGGAGGAGAATAATCTAAGCTTTCAGCATTTAATAGCCTTTGAAGTGATTCATATAGGAAATAAACTGAGCAAATTTCAACCTGTTCAGTTTCTTCACTCTAAGGAAATTAATGCTTTTATATGTCACACTGGAACAGCTTTTTAATCTGAGAGTTGAGGTTAAAATAAGATGGGCACATTTTATGTGAACATAAATAAATCTCTGCAGTATCCGTTAAGGCAATATTTGTGTCTGGAGGCATATGACATTTTCAATTCAGAACTTCCTTGCTGGGGAACAAACAAGCAACAGTAAGATAGAACAAGATATGCCCTGGGTCTGCATAATGCCACGGGTGAGCAGTAAAGAGAGACACCATTTTCTCTAATCCAAAAAGAGAATTTATTTTCTTTTGACACGGGTCCATTTGGGTTTGCAGTAGACCTGAGACAAAAGAGAATTTATTTTCTTTTGACACGGGTCCATTTGGGTTTGCAGTAGACCTGAGACAAAAGAGAATTTATTTTCTTTTGACACGGGTCCATTTGGGTTTGCAGTAGACCTGAGACACAAGAAAATCTAAGATTTTGCAAAAGAAAGCACCAGGTTGTAACCCTTGCTCATTCCTCCTTGGAATTATAGTTAATTATTAATAGTTAACAATTTATTTTAATTTCTGATCAAATCGTGAGTTTTAATATTTTACACTGGTTTTGTTTATTACAATATTTTATCTTAACCTTTAAGGAATCTTTAACAAGGGTTTTAAATGGAAGCTTTCAAGCGGAAGCTTTAGTGGATATTTGCAGTGGGGCTTCTCAAAAGAAACAATAACTTCCTGATTTCTCCCAGGGCCTGAGGTGGCTCGACAGAGGCTCAGTGTGCTCCCTTATATTGGTCACTGAATGTGCCCTCCTTGTCAGCACTGAGATTTTCCACAGTGAGCTGCACAGCAGTGACACAAATGCAAAGGAAGCAATTCATTGCAAGGAGAAGATTAGGTCTGAGTTCCTTTAAAAGGACACCTTGTGGTTTTCCCCTACTGAGAGTCAGGCATATATTAATAGACAGAGATGTTCTCGGGCTCATTATGAAAACAAAGCCGTCCTTTCCATGGTTTGACAGGAACGGGCTTCTGTTCACCCCAACTCTCTTCTCCTGCTGCTTGTGTTGTCGTGTTGTCTTGGCCTACACTAAAGATCCCGTCTGCTCCCTGTTTAATTCCCGTATCCTTCACTGCCCTGCCAGGGTGTGAGTGGACTCTGTGCTGGGGTGCTGATTCCCCAGGCTGTGGGAGATGCTTCATAAGGTTTCCCACTCGGCGTAACTGAGAGTTTGGGTTTACTCCCTGCCCCTCGCAGGGCACTGCTGAGTGTGAGGGCCTGGTCCAGGCTCATCCATTGTTTGACACGGTCACACAAACAGGGTTTTGTGCTGCACTCACACTGTGCTCCTGGCAGAGTCCCTGTGAAAACAGCTTGCTTCAAGTGTCACAGGGGTTATCTGGTTTTCCTTGCTCCCCCTTTTCAGCTCTCCCCTCCTCCCATCTTGCAGCCAGAGCACCTTTAAGACTACATTACACTGTTCACAGGTTATTTATTCAGGATGTGGCAACCTTGAGAACTCTTTATTTTTAAACAAAATATATTTAACAGATGAACCCTTTTGAGCTGTAATATGAGGGAAAAATCAAATGTTCTTGAAAGGTGTCACTTCACTCAGTCAATACTGAGTGTTTGATTCTTTTCTGAGCACAGAAAGCAGCCTGAAGTTGGCTTAAAATATTTTTTAAATCTCTTGCTTCTAGCTTTTGAACTATTATAGCAGTCTCATATCATATTTTCAAGCTTTTCGCCAAAAACATTACTAGAATGTTTCATTAAAATGCTAACCTAATTAAGCAATTACATTATTTCAAGACCTTAAAATTAACAAAAAACAAACATCTGTTCAAAATTTATAACATCATATTTCAACCTTTGGTTAAGCTTACCTCATTTAAGCTGTTCAATTGATCAGTTGCTTCTTTTGGTGAAATGCTTGTGTTCTGATCTATTCTACAAGACAAAATAAGAAATTTCATTCAATAGATTGCTTATCGGTGCTGAAAATATCTCAAACTTTTCATCATGTGTGCATATAATTTATAAATTACAGAATAAGTTTAGTTTATTTTAAAAATATCATTTCTATGAAAGTAATCTCTCTATTTTCTAACTCATTCCAAACAAGAGTGATTTTACTGGAATCCTAAAGAATATATTTAAACTGTTAATGAGGTCCTGGAAACTGTGACATTAATATCTGACCTCACTTTGTCATGTCAAAAAGTTCTGCAGATGCATGATCAGTGTCTTGGTGAGCTAACAGGGTCAAAGCCAAGAAAATGCTCAAACAGATGCTTAAATCTAAGCACAATTTGTCCCACATGCTTTAAATCAGGAGCAAGAATTTTCCTGTATCAGAGCCATAAAGAATAAATCTTTCCATATTTGAATTTGATGGTATTTCAGGCTCCCAATCTTCGACTTTCTGCTTTTGCAAAGACCTGCAAAGACCCCAGGTGCCTGGAAATCCTATCAGAGAGACATCCACATTTTATAGTGAGTGTCACTTTGCAGCCATCAGAGATGTCCTTTGGGTTTCCTTCGGTGGATTGCTGCTTCTCCATACGGGAATAGGAAAGGAAGGCCTATCTCTTCCCTCTGCACAAAATAATGCATATTTTTCTGGGCTCAGAGTCATATCAGCAAGAACCAACAGCAGTGGAAGTCCCTAGAGACCTCAAAACCAGTACAGACACGCACAGGTGTTTGTTGTAGTTCTTCCTGGATTTATGAGCCATTTAAAAATTGAAATGATGGCCACGCCACTTCCCTTACCAAAACAGGCACACTAGAAAGCTGCACCAGAGTGGGCAACCACTTGCCTCCAAACAGGACCCAAAATGTGCAATTCACATAGGAACAGATATGAGTCATGAGAACGGCAAAAGGACTAATTTAATAGGAAAGAGTGAAATATTTGTAGTTTGGTTTAATAGCATGTAAGGAGGCAGCTGCAAGGCTACAAACAGCTGAAGAACTAACTCACTAAGGAAGAAAAAATATTTAGAGTGATTTATTGCATTGAACTAGAGCTAGACATAAAGGAAATGATGAAAATGACACGTGTTAGGTTTGTACACTTCTGGTATTCATTTGGATAACTCCTTTCAGGGAGCATAACACAGCAAATGTGAACTCTCCTTAAAAAAATAAACCCAAAACAAACTAAAAAAAAAACAAACCCAAAGCAAACAAAAAAAAAACCCCAAAAAATCAAATCAAAACAAAATACCAAACCCCCCCTACATGATAGCAGCAGTACTTACAGGCACTATAGAAAGTTCTACATCATTCACTCATGAGTCTTGCACTTGGGAGAGTAAAAGGTTTACAGCAGCCATGAAGTACCACCTCTCTCTCATTCAGGCTGATGTTCTTGTCTGCTGTTTTAGGGACACATTCAGTCTTTCATTTTACTGTTTCTTTTTCACTAAAAATACTGGAGTAAGATGCTCTTATTTTTGCATTCTTTGGATTCTGAAGATACTGAAATCATTAATGTGAGTAACCCTTTCTGTGTAGCAAGCATTTACATTTTCAGTCTCACGTGTGCTGAGCTGATCTTACTCTACACAGAGAGTTTGGGGTGTGCTTCTTCATTTTCACCAAGATTAATTGTTGTGCTAGGCAAATGCAGGTTTTCTGATTGTCACCAGGCAACACAGGGCTTACAATTTAATAACTATGGGCTGGATCCTACTCTCATTAAAAGTCAATCACAAAACATCCATTAACTTCAAAAGCAGCAGGAACAAACCCTAATTTTCCATCTGTGCTGAGTACATTAAAATTATTTCAGGCCTTAGCTGAAATTTTGAATAATTGCAGGCACCCTTATTTTGTATAATTTACATCCTGTAAAATAATGAGAACGGAATTATCTCTGTGGCTACTACTCATATATATGTTGAATGGTTCTTTATAAAACATGAAAGGCCTGATCTCTCATCCTCCCTTATAGACTTGGCTTTGGCAGAATTGTCCTTTCCTCCATGACAGAGATGGGAAAGATGCGATGAGTAACATGTACATTTGAGCTTGTGGACCATAACAACAACAAAATCTAAATACTATTTATCATAACTGAGCTCCTACCAGACTTCAAGGGGAAGACCAATTTGCATGAGCACTGTGCTGTCTAAAAAGCAGACCTGTACATGTGAATTTTTGAATTATGCAAGACATCACTTTTAAACCTGCATAAAATTCAAATAAAACCATATAATTTTAAAAGCTAGGAAAAGTGTTTGAAGATAACCTAAGCAAACTCACATCCCAGTTCCTACGTGACATGCAAAAAGGAGCATTACATTCTGTAATTTGCGAATCTCTCTCCAGTTCAACTCTGGATCACATTAACCCCATCCTCAGGCAATTTATGTGTTTGTGCACCACAATGCCACACATGCTCGATGGCTTGCATTAGTGATGCCAGGAAAAGTCCTGTCCATCCACCACACAGTATTCTGTGGGCTGAAACTTCTTTTCCAGATAAACTTCCAGTCTATCCTGGCCCAGGATATCCCACCCTGCCTCCAGTCTAGGAGTGAGGTGAGGGTGACCTAGAAGGTTAACAGCTCACAAATGGAAGTCTCAGTTCCGTGTCAGGGGACTGATTCACCCTGTCCCCAGGTTAGCTCACACGAGTTCACAGAAAGGCAGAGCCCACAGCCAGCACATCTCAGCACCAGGAAAACAGAAACTCCTTTCTGAGACCTCCCCAAAGGGCAAAAGGGATTATGAAATCCAAACACCATAATATACAGGGCTGCAGGTGGACGCTTCAAAAGCTTGCCTATAACTCCTTAGAAAGCAATGCAGAGCTGCAACAGGCTTTGGGATGAACATAAAGTACACACCTGCAAGGAAAGAAAAAAAATCACCTTTAAGGGCCCAAGGCTACTCCCTGGGCTGTCCCTGAATGCTGGAATAAGCAGCCAGACAGAGCCAGCGTAGCAGTGCCTGTCTCATCAATCACAACCCTTACATAACCCAGCCAGCACTTGTTATTCCTATTATGAACAGCTCTCGTACTCACCAGGCACAGTCATTACTGGGGCTGCAGTAAGATGCTGTTCTTCTCCTGCTCCTCCGTCCTCTCCCCATCCCCCCTTTTTTTCCTTTAATTGCATTGCAACCCAGGAGCTTGCTCAGGGATTTTTTCATGCCTTGATACAAGAAATACCGCTGGAACCACAAACGCCATTATTTTAAGGGCAAGATTTCTGAAAAAACTGTTCTTAGGAACTGGTCAGTCATTTCCCAGCTTCTTCCCTGCTCACCTGGCCACCTGTGCAGGTGAGGGAACACAGCCTCACAAGCTCTGCCTCACCCGTGCAGGTCTGCACAGGGACATCAGCCCTTCCGCAGCTTCCCTGCTCCCTCCCGCTCATCCCTGGGTGGGAGCTGTTCAGCAGAAAACCCGGAAACTACAAGAGTTCCCACCTGAAGTGCACTCTCAAAAGATACTTGCCATGAAAACATAAATACTGAAAGCCTTGCTAGAGCTTGACCTCCCCTCAGAAAGGCACAGAAACCTTGGGAGACTCTGGCTGAGCCCTGGCAGCCCAGGGCTACCAGCATTTCCACTTCTCCTGGAGAACAATCACAGATCTAACAGCAACTGCCACCCTACAGTCTCTGCCAAAATTAGAATTACAGAATCATAGAATAGGGACCAACCCAGGGAGCAGATCAGTCCTCCTAAATGAAACCACTCCATTCCCATTTTATTTGGGGAATGGGGAAGATGGGGAACATTTGGGAATTTTTCTTTGGCAGAAAACCCCAAAGCATAGTTCTGACTTCCACACTGACTTGGAATGCAGCCTTCCCTGAGCATTGACCTTCCCACAGCCCAGGAGTGCCTTGTTTCATCTCCTCTCTGTGTAACAGGCATCTGAAGACAGCACCAGCCTCTGCTCAGGTAACTGCACACAGCTTGCAACCCACAGCAGTTTTGCTGATTGCTTGAGAAGGCAATTGGCAAGAGCAGCTGTTTGTAATCATGTGTATTGTTCCATACTGGCTTTTCTATTCTCTGTTTAGAAAAAAAAAAGGCAATTCTCTTTATTTGTTCCCAGAACCCACATATAATTTTTATCTACCAAAGGTGCAGATTGTATTTCAGTCTTATCCAAACCCAGTTACACACAATGGCCAGAGCAGTTTTCAGTGTAATCACTGGCAATAGATTTGGAAATTCAAGTTCTGGTAATAAAATGTAAAGGTTTCCTTCTATGCATATGGCATTTCATAAACTAAATTGATGCTGATGTTCATAAATCATGCACAATAAACACCTCTTGAAGCTGAAATCCTTGATTCACAGGTCAGGGATAGCTTAGGCAAGAACAAGACACTATTCCCTCATTCTTCTGACTGCAAATCTCTTTGCCAAGCCTATTCTTCCATTTCCCTCAAATCCCACACAACCTTTCCTTTATTGTTTCCGTGGTTATCATAAAATGAAAGTACCCCCTCAAAAAAACAATCCACATTTATAAGTCGTATTTTTGTAGATTGTTGCTCTTACATGGCCTGTTTTTCTCTGTCAGATATCTGTTTATAAGCATCCCTTGTTAGATTACCCTGAATTTAGATTTCTCTGCTTAACAGGGACTGTGTTGAAAAGTTTTTCATATCTCAGTAGTTTTTAATCCATATTTAGACAAATTAAAATGATCTTAGTTTTGGCTGCCTCACACTCACCAGAATAGATTTCTTTAAAAATCCCTGTAGAATTTGGAGGTATTTAGACCTTTAATCTCCAATGAGACCATTGATAGAGCTACAGCCCCTAGCAGAAACTAAGATAGAGCAGCAGTAACAAGAGGCTGCACCAGAAACATTCAACCCTGCTTCTTCCTGTGAGACAGAAATAAATCCTTCTTTTCCTGTCCTCCCATCACGCATCTGAGATAGAGAGAGCCTGCCCAGGGGCATCCCTGCAGCTGTGTGTCCAACTCCCCTTCTCCTGAAGACCAGAGAGCTTTTAGTCTGAATTAGGGGCACTTGGCAGGTGTAATGTTCCAAAGCATTGCCAATTTTACCAGTAGCCTAGCAAAACCAGTGGAAGACAGTGAAAGTGGGGTTTTGTGGGGCTGGCAGATGTGTTCTGTCCAAACCTAGCTACGATTGCCGCCTGCTGCCAAACCAGAACGCTTAACTGCATGTCCCAGAGCAGAGCAGAGAGGAAACAAGGCAAGCCACCACGCCCTGGCAGCAGTTTCACAGCCTCTTGCCTGAGTGCGTGCTGTGACCCTGGAGCAGCAGCCAGGGCCCCGTGTGGGTGAGATACGGACACTGAGCTGCTGTGGCCCTGCCAAAGCTGGCTGACAGCACGGGGATGGGGCTGCTGATGGTGACCCTGAACGGGAGTCACCAGGCACGGTGATCCTCAAACTGAAAGTGGTAACTTCAGCATAGATGTAATTTCAATTCCCCTGCCACAGCTGGGAGGTGGGAGCGTCTTTTCCAAGGACCGTTAAGACAGTTAAATAAAGTGTGTGTGTGTGTGTGTGAGGCCAGAGACCATGTGTTAATTCTTGTTTACTCCATGTTTAAAATTTCTTATTTGAGAGTAAAGCTATCTCCTTTTGTTGTTTGTTTTTTGTTTGGTTTTTAATTTTATTTTGGTAATAATGTAATCAAACTAAAAAAACATGGCCAGAGTTGATATTTGATCACTGTGCTTTCACAGGACTCAGAAAGGTAAATCCAGGTACCATTAATTAACAGATTTAACCCTTGTGGACAGCAAGCTTTCTAAGGAGCTACTGTGAGGTTAAACAAGAGTAAATGGTATATATTAAACAATGGTTTAATACCAGGCAAACTAAAACTGTTGAAGTGGACAGGGGTACTTTGCTGTGGTGACTGTTACATTCATACACACTCCACTCTGGGTCTTATATTTAAAGTCCATTTGTCTTTCATCAAATTCCTTTCAAAATTAACCAGTTATTTAAT
The DNA here is from genome assembly GCA_013400975.1 of Atrichornis clamosus. NCBI lineage: Eukaryota > Metazoa > Chordata > Aves > Passeriformes > Menuridae > Atrichornis > Atrichornis clamosus. The sequence goes on along the minus strand of WBMZ01001304.1, from coordinate 115,735 downwards.
TATCTACCATACACAAATGTCCCACCAGCCCAGCTGCTAGGTAGGTCTGTCTCTCTGATACCAAACTCAGCAACCTCCTCTTTACAAGAAATCCATGGGATTCTTTCCTTGCATGAGGAATGCCAGAAAAAGAGAAGGCAGACTTCCTAACTAGAACACTTCCTGCAATGCAGTGTCTCAGTTGCACATACAAGCAGTGGAGGGCAAAGCAGTTCATTGTCCCATCTAATTAAATGCGTTTTCATTCTGCTCATCCTTCCTTCGGGAGCACAAATTAAGATCATTTACAATGTTGCCTCCTAAAAGCTGTGGTGAAGGCAACCAGTTCATTTCGCAGGAAGCACCGAACTGCCATTGGATGGCAGCTGGCAGTGCTGTCCCAGTCCTGACTGGAAACAGAGCCAGTGGGCTCGGGACGTCAACCAGCTGTGCCCTGAGCCACTGAGCACCCCAGGGACGCACTGCTGCTGCTCCAGTCCCTCCAAAGGGAGCCTGAGACCCTGCCACAGAGCACCAAGGCTGTCACGCACATCAAGGCAGAGGACAAAGAGCAGAGACTTGCCTCACCTGCCAAAAACTCTGTGCACAGAAAAGCAGAGCCAAACCACCACCTGAGCATAGGAAATTTGTAAAATAGTGCCCACAAATTTAGTAAGAACTACATCTTATCCTTAGAATACACCTTCACTGGTCAGTTGGATGATTTGAAACTCCATTTTTAGCCTTTTGCATAGCCGTGAAGGATCAGAGTAGAAACTGACTTTCAATAATTACCAGAGCAGAGGTACTTCATCACCAGCTGAGTTACCTGCCATCAAGGCTTGGCCAATGCCTGCCCTGAACACACTGTGCCCCTCCCAGCTCTGGAACAGGCACAGTTGCACAGCACACAGAGTCTAAACTACACACAAAGGGATACTCGTGCCAAATTCAGGTGTGTAGGTTCCCGTTCCCACCTCACAATGAGAATACAACTCTGAGAAAGAAGCAATTCAGCACTGGGGGGAAAAGAAAAAAAGTGGCAAGATATTTTTGCAACCTGGCACAGAAGAACTGAAGTTTCTGAACTGAGGATGCTCTTCCTGCTTGAAATGTAAGGGGTTTTAAAGAATGGTGAAATTTGCATTCTTATCTTTATCCCTTTCACTGTCTCCAAACAGACCTAGGCATATAAATATAGAATACAACTGCCAACGAGAGCCAGGAGTCTGAATATTTTATACAAAAGGCAGCAAATGAATTAGCCTTTCCTACAGTTAATCAGAAGTGAAATGTGCTGTGTTATCCCAAGGCTTACCTTGGTTGGAGCCTCACGACTGCTTCCTGGCATTTTAAAGCCACGTTCTGTGCATAGTTATTAGCTGAGGATCCAGCCTTCCCCTGCCACTCTGAGAGGCCTGGCAACGCACATTCCAGCTCCTGCAAAAAGAGGGGAAAAAAGAAAAGTTGAATGCTCCCTGTCAGTATCAACCCAATCTTAGATGAATATTTTGCTTAAGAAAAAAATTGCTCCGTGACACCAGATGCTGACTGTGGATCTTTGCTATTTTTTGGTAATAATCTGGAAACAACTAGAAAACACAGATGATAAAAGGTTCTAAACAAATACTAAGCTATTTCACTGAAAAACTGTTTTGAAACCAAAGCAGACTGTACCTCATTTTCTGTTTATTCGTTAAATAAGAGATGTCAGCTTCTGACCTAAGAGGTGCTATACACAGAATTAATTTGATATTATTTACTCACATGTCAGTAATATTTTGTTACATGGGTATCATCAAAAAAATTCTGGCTGACAAAGGCAGATGCAGTTCACTTAAATAAGATTTGTAAGGTTTAACCATTTTCCTCTTTCCCTCTCTAGAATATGTGTAGATTTATGAATAGAGAATTACTCTGGGAGGAGGGAAAGGCAGTGAGGGGGAAAAAAAGTCACATCATCCTATTTGCTACACAGAAAATAAAAGAGCCAATTTAGTCCAAAAAACCGAGTAAGGGAATAGAAATGAGAAAAGTCTCCATTTTATTCCAAGCTTTTGAAAATCAGTTGTAGGGCTGTGACAGCACATCTTAATTTCCTTACCCTTAAAATGAGTTGTAATATTCCCCTTGCATTGCAATGAAATAAGTTAATGAAGTTCTTTGAAAATGTGATAATCAAAGTGGGACTTTTTTCCTACTTCTTTATTAGCTTTTATAATCCAATGTTTTAGTCTAATAGTTAAAAAAATTAAAATACAATGTGTTTTGCAAAACAACAATGTTCACTTCCCTGGTAAAGCAATGCACCTGACTTTGCTCCAGTTTCAAAGCTTGGTTGGATGCATGGAATTCAGAAGTTAGGACAGGACTGTTGAGATGGGAACTCACAGGGCAGAGAGAACATGGCAATTCTGATGCTTTCTGCTGGATGAAAGGGAAAGCTGAGGACAAGAGCATATGCTGGCAAAAAGCTCTTGCTTGCAGGCTTGATGTGTGAGGACTTAGGTGGTTTTGGGTTATATCTTTTTTTTTTCTTTTTTATGTCTTTTTTGCTGCTCTTAACTTATGTCATTAGGGTGTTAACGAGTAACACCAGGGAAACACTCTTGATGGAACCTCTGTTTCTAAAGAGCAGCAAAGTCCTGATGTGTCAAAAGCACCCAACAGTAGAGTGCTGTCTTCGAGTTTATTTTTGTTTCTTTTTCACTAAAGAGGGTGGTTCTTCTACAGTGAAGTTGCTTCATGACAAACATAAACAGAGGATAGCCGAAAACTGAAGCAGAACGTGCAGACTGCCTGACATGTCCGTGTGTTCGTGTAGCCCATGTGTCAATATTGGCTCTGGTTTTTTGATTACTGTGCACTTAAAATCACAATTTTAATGTCAAATTATTGGAAGTTCTTTGACATCCAAGCAATTTGCCGACTTCATTTATACTCAAAATGCAAAAATTAAGTCAGCAGTTTTCAGCATTCTCATCTCTAGGCACTGATTGTCAAGCCACAATTTCTTTTTTATAGCCATTTATCTTGATCATTTGACTTTAAAACTGTCTCTGCCTATTAGCTAGGATGTTTAGAGTCCTTTTATAAATATGTCTCAGTATCAATAGGGATTTTGAGGATGACTCATTTAATAATCTATATTCATGACTGTGCACCAAAGGTGAGTGACAGGAGAAAGGATTAGTCAAGGAAAGCAGACTTTCTATTCCTAACCAAGACTTTCTATTCCTCACCATCTGTTGTCACACTGACTCCCTGGAGTATGTTCTGGGCATATGCTTCCTCACCTCTTCAAGTCAAATAAATCCTAATTAATTTGATTTTCTGTAGATTAATGTTGCAGAATTGCTAAAGGAGCTCATGAAACCATGGGAGAGATGAAACCAAATAGCTGGAGTACAGCGGTGCAATCGCATTCCAGCAGCCTGCCTCTCTTCCCATACTTTGTTTGGAAAGGTTACAGCTGCCTCCAGATCCAGCTCCTGCCCCCAGGGAAATAACTGCAGGCAACATGCAAAGCACAGCTTTACTCTAGTGACATTTTGTCATGTGGTAAGTGGTCAGGTGAAGTCACTTGATGCTGCTCCTTCATTACACTCGGGTTTGTTAATCATCACTGTAAATCTAATAACCTTTTCTTCATGAAGGGTACATGACCACAGTGCCACACGCTTGTGCCAAAAAAATCACAGGCACAGGAATCACTCTTCAGCTGTCAGAGCCTTGTGAAGCCCAAAATCCCCAAGCTGACCATCATTATTCTTCTTGATCACAGCAGTCTGTTCCCTCTCAGGGACCTTTCTACAATGGAAATCCCTTGGATTCTCACCACCAGAAAGGCACACAAAAATGGTCGCCATCCAAACAGACATTAATCCTTCCAACACATGTAGCAAACTTATTTATCTCCCAATAGCCTATTCTAATTTTAAAGGGACAATTCTCTGAAAAAGCAACTCATGGGCTTATAACACATAGGGTCAAATAGCAAACAATTCCTTGGCTTATCAGAGCAACACCTTTAAAAGAGATACTTTCACTGCTATAGTGTCACTATTTCTGATGCCACAGAGAAGTCAGGCTGGGGAAGTGAGGGGACTGTTGAAGAAGCACTCTGTCAATAATCTCAGGAAGAAGAGGATGAACAGTTTAATCACAATGTGCAGTGCACCACACTTTTCTTTCATAAATGCATGTGCTCAGAAAGTGCTGTCTGTCAGCTCGACATCAGCTGCTTGTAACCACCTCATTTATCCCCTCGACTGGCTTGGTGGCAAAGGGTTTCACCCAAGGCAGGTACATGCAGTGGCAGGGCTTCAAAGCACCAGCCTGGCCCACTTTTCCAGACAACAAAAAGCTGCCATATACACATGAACAACAAGCCACAATAAACAACACAGCGGGACTTTGCCTTCAGCTTCAAAATGGAGAGAAGAAATTCCACCCAGTTCCCAAGTAGAGCTGTTCACACAGGCAGCTGTGATAGAGCTCAGGAGGTCATAACACCCCAAGGACCCCAGTGAGAACCCACACACAGAAACAAACCCTTCACGGGGCCCTTCTGCAAGAACAACCTTGTTTTTCGTGGGCACTGGTGGTGAAGCCAGGAGCCAGATGCTCACTTCTTTAAGAATAAAAGCCCCTGAAGTAGTGAAGACGTAGCAAGGAAGCACTCAGGGTCAACGGGCATGCACATCCTTACTAATGAGAGTAAAGGCTGAGCAAAATGAAAGTCTTGGTAGGTGCTTTCTCCAAAAGAGCTTCCTTCTGCAAACCATTCCAAGAGGCAAACTTTCCTTAACAGCAAGCACCACTCAGCTCAGTGTGGATATAGGATAGCCACCAAAAAAGTCTTTCATACTACTAGAACACAATTTGCTCTATGAATAAGGGGAGTTCCTGTTACGGGGGGATATTTGCTTTGTTGCATATTACACTCAAAGCTCTACAGCTCTCATCCTCAATGCTCCCATAAAATCAGAGCTAAAATAGTGCCTACACATCTCACATCTTCCATTATGCCAGAGATGGGAGTGAGAGGTAGCATGGGGTCCAGGACCACTTCTGTCTTTCCTAATTCAAGCCCTTGAGTCATGTGAAAATTGTCTGCCTGGCACAGTTTTTCCTTCCAGAGGCTGCATATTTAAGTTGCACTGGTACTTTATGGCAGTCTAATTATATGCTCAAAAAGTTTCCCATGAAAGAATATCAACTTTTCCAGTTAACCCCTTGGGGCCACATGAAATGCTACAGAGCAGCAAATCTGTGCTGTGTTGGCTTTACTGGGTGAGAGACACAGGCAGGACAGACAGGGAACAGGCAGACAGGGGGCTCAGAAGTAGCTGAAAGACTAACAGATGGCCTAGGAGACAGATCTTGCCCTATGTCTTCAGACTCCTCTTCCTGATATGCCTCCACTTGCTCTTCATAGAGCAAAATTCCCATCAGTTTTTCTCTTCAGCTGATAAAGATGCACACCTCATCTCCCTGCAGTTTAAATAGTATTTCCTAGTAATGCAATACAGTTGCAAATAAACCTGTTATTACTTCATCTCTGGGATGAGCTCCAGAAGAACATGTAGGAAGATTAAGGCAAGAGTTTGACACTGACATTCCAAAAGAGGCTGTGATAATACCATTGGGATGCCATTTCCTTTTCATTTTCCTTCAGGGATTCAAAAGGATAGTTCTCCCTTAGAAGGTAAGACAGTCTGCCTAAAATGACGAAATCCCATTGTAAACTTGAAAAAATGGTCCAAAATAATTCCTAGTCTACGATGGGTTTGAAGCACTTTGGAAAGTGCTCTGCACATTTCTATCCACAAACAAGAAGGGAGCAGAGACTGAAAGTAGCCACATATATTACACATGAAAGAAGTAGATAAAGACATCTGCATTTGTGTATGTGAAAGGTTATGTAAACACAGACATCTGTATTTGCAGATGGCAGGCCTTGTGCCTACTGCAGACCAACAAATCTACCAACATTAATATTTATTATCTTGGATATGAGAATATTTCCAGCTGAAGGGTTAAATCTGCTCCAGAGCTCTATCCCTTACACTGCACATCTGACATGACTTGGGAAGCACTGGGGAAGAACAGAGGCATTTTCAGCATCTGCTGAGAGGTGGAATTCTAGAGTCAACACAGCAAATCTACCTCCAGAGGCAGCTGCAGAAGCTTTTTCAATTCTAGTCTTCTTTTACACCCTTTAGAAAGTTGTAATTCTGCTCCCCTCAACCTGGGAAGCTGGTGGGCCAGAGCACTGCTACCAGAATCTGCACTGGTACAGACTTATTATTTAAAGATGAGAAAAACAGCAATTAAGATGAAGGGAGAGTATGAAATCTCTCTATTGGCAACCAAAATACCAGCACAAGGGATCCTCAATCAAATAAACAAAACAGAAACTGTCTATACAAGTGCTGCAGCTACCAAGTTTTATATATTTCATGCATGGAAAGAGGAAAACTAAAGAGAAATATTTGCCCATCTTCACCTATGCTCTCCACTCACTCTTGACAGCAGTTGCAACACAGCCCTCTCTGCAATGCCCTGGCTGAAAGAAATTGTCTGTTGTTACAGGAGGGTTTCAGGACAGAGGTACCTGGAAATGGGGGTAGACTGTGGGGTCTCAATCACACCATGAATTACCAGGGAGTCCCTCTTTGCATTTCAAAATTATATTGCTCAGACACTGTGCCACAAACTACCCCTGGTAAGTTTAATACTTTACCTGACTCTCTTCATGGCTTTTTCCATTTTCTAGCTTTGCAATGGGCTTAGGTTTCCTCAGCTTTAAGTTGCCCATTTCAGGCTTTAGAGTGCAGTCAATTACAACTTGCTGCTTGTGCTGCTGAGTGCCTTGCAAAGGCAGCTGCCTTTCCTCTAAGACAGCAGTGTTGTCCGGATAATTTTCTTTGTTATCATCATCTCTGTAAGAAAATAAAATCAAAATGCATCAGGCAGGATTTCAGACACCTGTCAAAACATTATGAAAGAAGGAGAGCAACAAGTTCTTAGCTATTCATGGCATATTGCTTTTACTGAATTGAGTATTCTACACATCAAACACTGCATAAGTTAGTAATGTGAATCTAAACTAATGTTAGCATTATTACACACTCAACTGTGGAGCTATTTAAATACAACTAGTTTGAGAGGCACTCTTTGGCTTCAGCCCTATAGTTCACATTCCCCAAATAAAATCTGAAACTGTCTTCTTCATGCAGAAGACTTTTCCCCACCCAATGATTCACAGTAAGCCATAATCTCACAAAAATGTCATCACATACAGTAATTCCTCTCTACAGTCACAGTTCCCTTCTGACAATCTCTGGTTTTGAGGGCCTTTGGACAAAATGAGGGAGGTAGCCATTCAAAGTAGGGTCCGAACAGCCAGAGATGTTTTTGGGACAAGTATCATGTGCTGCCAGTTTGGAGAAAATGTTCTCCTGTGTAAGAGCAGACCTGGTGGTTTAAATAGACACTGTTGCTCATGGATGCAGAGGCAACCACGGAATCTGGGACAGGTATTTTCAATCCCCACCCAGGCTACAATGTGCAAGTGTCCACACTCAGTCACTCCAGCCTTGGACTGGTCTCACGCCTTCCACCAGGAGCATCTCCATGTTGCCATGAAGTTACCGCAATGCAGAATGCAAGGCTGCCTGAGGAGTTGGCAGGATGAGCAGGTCGGCATCGCTGCTCCAAAATCCCTGCCTGTAGCTTAGTTTTCAGTGGTATTTCAGGTATTAGCTTCAGCTGGTAAAGTCCTAAGGGTTAGCTGTGAGAGGACCTCTCTTATGGTGTGAAACTTCCACAGCTGAGGGAGTCAAGGACCATTTTAGTTAAATTCTCCAGAGATTTTTTTTTTTGTTTTGTTAAGAAAGCATAACTTGCTAGTTCAATGTTTTCTCCCAAGGATTTTGAGCTGCCAAACTCGCTTTCCATCTGTGGCCCATCAGCATCCAGATGGATTCTCGCAGGGTGCCTACGGAGGCAATGAACACCATTGCTGCCCATTCTGCAAGTGTGCTCCAAGGCAGTTGTTATAGTTACAGCTTTATAGCCCACGGGCACTTCATCAATGGGCACAAGTGTTGCTAACTGTAAGGTATCATCTGATTTTAAAATCTTTCTGAAAGGTTAAGTTGCGTACTCCAGCAATCAATATATACTAACATAGCCATGAGAGAGGCATGCCTCAAGAATACTTCAGTTAAATTACAATTTGAAGGATTTTTTTTTCACAGACACACTCATCCATGAGCATATCCTTGCACAGTTGCAAAACTCTGCTCAATACTGCTTTGTACAAGCTGCTGAACAGTAAAATTCAATGTATTTGCATCAGAGCTGCATCTGAATGGCAATATGACGTGAAGTTAAGAATACAGACCATAATATATTTACCCATATAATAACAACAGTAATTAATCTTAATATTGATCACACAAAAGTATACAAGACAAACAAGCATTTCCCAGAAATACTAATAGCCTTTGCAGGTAATACCCCAGAAATTCTGCATTCCTCGGAGAATAAAGGTCTGTATCTAATGGTTTAACAGAGGCACTCCCACAGCTTCATTTGCTGCCAACGGATTTGAGACAAAGTTTGCAGTAGAATACCTGGCACTGGAACTGCCTGCTTGATCTTCATGCACAGAGTCTGGATCCCCGTCACACCTTGAAAATGAATACAAGATAATTGCTGATTTTCTGCCAGCTGCAGAAATGTAGCTTTTAGTAACAAGAAAATGCAGCTCAAAGTTAGGGTCATTTAATGCCGTGGTTGCTCCATGATAGTCTAAATCTCAGAGGAAGAAGAGGATTTGAGATGTTAAGTGTGCACAATTTGGTACATCATTTTCAGACAGATGGAAAAAATGACAAGGAATTCAGATGATACCATAAAAAATACAGGAAAATTACAAGAAATTATTTATTCTAATTGCTTATGGTATACTTCACATTAAACCTAAAAATAATTAGATACAACTAAGGGTAATTAAGCTCGCAAAAATATTAATTATCATAAAGCAGTCACTCTTTGTGCGGCAGAAAAAAGAATCCCCAACTAAGTTATGAAGTGATAGTTAATCTTAAAAAGTGAACTAGCAGTATTTTTTAAGATGCCTGAAGAATCATAATCAACTACATCCCCGTAAGTTACAAACAGAATTCTCCTAAGGCTGCCTAATCAACAGAGAAGTCTGGATAAATTATGCTAAAGCACAACCACTCAGAGCAGAACATTCTGCTGTGGCTGCATGGCTGAACTTTGCAGGATGATTTACATGCAGAGCCTACGAGCAGTCTTCCTTCAAATAAACATGCATCGATAAGCACACACTCCTAAAATATGCGTACACCTTGCCTGATATCATTTCTGGGGAAAACCGGGGCCCTCTCCTCACCCTCAGTTCATACTCACAGGGTACAGACACTAAGGAGGAGGCCTGGATCACTTGAAGTTTGCTGGCAGAGGAATCTCTTCATTATGGGGGAAGCAGCCTGTACTTTCGCTGACTTGTTAAATCTTGAGAACTGCCCCACTTAGAACAGAGTACATTAAGTGATACATTCATAGCTCTGCGTTGCAATTTGATGGCAAGGTTTTTAATATATTCCTCTTTCCCACCAGTCTTCTGCTGGTGTCTATATCAAAAGTCAGACTGCAGCAGAAAATATTTAAAGGGACACTCAAGTGTTTACACTTCCTGAATACATCAGCGTATGGATGAAAGCATTTGCTGCTCGCAACTGGAACACAGAACTACAGTTGCAGATCCCCCCTAATCACAAAATACTCCTGCAATGAAGGCAGTTCTCCCCACAAGGCAAAGTGGGATGATGGATGGAAGCCAGGGGTTGATGTGCAAAATGGGTAAATTCACTGCAGGAATCTGGTTGCCCTTCCCTCTGGATGCCAGTCACACCTTCCCCTCTGGTCCATCCTGACTACCTTATGGGAACCAGCAAGGTGTGAGTGCAGGACACACCGAGGGTAGGAGTAAGGAAGCTCAGTGTGAAAGGAACTAGGAACCTGGATGTAGAACTAGATGGAATATTTCAGAGGGAGGAAAAAATAGGAGGAAAAACTGTGAGGAGGAAGAGCCAAGGTCAGAGCTGGATGGACAGAGCTCCCAGCACAGGCACAGGAGAAGGGGAAGATGCTTCCAGGTGGATTGCGCACCATGGGCCAAGCCACAGCCAGCAAAGGCCAAGGACCCACTAAAGTGTCAAACTCTCCCTCCTGCATGTGCCTCAGAAAGAGAAGGTGGGAGAAAGCAGCTCTGATACCAATTTTGCTCCCCCTTCCTCTCATCAGCCACCACATCTGGCAACCTTCTGTCCTGAAAATCTTGGCCATTGGGAACACTCTTTGGAGGGACAACGGATGAGTGAGCACAAGTCCATCAGCCAAGCCTGTGTGAGCACACCCCTTAACTGGGGGAACTGAGCTGGCTGTAAGGAGATGATCCTGAGAAACAGAGGTCCTAACTCAGCATCCAGCAACTGACAGAAGTCAAAAAACAAGACACAACTCTTAAACAACATAAGTGAGAGTGACAAAATGTATTTGAGCACCTGGATTGCAGTAGATAGGAAAGATAAGCAATAAGGAATCAGAGAATACCATGACCATCATGTAACTTAAAAGATTGTGAGGAAATGCAGAAGCAACACACTCTAAAACTGTCAAAAGAAATTTTTGTCTGTGTAAGAATAAATATTAATCATTAAGCTGGAAGTTCACTCAAGCAATACAGTGCTTGAGGCTAAGACCATAGCAGGACCTTTAAAAAGATGAATTTGTGATATAATGCAAATATTCATCACGAAAGCACAGAGTGTTTTCACCTTGATGTCTTAAAGAAATGCATCTTATGTGTTCATGCCACCTGTGTGCACATACCAAAACAAACATGCACACATCGCTCTCCTCTCACCAGTAACTTGTAAGTCTTGTTCAATTTTAGCTGTATTTAACAGCTAGAGCGATATTCAAGATCTGGGAAGTTTTTTGAGAGCTTGTGGCCATGTATCAGAGAATTCCCACCAACCATAACACTGCAGCAGCATCTTCCTCATTCCTAAACCACCAGATAATGTGCCACAACAGCTTCAGGTCATAAATCCATATGGGTTGAAGTTTACACTGGGTAGGAACTATGTCTTTTGACAAAACCAGTGATGTGAATCCTTTTTCTTCAGTGCCCAGTCTAGTCACAGACTGATGGATATGTCTCTTAAAAGTACATCCATTACTGATCTTATGGCATGGGCCAGAATCAGGTCAGAGATGGGATCCCAGTCCAGATGGACTGCTGCTCTGACTCTGGATAGTACTGCCTCTGTTTCTTCTGGGGTCTCTGGGTTAATGGAATTAGCTTCTTTAACTTTCTTCCGCTTTCACCGTTCCATAAGAGCCATCTCAAAACAGTGTGAAAACTGCTCCCTTTTGCTGACTTGACCTTTAAGATGCTCACATGAACAACTTTCATACCAGGCTGCATGCATGGCTTGCTGGGAGCTTCACTCCCCCAGGCACTCGCCTTGTCTGGAGAAATGTTCCTGAAAGTTCTGTATCACTGGGTTTCTATCATTCAGGAAGTCCTGGTTAAGCCTTTGCCACAAACAAAGACAGAAATTGTTAAATGAGGATATCTAGATTTGCATGGCAAGTTCTCTCTTTCTTCTGCTAAATAAAAGTGAACTATTTTCAGAGATGAACACAAACAATAAGTGCTGAAATCAGTAAGAATTGTGTATCCCAAAAACAGGCTTTAGGGGAGGGCTCTAAACAAGACTTAGGGAAACCAACTCTGGAAACCAAGTTGGTTCAATTGGGCAATGCTTTTCAGATGTCATTGTTCACTCGCTTTGTTTTCTAAAAGCACATTTCTACTCCTTTGTTTGGAAATACAAGATTAAATGTGAAATCCCACAAACTAGAATCAACAATAGCTTTAATGAGGGAGATCCAGGCTTCGCCCAATGCCTGGCCCAGCCCAGCTCTGCACCCCTCTCCATCTCCCCAAGGGCAGGACTGGCACCTCACTCCCAGCCTTTGTATCTTCCTGGGCTTAACATGAGCCCCACAGAGAAAGGCCATCACCTTCAGCTCCCACAAACATCAGGGCTGAGGCAGGCCTGGGGGCTGCTCCAGGGGACTCTCTACAGGAAACAATGGATGTACTTAGGGACAGAGAAAAGGGAAGGAGGAAAAAAATATGAAAAATGTGCTGTCTGTAATCTGGTTATTTCTCTGTGAAGGGGGAGCATCCCAGAATTTTACAGACCACAATTCATCACTTAACTAATAGGAACACAGGAAATTAAAACAAACAAACAAGCAAAAAACCCTCCTTGACTTATTAGCTTCTGTGCAATCTTTCCATATCTGCCCCAATCACACAAAAAGAGTGACTAAATTAAAATATTAAATAGTGCAAGGCAATATAAGCAAATAAAGCAAACCAGTGTAAGAGAAGGAAACTCTTTAGGTCCCTATGAAATATTACTTTTTCTGTAGTGATTATGACAACACTTAGGGATGGCTCAGATGATTACAACTTGGCCTGCTTTCACAATGTATCGTGTCCCCACAGCACTTAGGCAAACAGCTCACTGTCCAGCCAGGGTGTTTTAAATTATGAGCATTTTAGCAGTGTAAAACTCACCTAATACATAAACAAATCTATAAATCATTTCCCTCCAGAAAAACTGCTTGGAACCTTACTGCTGAAGAATCTCCCCCAAAAGCTTTTCAAACAACCAAAAGCACACAGAATAATAATGTACAGAATACCAACAGTGATGGGGTTTAGACTACAATAAGACAAAGACCATTTCATTTGCAATAGCTCCTAGAGCATTTGCCTTTCTAACTTTCTAATATTCTCCCTTGTTCTGTTCTGCTGTCTCTGTAAAGCAACAAGAAAAATCAATATATGCATCCTTATGAACATGATATATACAAAAGGTCTTTAATGAGTTTATGGAACTGATTACAAAGAAATGATATTTAGTACTTGGACTGTCTAAGTAGTTTATGAGGTTCTTTTCATAATATTTGCTAATAATTTTTTTTATAACGATGCTTGTTGTAAATGCAGACGATGTGTCCTCAGAAAACAGACATGCTTGTGTTTGACAGGATCATCAGTACCAGAAATGAGCAACATTTTGACAGGAGATTTATCCGACCCTGAAAATCATGCATTTAAACGTGTGTGATGTGCATCAAGCATATATTCTCCCAAAAAAGGTATTTCACTGCTAGATGGTCACAGAGCATTTAAAGGCAGCAGCTTTATGCAATCCTTCCCATACAGTCAATAATATATTTAGATTACAGAAAACTCAATAAAAATATATGACAGATAGCTTGGGACTTCTCACATACTACTTACAATTATTCTTTACAGTAACTAAACTCATCATTCTTGTTTAAAAATAAGGACATCTTTAAGTGTTCACTTACTCTGCTAAAGCTGGCGTGTTGAAGGACTTATCCTGAATGCTGAAACAGAAACAAGAAAACATCAGATAAACCAGCAAGGCAGGCAGGCTCCCTGTATCCTTCTCAGTTGTAGGAACACATGCACAAACATGGCATTGCCAGGCACGTCTCTGTGTGCTCGCTCTGCATGCACGGCTGTACCTTGGGCTGCTCTGCACATGCTCATAATCAAGGAACCACAGGGATTAGTCCTACAGCACTCACAAGCCCAGCCAGCAGTGCTCGGGATTCAGACAGGGATGCAGGTAGACTGTGAGGCTCAGATCATATTCCTTTAGAGCTGTAACAGTGCTGCTCATAAAGGCTTAGGTTTACAAACAAGCATTAGGCATTCTGTCCTTTAAATGTTTGCTCTATGTAATTGGCTCATCAAACACAGGGGGTTTTAGTCCTTCAACAGGGTTGCCCAGCTAAGCTGTCTGGAGGTTTTCTTGTTTAGTTGTGCCTTACGCACTCAGCTCATGGCCAAACCCCAAGGGATTCTATGAAAAAAATAATCTGGCAGAAAAGATAGTTCTAGTAGGAAAAGGTTATTAAGCTAACAGCAAGCAGTAGATGAAACCATTCCCATGAAAGGAATAGGCTGCTGTGCTCCTGCAACAAAATGTTTCTGACCTGATGTAATACGTTCTGTAGGGTCAGCTCAAAATATTGCAAACTGCTGGGTTTGAGGGAGCAGTGGAACTCCCCCTCGAACAACACCCCTCAAATCCAGTAAATACACTCTTGGATCATCCTGAAGCCTTACAGGAGAAAAAAAAAGCAACCTAGCAAACAATCTCACTGCTACATGGCAGAGATGGGATTTTTGTTGTTATTGTTGTTGTTTGGGCTGCGGGGGAGAAAGCAAGGCAGACAACAATGCCTTATGAGCACTCCTGGTTGTGACAAAGGCATCTCTCTGCCGCCAGCATCAAGCGGAGCAGGGATAAAGAGAGGCGCGGCCTCCTCCTCCTCCTCCTCCTCCCCGCAGCAGCTTGTGCCTCTGCGTGGTGTTGACACACATTTCCCAGGCAGCAGTGGCAGCCAGGAATCACAGCCCTGACAATTGCTTTTCTTCCACCAACAGCACTAACAATGCATCTTGTCTTCACCTCTTCCCAGCCTTCCACTGCCTGCTCTTTTCTGTCCTGTATTTGTACTTAAATGTCAATTTGTATTAACAGCATGAATTACCTGGGGATCAAAACATCACAGCCTGTCTGCAGGGGCTTCTGTCCTACAGAGTAGCAGGTTTTGTGAGAGAAGAGTGAACAGAAAATACTAAATTTAATGGTTAGCAATTAAATCCTGTCTTAACACTAAAATTTCAAATTTTTTTCTCCTCCTGTATCTAGTTTCTTGGATCTGACCATACAAATATAATTTTTTAAATTGTTCTTCTATTAGCAGGAGAGCAACTAAGCAAAGGTATGCTTCTAGAAGTTGTGGGAATCAAAAACTCAATTTACATGCTCAACAAGTAGGGTGCCATTAAAAAAAAGTGATATTATTTTTAATTAATATATTCCAGAATGCTTAAGTGCTTGGCTCTTGATTTTCAATGGTTAGGCTAGGTACACAGCTAGCATTTCAAGTGTGTAACAGAGGAATCACTACATTTTATCACAGAATCACACTGGTAAGGATCAAAACTTGGCTAGAGTAGAATTTAAAGAGGGCCTGGGTACCCACATACACCCACAGAAGAAAGGGAGTGAACAGAGAATGCTCTTATAAACATGACCTCTCCATTTCTACGTGCATAAGTTAAGGTCAAATCCTCTGCAAATTCATGCCCTGTACAAACACACTGAGGGGGTTTGATGTTATTACTGGTAAGAGAATATGACTGAAGAGCAGTTTGTAAGACAGGGACGCTTTGGACTGAGACCCAGGAGCTCCCGGGGCCAGAATGTCATCACTTTTCTTTTGTTTGTCTGAAATTTGGTGCTATACAGCAATTGCTAAACCTCCTTTAGGGGAGCACTTTACATTTCAGCTCACTCACAAACTTCCATTAGTTTTAAAGATGGCACCTGATCAGTGCAATTGGATAGTCTCTTCTTGTAAGGTTCTGAAACCATTCAACAACAACAAATTTCATGTAAAACAAGAATAGTACTTATAAATGCACATAAGCAAAGGCCAGCTAAACTCAGGAACCTGTTTCAGAGCTGATGCCCCAATCAGAGAGATAAGGGAACACAAAAGAGGAATTACAGTAGACTCACACTAACATTACTTTTCTTCTTTTCCTACCAGAAGGAAGTAATTTGTCTTTAGGGGCAAACACTGGGTTCAACAACAATGCTGGCTTGGGCCCTGTTGGCTGACCCCAGTTCCTTCCACCTGCTTCCCATCCACGTGCCTGGGGTGAGACTACAGCAGGAAGAGAACCTCTGGCCTTACAAGGGAGAGCCAAAGATGCTTGAACCTGCATCTCTGTTTCCTTCTCAGTCCCAGGCACAGGAAAAAAAACTGCTGCTACCTCCTTATTTTCAATAATGGCATTCAAGCCAATTAGACCTGCAATGCTATAAAACATCACTCTTCAACACACTGGAATTCCCAGTGCCAGATATATTTCATCACCACATTCAGATGACATGCCAGGCCTCTCATCATCCCGAAGTCACAATGCAAATAAAGCTACACCTACGTGTGAAGTAAGTTTTGAACCTCCCCACTGAATAGCAGACATACTTTTATGGACTTTTTATTTTGAAGTCATTAGAATACCTCTTTTGGAAATTCTGAAAATAAAGGCTTTTAAATCAGTTTTTCCTTATTTATTCTGAACAGTTTGAGTGTTTCACATCTTTGCAAATCCTATCTATGAAGAGACACTTTCTCTGTGGAAAAGCTTCCCATTTTTACACCCGGTTTTGTTCTTACTCTCTTTTGCCAAGTGTTGATCAAGCCAACATAAACACCACATGACAGCCCTTAGCTGACAACTAAAATGTCAGAGATCCCCAAAGCAAGCATCTACGTACATTTTGGAGAAACCAAGATTCAGAAATATGTTGCTGTTCACTTCTGAAAGTTTGACTAATATGGTTATTTATGGTTAACAAATAGATTGGTATGGAAATTCCATTCTTTATTTGGTTTGTATCATCAAGAGAAGTACTGCTAGATCAGGAAAAAGAATGAAACAGGAATCACTTAGCCTCCAGCTTGGTTTTGCCCATAACAGAGACACAAACTCAACATAAATTATACGTTCATAAACTCAGAACATCAGCTGGCAGTGAATGCCTTACAAAGACAGTGTAAGTCTTCAAAAAGAGAGGTAGTGAGACAAAAGTGGGCAGAAATAATTCTGGCTTCAGGAGGAGAGTATAACCATCAAAATCCAAAGGTCAGAAAAAAGGAGGAATAGTGAAACTCTGCAAGCTGCAGTTGTCTAAAAGGTCACACACACCCCCACACTCACATCCCTGCAGGCTTTGTGGCTGTTTGAGTTCACCTGCAGAACAGAACCTTTGCCTCAATTTCCAGAGTTGGCTCATCTCACTAAATGACTGTTTTCTCTTAAGGGCATTTCTGACTCGGACAAATGATGAGGCCTTTCAGCATTAACTACAGAATAATGAAGAATTTGTACTGGGAAATAAATTGTATTTTTAAAGGGGAAATTACACATTTACAAAGAATTCTAAACTATCTAAGGTTCTGAAAAAGTTAGGATTTCTGTATCTAATATCTACTACCTAATGACAAACTCAGTGCAATCCTATAGGGTGTGATTACCATTTGTTGCCAGACTATTTTCTTTGTTATTGTTTGTTATTCCACAGAGTCCAAAGTGCTTGTGCTGGAATTGCTGCATCGAAGGCAGTTATATTTTGCAGTCAGGCCATACAAGGGAGCTGCCCCAGGCACTGTGGAGGGACATGAGAGAGGCAGTGTGACACACACTGCAGGATGAGCCCCAGGCAACTCCCTCCCACTCAGGGAAGAAGTTACTCATGTTCCACTACCCAAATAAAGGGAAAGTTGGAATGATCTCCCCACTACTGTCTCTCTGGATGAAGTCAAGCCATTCCTGCCAGAACCAGCTGAGCTCAGAGACTCATAAAAATATTGAGGAAATTTGTTTTTCTTGGAGCTTGTGTGTTCCTGCCAAGAAAAAATACCCTGAAGTGCTCCGGCCGTCCTTCATCTCCTTCTCAAATTGTACCAACAAGCAGGAGCACTGAGTCCTACCTGTTTGCATACATGGCATTTGCTGCCATGGACAGAAAACATCCAACCCCACTGCTCTAAGGAGCAGATGAAATATGCTTCCTTGGCAGGTCACACTTGTGACTGAACACTTTTGTTTAAGCTGTAAAGCAGCAACTCATCTCTGACTTTAGCAAGTCTGTTGTCTTCCCACATACAGGATTTTCTTAAGGCATAAGAGCAGGAATCATTCTGCAGCAAAATGTTAGCACTGAGAATCATTCCAGTGCCTTGCCCTTTCCTCAAAAGTGATCCTGCAGGGTACTTTTGCTATTTTCCAATCTGTAAGGCATAAACCCAGGAGCTGCCATGTGAGAGAGGAGTCACATGCCTCTTTCCTGTAGTGGTAAATACTGAACACTACACGCTGCAGCTCAAAATATTCATGTGTTCACTGACTCGCTTTCTTGACAAGCAGCCTGCCTTTTTATGGGTAACATTCTCAGAGACATCAGAAAACATCTCAGGAGAAATTAAACTAAAATACAGCAATTACATGTAGGGGCTGGTTGGTGAGCACTCAGTCCAGTTTCTACATCTTTGGTTTTGTCAGTGACCTAATTAGGACATGATCTGAGTGAGCGGACCTGGGGGGAACAGCACTCAGTTGATCTTGCTGCGTGCCTTAAAATGAACCGACAGGCTGATGCAGGAAGAGACTCCAGCTGAGCGTAGGTGCAGACACAGTTGTCATAATCCAATCCAGGGAAATTCCATAAGGTGCATTTCTGTTGGGCTGGATAAAGCTTTGTGCAACCACCCAGGCCTTCAGGGTTGTATTTTCTGAAGATATTTCAGAGAGCAATCAACCTGCTCAAATCTAATTCCTTGCTCAAGCCTTCTAAGCAGTAGGCCCATGAATCCCAGACACACTCCCATAGTACACCCAAGTTTGCACTGAGGGAGGCACATCTACCCCATGGTTCAAAAGACACAGACACACATCAGTCAGATCCCTGTTCTTTTAAAGGGAAAAACGTCGTGGAACCACACAATTTTGTGCAGATTATGGACCACTACAGTCCCATCACGTGAGTTCATTTCTGCAGCTCAGGGGCAGGTACCTAAGCAAGCACTAACAGTGGGAGACCTGCCACCAGCACAGGGAATTGCTGGGGCAGGGAGCCCACACGAAGCTCTGCTGAATGGCTACACTGCTCCTGGTGCCCTGATTTCATAGAGCCTCTGATCTAAGGAATTGTGCTAAGCTGGAAACACAGAACGTGCCTCTAATTTTGTTATTAAAGAGCAGGCTGCTTTATGAAGTCCCAGCAGCTCTACTGAAAATCTCTATGCAGATGCCCAAGAATCATTATCCAGCACACACAGGGCTGCATGATAAATCCTGCTGTACCAGCCCAAGTGGTGCTACTGACTGAGCTACTAAGACTTGCCTGACTGCAGCAAACCACTGCAGGTAATTTAATACTGTCACAGATGACAAAAGTATTTCCAGCAGGTTTACACCAAAGTCAGGCTAGACTCAACACAGCACTAATTCATAACCAGTTTTTCCTCTGAACATTGCAAGAGGAGGAAAAATACACACACCCTCTTAATTTTTATGTTTATGTTTTATATTTATGTTCCTTCCAAACACGTATTCACAGAATCATAAACCTGAAAGACTTCAGTATTTGTTTGTTTTCACATCTGCCTGCAGTAGTGTACTCACTCACGAGGTACTTTGCAGGTCTTGCTCACTCTCCTCCATGTCACCGGCAGGGCAGTACATACCACCTTGCCTCACCTGCAGCTTTATCTTCCCAGCAGCACAGAAGCCAGAAGGATATAGAACAAAATCAATACCAATCTAGAAGACATGTATCAAAACCAACTCAAAGTAATTGCTGTCTCATTTCAGAGCTTATTCTCAGTGACACACAGAAGCACCTCTTTAATTAGCATTGTCAAAGAGTTCCATTATCAGCAATTATGAGTTTCCAGAGGACAGCCGGCCTTCCCCCCAAGCATTGCTGTGCACCACAGGACACTCACTGATTGGTCCTACTGATATCTGAGGTGCAGGACAGGTAACATAAAAAACAGATTAGCAATTAATCCCCTCTGAGCTCTTTCTAGTTTACAAAATGTGTGTGGTATTTCTACCCTGTGACTACCAGCAGAAAGCACCACCAGGCTGCTCTCAGGGGGCTGGGCAGCTGTACCAGGGGCTCAGGCAAAGCTTTGCTGGTTTCACCACCCAAGGATGTTGCCCACAGTCATTATAGCCCAATAGGACTGATCCCTGTAACCTGATGTGCCTGAATTTGGGTTATGAGGAGAGACCCTCCAGGTCCTTGAATATTTGTTTTTTGAGAGCTTGCTTCCCATTTTCCATTTTTGCTGCACTTCAGGAAAATCTAATTGATACAGACAGATTATGAAGTATTAATGTATAAACTAACCCAAGACATGAAATGTAAAACTACACCATTATATGATACTTATGCCAGTTAACACACTACTATTTATGCATTTAGATCACATTCAGAGAACTCTGAATAACCACTACTGTTTGTGTGACACCAAGAATGAGGATTAAAGTTCAGAAAGAGAACAGCAATAAACGCAGTTACAAAAGTGTAATCTGTAATTTAAGGCTCTTGTGTCATAATAAATAACCAGAACTACTTTTCTTTTGGAAACAAAAGGAAATACAGGCAGTAACACATGTATGTTCAGCAGTGAATTTGGCTTTATGCTGCATTACTCTGAACACCCGAAATCTCTGAAAAACTAAAGATAACATTCCTTCCTCCATCAGAGAGAGAGAAAAACAGGGAATCTCCATTTGCACACATCAGATACAACTGTCCAAGACAGGATCCCACAGAGAGCTTTTTAATCCCATTCTCTGCAGTCAGTATCTTCATACATATCAGTCTTCTTACTCCTTTGCCAAGTGCTTATTAATTTCAGGGGCAAGTAGGGTTAGAGAAGAATGATGTCATTAAGTCAAAATTGATGTCATGTGTTTATATATATCTATATTCTCTTTTCTGAACTTGCTACATGCATCATATCACTATCAACCCAAGACAGATCCAGCTTCTCACAGGGCTCTCTGGAGCCCATTCTGAGCCATGGAAAAATCCAATGAAGAACTGCATTTAGTTAACTTATTCCTGGCTGTCAATTCAGCCATAGTATTTCTTCCTAGCCATCTTACATCTCATAGAGAGGGAAAGCTGTCCACATGTCAAAAAGAAAATAAAGTGGTGGGCAAAAGAAAGGAAACTCATAATGGGGAACATAAAAGGAAGGCACAAGCAAAATCCAGAATAAATACAGCAAATATAAGCAAACAGTTCCAATGTAAAACACAGTTAAGATGGGCAGCCAAGGGAGGTATTCTGGGCATTTGCTCATCTATTTTTGTGGGGGTTTATAAAGTTCCAGTTGCTCATTTTCATTTCTACCATATAAAGTGCATGGTAATGAATCCTACATTTTTTTCCAAGTTGTTTTCTGAATTACTATTGACTAAAATGTATAGTCAATGACATTTGAAAACCACTGATTCAGGCCATTAACTTTTCTAATATCCTGATCCATTGACATCAGAAAAGTCTCATCAGTTATGCCATTTTCCCCTGCACTTGTATTTCACTGAAATGCTGTGAATAACCCACTGAATATTAGCAGCCACAGTCCGTGGTCAACTCCTGCTCAGCTTCTACCTTGCTGTTTTAATTTCTTTTCATAGCAAGGAGTCCTCCTGTGTTTGGCTTCTATTTCTATCCAGGCTCATGATCTGTGCTAGAGTCCTACCACCTTCAATTCTAATTTACCAGGACAGTCCATAGCTCTTCAGCTCACATAAAAGTTTTTTCTTCCAAAGTTTGAGAATATGTTTAACTCTCATTACATGTTGGGTTGCTCTGAGTTTTTTGGGTTTGTTGGGTTTTTTTATTTTCCAGTAAGCAAATTTTTTTTTCTTTTATATTAAGGGAAAGACAGAGGAAATTGTATTTCACCCAAATGTACATTCTCAGCAAATTAAGTCTTTCAACGCAGTAAAACAGCCAGGAGTGGTCACAACACTGTAGAAATTAAATAATACAATCCTGTCACATAATATTCAGCTCTGTGACATAAAATCAGAACACTAGTGAAAATATAAGTAAATGACACATATTATGACACATAAATGTCTTATACACATGTGCAAATTTATCTTCTCCCTACTTAGAAGGATTTTCTGTAGAGTGGTGCTTTGGGGAAGAGATGAACCTGTGGCAGTCATTGGAACACAGGACCTAATTTCTTTTCAAAGCTCAGGAAATATCCACATAACCACACACCATCTGTGCCCTTGCCTTTTTATTCTCCTGCTGCACTGCTTAAGTGTGTGCATGTTTACCCTGTGGGCTGGCTTGGCTCCCTTGCTTAGCAGGAGTGTCCTGAGGTGGCACCGAGCTCAAGCCTGTCTGCAGACGTGTCCTGTGCCAGGGCACTGGGACAGCTCCATTCCTCAGGTAACGGAGTCTCCTGCCCCAAACACCAAGATGTGAGCTCTGACACAGCCTGGCCACGGGGGATTTACCATCCGTGGCCCCACAGAAAGGTCCTTACAGCAGCCAGTTATCTTCATGGGGCCAAGTTCTGCAGTTCTTTCCAACTCCTAGGGGGAAGGCCCCTTCCAAGGACCAGGACAAACCTCACACAACAAGACTTTGCAGAACAGCTTTCCTCTCCTCCTGACTCAGGTCTCCAGAACCAGTTCAGCAAAGCCCTGTAGTCCACACAGAGGACTGCACTCAGTCCTTCTGTTACAAAATGCACTCCCTGCTCTCTTCTTCAGTTGGTTACTTGTTTGAATATGTTCTCATCCCAGGTTAGCAACAGCTTTTAAGGTTCAAAAAGAATTTGAAAGCAAGAATTTTCCCTGGGAAGACCTCGTGCAACTTTGCAACAACTGAAAGTTCAGCTGACACTGAACAAATGACCTCTTTCACATAAATTTGGTCCCAATGCAAACTACTTGTGACTTGAATATTTCCTGTATAGATCTGCTGAAAGGAAGTAGAACCATGTGGGAAAGAAATTTATGCAGGAAGCAGCTTTACCGCTTTGCTATCTCTTGGAATATTTTAGTTACAAAAGAGCAGTGAACATTACTTTACCCATTTGAAGCATTTAAATCCTTTGTTGTAAAACACATCGAGTGTTCTTAATGACATGATCAAATTTTCTATCTCAAATTGTAAGTCTCCTAAGCCTTTGATAAACTAGAGAAAATTGGTTTTGGTTTTACATTACTCAGAGAGAGTTGTAAATATAAGAAAGACATTTTCAATTAATTTTAATAATATTTTCCATCTAGCAGTTGTGCAGCATCAATCAGAAAGATACCAATCATGGAAGAAAGTTTTATTTCTAGGTGAGCCATCTATTTTTAGAGAGAATTAGATTCTTTAGAAAAGTCCTCAGGAGCAGAGCCAGAGAAAAACAATAAATAATCCTTTAAACCCTGATTGGAATATCTTCTTCTTTTTTTTTTTTTAAGATTACAAGGAAAAGACATCTTGCCTTTATATTAACAAAAATGCTGACAGTACTTATTAAAAAAGAGCAATGAATATTGTAGTCTAAATGTAGGCATATTCAGGAATATTCAGAGCTACAGTATCTTCCTCTCCTTGCTGAAGCTTGAAGAACTACAGCCTACACTTCCTAACCCAAATCCAGGCTCTCAAACCCACATTTAAGCACCTACACAGTTTCAGACTAATTTTAGGTAGCCACCAAGCTGAAAGCATTTGGCCAATACATATAATGCTAATTTAGTGTCTAGGATGATGGTTGTAAAGGCTCTGGGATTATGCCTAACACTACAGCTGTGTTGATGCATGCTCACTACAAATATAGAAGAAAAAACTCCAACACACCCAAACTCAGCTCCAACACTTATTAAACCACCAACCCAGTTACCATCTCAGGGCATATTTGTTCTTCTCTCCCACCCCCTTGTTTTTTCTGTTCTTCACAGATCTTCTCTGTTCTGATTAACTACCCCAAAGTTCCTGTCTCAGGCACTGCAGTTGCTAAAGAGCTAATGTCAACCAGGATAATTATTATATTTCCTACCAACCCCCACAGAAATGGTGCCAATCATGGACTGGCAGTGAGGTCCCTCACTTGCTTGTCTCTCCCCCCAGCTGGGCACATATTTCATTGCCTGCATCACGCAAGCAGCCACTCAAGGGTTTTGAAAGAATGGCTCAAATAATGACATTATAAACTCCCCAATGCAAAAATGTGTTCAGGCAGAGTAGGGAAAAGCCATTCTCCAGAGCAGTACAGTTCTTAGCACAGCATTACTCATAGTTGCATGGAGAAACAAGAAAATCAGATAATCTATAGCCACTGAAAAGTAAGCATGACTCAATTTGAGTGACTCATGGTTCTGACTAACCTGTTCAACAGATCTCTTTTTAAAAAGCCCATCTTGAAATAATTTCTGCATGTTCTTTCCCAATTTCCTTGCATTCCATAGTTTTAAAGTGATTACCAAAGCACAATCACAGTGCAGATCTAAGCACATCACAATGATGCATAAATGTACCTTAAAATCTTACATAAAACATATAGTAAATAAATATTAGGAAAATGGATTTGTCTAGAACACAAAAGTTTATTTCTTAGTCAAACATAAGGCAAATCCAGCTGAACGCCAGGCTGGAAGGATGGAGGTTTGAGTCATCCTGCTGTCAAGTGCCTGCACCCGGCCTGCAGGTGCACCACACTCATCACTCCATCACATCCCAGTTTTGCACAGCGAATTGCAAGCAGAATAAAAAGTAGCTGAGTCCTCTCCCAGAAGCAAATGCAGCTGAGGTCAGGAACAGCAATACTTTTAAGGAGAGCTTGAGGAACAGTCATCTCCTGGCATCAAGCAGTTTGCATTTCTAAATCAATAGGGATATTAAATCTGCAATACAGGGGGAAGTTTAGAGTTCATTCATTATTAGCCCACTCTTCAATACAGAGTAAATATTCCTCCTTAGACACCATTAAAATGTGTCCCCACTACTTAAAAACATTTATAAAGCCATAACTACTGTTTGCACCTGTGATGTAGAGTAGACTAATTAATTTATTACTAGCTCATTCTTATAAATAGTCATATATCAAACAGCAAATAGACAGGAGAAAAGTAACCAAAAGAAACCCATTATCCAAGTGCATCAAAGAGTTTTTTTAATTTCACCTGTTACCACAAAGTGCCTGCCAGTCTCTGCAGCAACTGATGCTCACATCCACCCAAAGGAGCCAGAACTAACTGAAAAGGCTGGGAAATCAGTTGAAGAGGCATAATGAAATTGCCCAGTATTTGGTGCTGTAACTCATCTGCCAGCCTACTCTATCGCTTGGTGAATCTACAGAGGTACCACGTTTCACAATTACACTTACATCTAAAACTATACGTGCAATAAATCATCCACGTAACATTTCTCAAGAGTCTCTAAGCAGATTTACCTAACATTGCCACTAATGGACAAGAGGATTAATGGGCTTTACTTTTATTTATTTCCCTTCCCTTGACTGTAGAAAATCCAGTTGCTTTCCCTAAGTTGTTGATAAAGGCTTTGACCCAAATCCCTACTTACAGCCTTAGGTAACAACAAAAGGTTCATGCTGTCACTGGAAGGGTTGAGCAGTAACCAGGACAGAATAAATTTAATCCATACTGAAAGTACAATTTGATTGATTGATTGATTGATTAACAAGTGCTGTAGACCAATCAAGCCTCTCTGTCTGCTATCTGGAAGAAAATGTCCATGTCATTTTTTTCAGAAAATGTTTACTTATGTGTGCTGATGAGCTCCTGATTTTCTGCTGTTCTCAGCATCCTCACTCCCTTGCTTGTCCAGTGTATAAACGGATCTGGAACTGTTCCATACTCAAAACTAAGATAAAATGATTACAAATAATGCAGCAGTCACTGTAATGAACTATATAATACACCTTTAGGAGTTTCATCTTAAGCATCAAAGCTGCAGAGCCACTGTATATAACAAATATGCCAATGCACAGATATTCAAGATTTCACCCAAATACCTTTTGGCTCACAGCAAATTAAGACTATAAAGCATTTCCCCAATGTATTTCTAGGAGGTGGTCATTTCATTTCCTGGGAAAAATCACACTATGCAAAAACTGTATTATGCAACCCTACATTCATTAATATTTCATTTGTTGGCAGAAGCCAGTTCCAATTTTTAAAATCCATTATGAATGTAGGGAATGATGCCCATGAAAAGGGTGAGTCACAACACTGCTGCCACTTGAAATGAGTAATCATCAACTTTTTTCACAATGTCCTCTGATCTGTGCAAAAAATAACTTTCCACTTAAACAGGAAAAGTTTGGCAAACAGGAAAACTGGAAGCACATGTCTCACATATAATCTCAAAAATAGTGACCTTTTCTGATATTGTTTAAAAGTAGTCTTAACAAAATGAAATATTATCAGCAGCAATCTGTTTTCACAGCTATACAAAGTACACAACCAGAATCATGTCGGGACATATTCCCAGGAGATTCCCAGCTAAGTTAACCTTATGAGACACACAGTTCTGCTTTGCTGTACAGATACCCTAAAATTGCCTTGCTACCTCCTGCATATTTGTTGTATTTTCTTCACCTTTCTTCACCTGCCTCATCTCCCACTTGCAAAGCTGCTGTTCTCCTCAGGCTCTCCAGAGGACAAACCTTAGAAGTTGTTACTTAGGGTGTCTCTTCAATAAAAGATTTTAAGGAAATAACCTCAAAACTTCTCATATATAAGCAGACGGCCTGGTTCTTCCACAAGCCATAAGGAGAAAAGCAGGAAGTCTGCTTCCAACATAGGACCATTGCCATCATTTTAAAGTGTCATTGTGGCATTGGTGTAGACAGCACAATCCATTTCTTGGTGCAGAACTGCCATCTAAGCCATGAAACATCCTGAGAATCTGAAGACTCACATCGTTCCCGTAACTCAAACCACCATCCAGACATCTGTGTTTCTATATAAAGTTCCACAGTGTGCAGTTTTCAGAACATAATTTTTGCTACTGGGTCAACAAGACGTGTTCCTCTGTAGCAAGAATTCACCCAGTTGTAAGACAAAAAACAACCACACAACTATGAGTATCTGAAAAGCTGTCATTAATCCGGTAAAACATCCATGTAAATCCATTTCAGATACAGCCAGGCAGCATCTACATTAAAAAGTGCCTTCCTTCTATTACTCACACAAACATAAATTAAAAATATATCAGCACTATTTGAATCAAACTTCATATGGAGCTACTTTGAACTGTTTCTAGCATGGCCTTGCTAAATTCCTAGACATTCAATATGAGCTCGAATATTCTTTTCCAACTGCTGTTCGAAGTAAGATCAAAACTGAAAAGAACTGGAGTCATAAAAAAGGGATGAAAAAAAAGTGGTGTTGCTTCCTTAAAAATCAGTCTAAGAAAACTGAAGGGAACTAAAACAGATTGCTGCCTAGCAGGGATGTGCTGATGCTCTCTGCTTTACTGACACTAACTCAGTAACCTGCTAAAGCCCCCTTGTTCCACCCACCACACATGTCAAAAAACCTTTTGACTTGTGGAATCAGAGCCAGATTAAGGGGGAGAAAAAGGAGAAGCAGCACTGCTCCTGTACCTGAAGAAAATAAAAAGTTATTGAATTGTTGAGTGTGAGCAGAAAAAAACCAAAAAAAACCCATTAAAAGCTCAAAAAGAGTATAAGTACCTCAGTTCATGGTTGTCAAGAAGGCTGACAGAACCTGAATTGGTCAAGTGGGGTGGGAAGAAGCACTGGAAGGAAACAGAGGGGAGGGGAATTGGTCTGGTGTTGAACTTGAAAAAGAGAAGACAGAACAGGAAAGACTGAATCTTGGTAAGTTCCCCATAAATACAGAATGAATTAATTATGATAACAGAATTATTAGACTAGACTAAAAAGCACTGATAAGAGCCAAGGTAATTTATCTTTCCAGTATTTATAGACACACACAAATCCTTTTTCTTTTTTCCCTAAAACCAGTAAAAAAGTCCTGCAAACCAAACTGTTCAGATAAGGCATCTTGTTAGTGACCCGTTCTTACTGCACAGTGCAAAGACACTGTCATGCTCGACATTGCTTCCTACTAAATCTAAAAATAGGCTGTAGAATCCCTTAAAATTTGCTAACCTAACTATTCCAAGGCAGAGGTTGGGGTTGGTAAATGGTTGATTTATTTTGTGTTTCATTCAAAAAAATCAGGGATGTTACACTGTCTTTTTCATTGACTTGATGCTCAGAAATATGCATGGCCATAAAAAGCCACCTGGTAATTCCAGCCGTGGAACCAAGCCCACTGCTCTTCAACCTCAGCACCCCCGAGAGGCAGGACTCAAAGCCTATGAAATAGATACACAGGCAGTAACAAATGCAAACAGGAAAACACAATCTGCACTTCTCCTTTGTTTGTATAGTCATTAAACCAGATTTCTGCAAAAAGATCAGTTGGTTGCATAACTGCATATGCAATACTTATTTGCATAAAATCATGATAAAACTAATGACAATTGTATGGAAAACTGACTTTTTTCTTTTGTGCCTATTTTGATCTTCCGGCAGTTTGCTAGTACTCTAGGGTTGAGAATATTCTGTGGAGTACAGTTTATAACAACCTCTGTGAGTTTGGAACAATTAGAAATAATTACAGTACTGACTGATAAGAATTCAGACTAAAAGTAGAATTACCATAAAATTAAAAAGAATTTTTTTATGCCCACTTCTCTTTCTGGATGTGATAAAAATTAGTTTGACTTTTAAAGAAAGTCATTTATTAACAGAATTGTATGAAGACTTTTTCATGTACAACTACCTCAGATAAGTATAAGATTTAAACTGAGATTTAAAACAGCCACAGACAGATTTACATTTTAATTCATTCTCTCCTATTGCCAACTCTAATTTGCAGATGTTGTTAGGCTTTCAGTCTAAAACAGAAGCAGAAATTCTAGCATGTTCAATGTTTGGAAGAAATTCATATCTGCAATGATAGAGGCTAAACAGATAGGACAGATGGGCAGATGAAACTGGGGAGCAGAAATAAATTATGCCTTGGTGTTACCTGCTTAAGAGCAACCCTTGTATCGGCTTCTAGAGCTAAACTAAAACCACACTTGTTCAGAACTCCATCACTTAGTCATGAGTGACAAACTGATGAAAAAAGAAGTGAAAAGTACCAACACTACCTATTTTTATCCAAAATAAAACATTTCCATTTGCAGATTTTTTTAAAGAGAAAAAACGCAAAAGTCTCATACAGGGACTTACAAGGAAAAAGTAAGAAAATACACGCTTACCCTCTCTTTCCTTTTTAGGTGTCTCAACCTCCTACCATTCCCATAATTCATGCACAAATTGTACCAGGAACCACAGTTCAATCTGTCTGTCCTGGAGTGTGAACATGAACTTCAGCTGTTCATCTCCAAAGAGTTTGCCCCAAACCCTGGGCCACAGAGAACTAACATCTCCTGACCTGTCCTGTTAAACTGTTCCAGTTTGTACCATAATTAAACATAAGCGAAGGTTAGGACTCTGATCTCTTAGCTTAGTGACGCCCAATTGCGCATATGAATCTCATTCCCCAAACTTAAACACTACAGAAATGCTTCAATGGCCTTAGAAAAGAAAAATTACTTGGGAAGTTAGGGACTAATTTTTTTTCCCCAAATGCATTCTGCATAAACCCTCACTTTTCAGTCTGTTATTCTATTTACAGGCACGGTCAAGCTCTAAGACACACACTGCTGAACAGAATCCACCCTCTGGCTGGAGATGACTGACCCCTGAATCAAACACCACAGCTCTAATTGTGTCTCACCTGAGACACACAGCCAGCCGAGAGGAGAGAGTTGTTCAGGAGCTCTGCTGCTGTTCCTGCTTCCTGAAGGCACCCTGACATATGACTGTGTTCAAGAGATGTTATGGGGAGGAAAGTCATACCCTGAGCTCCTGCCCTAGTCTTACTACGCCGGTGAAACAAGCAGATACTCTTCTGAAGGATGAAGCAAAGAGGTGCCAATCTTTTTCTACAGCAACTTTGTCAAAATGAAAAGTTGAGTACCATTCAACAGCGATACCACAAAGCAGCCAATGCCCTCCCTCAGCAGGCTGCTAAACCTATTTATACTGCATTTTGCACAGAAGTCCTACAGTTTTCATTTGAGTGAGGCCTTCTATTTGGAGTAGTGTGACATAGAAAGTAGGAATAAATCCAGGTTACCAGTGGAATTGTATTGCTTCTAATCAGTTCATTGCATAGGCAAAGAGAATGTCACAAAAATAGGTACGTATATAGATGCAACCAGTTTTAATTTCTAATATTCACTATTAAAGGCATCAAATATTTCAAACTGGCACCAGAACTCAATAGCACCGAGTTTAATTTCTTACCACCTGCAATAACTTTCAGGACCAACATCATTTTACAGGTAATTTTATGGTATTCCTTAGAATTCTAATGGAATTCAGTTGCATTGAATAATACAGTGTGCATAAAGATGTTTTAAGGTCAAATCCAGCATACATCACTGAACAGAAGGGCCATAATATAGTGAGAACCAACTCAGGATGGAAGTTTAGTTTTGATTGGCATAAATCAGAAGTGTTAGTGAATGATTTATTCCCAGTGAGTTAAATAAATGAGATGTTCTTCCCACCTGGTGTACTGTAGGGATTTGCACTCAATATTTCACATGAGATGGGTGAATCACATGGGTCTTGATCTTCCCTCATGAAAACCTTGACTCATCTTTAGCCCCTACTAAACACCTTAGCATAACACTCTTAGAAGCAGCAAGCATCGAGAAACACAAAATTGATTTGCTAATTAACAGACATAAGTATTTTCTACGGAATATTTGTTCCAAATGATGAAACCATAAGCAATATGCCCTGAAGACACTCGACGTCACAGCAAGCTGTGCCCAACACACCCTGCAGTGGCACGTGGCAGTGCAGCTGCCACTGCTCAGGCCCACAGCTGTCCAGGAGCATGCACAGGGCAGGGGTATCCCCCATGCAACGCGTGCCCCCTCATCCCACAGAAGCAGAGCAGAACTGCTGCCAGGCCCCGCGGCTCCAACGCGCCCAGCACACTCCAGGCTGCCAGGTGCTGCAATGCAGACTTGTTTTGCCTGTCTAGACGTTCTCTGGGAAATTGATCCAGCTTATTTATGACTACTACACTGTCAGAGCATCATACACTGCTTTCTCAAGTCCTAGTGATGGGCCCCATTAATTTTAATGAAACACAAATTCCACATTAGGTTTTTGATCTGTCATTTTGAAAAAGGCACTAATTCTCAGACAGAAAATTTTCACCAAGCATACATTATTTTCTGCTAAGATACTGTATATATATTCTATTTCAAATTACAGAAAGCCTCTCTCCATCCTAAGGATATATTATGCCCTGCAATGCCTTTATATACAATACACAGTTCCAGAGTCCCTAAATTATTCAGCATGATGTGCTTCAGAAGCAGAATTTGTTCATATCTCTTTAGGTAGTTGGAAGCCAAATAGTTCTATTTAACCCATTCCACAGACAAGCAGAGCTCATTTGGTTAATGCTAAGCAAAAGAACTGTGTCTTCTGTTTTGGTCCTCACTTTCATATTTTAAATTGACCTAGGAGGTCCAAATCACCTATTTTACTTCCAGTTCAAGCCTTACAAATAGGGACATCACAAAAGCTAAGGAACTATGACAGATGACAAAAAGCAATGTGCAGCTAAAGATCAAGAAGAGAGAGACAAATTAGCTAAGTGGTGAAGTAAATCCTTCAGGGGCGTTGCTCAATCTCCACCTCTGGTGGGGAGATCAGGTTAGACAAATGTCTGTAAGGAGTGTTTTGAGTGGAGTTTACCTTTCCTTCAGGCAAAGTATAGATTAGATGACCTCCTGAGGCTTCCCTCAGATCTGTGAGGAATAGCTCAGATCAGTTTACAAACACAGTAGCATTAATCACTGTCTGTCTTTGGAGTAGCCTTCATGGCCCTTGTAACTCTCAGGATGATGCTCAAGAACTGCAGCTGCTATAGCAACATCACAGAGCTACTTCACCTCCTTCTGTAGGGCAAAACACCGGCAATCAGTAACAGTTCTGAGACTTGCTACAATATCTTCATCTTCTTGTTCAGCTATATCTCACCAGACAAGACAAAGCGTTCCGAAGGATTTCAAACAAGAGGCTTTCTAGTTGGCTGGCAAGAACTTTATACCTCATCTGGTGAGGAGCAAAAAAGCAATGTACTTTCAGGGTTCAAAAAGTTGTGAGTTTGAGAGCTGCTTGAAGGGAACGAGGATTAAGGGAAGGCCTCCTGCACCTGCAGGTTCCTGGCACTGCCCCAAGACCATCTGTGCAAAAACCTGTGGGAAGGAGAGCTTCATACTTCAACGTATTAAATCTTTTTTCTGTTCTGTTCTGCTTTCGGGCACTTACACTTCTTCTCAAAATCCTGTCACTGTACAAACTAAAATAATGCTTTCTATTTTAGAGTTTCCCCAGTAGGAGCTAAAGGATGGGAATACGTCCATGAAAGCCAGGCATTCATTTTTATCACCTCCTCACTGCCCAGTATCTCCGGTCAGAAACAGCTTTCCAATTTCCCTTTTGGCCTCTGCAGTAGACCTGCCACAGGAACACACAGTTCTGTGCAGGCAAGAAACCCAGAGATACACACAGTCAGTGTCTTTGTGGAGCAGGCAAACAGACTGATACTGCAATCCTTGTGCACTTCGGGGAAAACTGGGGAAGTTTTAAACTAAAATAATTTCTTATCCTGAAACTATTCATTTAATTATACCTAAAATATGTCATGAAACGTAATAGGCAAACCACAGGAGAAAGTACTTCCAGAGTTATTCTTTTCTTCTTTTACCATACACCTCAAATAAATGACAGCTGATATAATAGAAAAATAGCCTGACACATCGAGAGAAGTAAACAGGGAGCAATTCAGAGAGAAGAAAACAAGATTTTACTTGCATTTTATTCTTTTGGCTTTCAACTGAGCACTTGCCTGAAACATTACGAACTGTCAGAACAGAAAAGCAGTGAATATTTCCTTTGGGTTAGTAGATTTTTGTTTCTGTTTGTAAGAGCTGATTAGTCCCAAATGTTGGACGAAGGAGACACCAGCACAAGCTGCATTAGGGAAGCCTTGTCATGCTTCAGAGTGGGCAACAGAGGTTAAAGCAGCAGAGGCAAAATCTACTGTGAAATTTATGTTTCGTTAACACAAATATTAGAAATGTTTTATCACATTTCACATTTTCAATACTTAGGTCAATTGATTCCCAAGAATTTCAAAGCTTTATGAAAGCTATTAAACAAATTAGAGGTTTTTTGGCATAGATTTGGTTGCAAAATCTGTGACCAGTATGACATCTGTACAGTCGCTATTACTATAAATGCAATAAAAGGCAAAAATGGTTTAGGAGCAATTGTTTTCAGCAAGATTTAAGATACCTCTCATCGGAAGAAATACATAAAAAGTAGACTATTCACTTTTGAAAAGGAACAAAGATGGCATTCAAACAGACAGCAGTATAAAACTATTCTTTCAATAGCATGAAATACCTAAAAGCATAATACAGAATGAAAAGAGAATATAAATTCCTGAGGCTGCAAGAAAATGACCAAAATTGCTTTAATGTTCTAGAAATTAATCATATTATTTTGGTACCCTATGAAAAAAAAAGAAAAAAGAACAAAATTAAGATTCTTTTATTTATATGCACACACCTACATAGAGATACATTTATATGTTCCTTGTATGTATTCTCTCTGCTTTTTCATGTTCGTATTTTTAAATCCACTGATTAAGCAGAACTTCAGAGTTCTACTCTGCTTACTTATTCCCTAATTTTTCATTAAAAGCTACCACAATCACCAGTAGGACTTGTGCTACATCATTGCAGTTGAAATAAAAAGTATTTCTCATTGAGTTATGCATCACTAGAGCATATAAGTGAATTCAGGATAGAAAATTATTTAAGTGATAAGTACCTTTAGGATTAAAGAGCTTCACAGCAGATTACACAAACTTTTAGTACATCATAAGTGAGCTAAATGTTTAGATCTACTGATCTATCACTAAGATCTGGGCTTCTAAATACCTATATAGGTAACTTTTTACAGTAGCACTTTGGAAGATGTTGAAAGAAATCACCTTCTATCATGTGCCACCATGCACACCAGAGTCCTAACTATTTTACTTGATTTCATGCACACCAAATACAAGAAAGTCTCAAGAGCACATCAGAGCTTGGAAAGCTCTTCAGGCACAAGGCAATATTTTTCTATCCAACTGTATTTGATAACATCTGTGAGAACATTGTGCTGCTGATCAGTGGAGATAAACAGTAGAGGGAGAATAGTAGGGTCATCTCTATGGCACATCAATATTCATGATGAGTGGTAAAATAATCTCAGATTTTCTGAACAATAGGGACACATACCAAGTGATGAAGGACATCGCGTTTTCACACAACTCCGATGTCAGCGTTTATGCCAAACTTAATAACAAAGCAAAACTAATACTGGAACTCCCAGAGTATCACAAACGTCTAAATCTATCTCCAGAATTATGCAGATGTTTGCTTTTCACATTTTCAAGAATTACAACAATGCCTTTCCTCAAAAGTAGTCAAACAGAAGCATTTGAACTGCAGCAGTACTGTCGTTTATGGATTGGTCCTGTGTTTGTTGTGGGGGTTTTGTTCTATTCTCATTGTTTAAAAAAAGAATAAGTATTGACATCCTGAGACCTTAGCAGTTGTCCTGAAGTCATTAGTCTCTGACTGACCTAATACAATCAGCCTTTACTTGTTTTTCACTGATACCCTGTGATAGTCTTGCACATACCCTTTAGCTTGTTAGTGGTCGTATTTGTACCAGAGAACGTGAAATGTGACACTAGAAATAAATAACGTTCTTTTGCAGAGAAGAAAAATCAGTACTCTATTTAAAATGTGAAAACACTTCCAAAAGTGTCTCATTCTCTATTACCAGTACCACGAAGAAAGTAAATTTGTCACACTTTAGGTGGAAGCCAGAATGGTGACTGTCATACAATTACAGTCTCACCAAAATCATACCATGAGACAAAACAATAAACACACTTTAAAACAATGCCCTCTGCCAAGCAAAACTAACCTTGTTAAACTACTTGAGAAATTTCTTCTTCCTTGCAGTTTCTGAAAATGGACATTTTCTGAATCTGACCTTAAAATAATCACATTCTGGCCCTTAATCGATTTCATTTCTATGCAAATATGGGCATGCAAGTGAATGCACAAAATATGTTTACAATAATTACAGAAGCATTTTTTTGCTACCAGTTTGTTTTTCATGTGTTCCTTGTGCAAAAGTACCACCTACAGATACAACTTCCTACAGAAGTTACATCCTACTCTTTCCAGGGAAAAGACTTTTCCATCCCATCACTGCCCCTCTTCTGTTTTTTCCATTAGTCCCCTGCACAGGCTGCTGTCATTATGTCAGAAATGCACCTGGCAAGACGCAGAAGTTTCCAGCAATCAATAGAAAAGGAGCACAAAATGACAAAGGAAACTATCCCAAGATTAAGTACATATTATTAGGTTCTGGCACTTGTGTTTCTCAGTAAAAAACATAGGCTCTGATGTTATTTTAATTTTACCAAAACTAGAAATCATGTATTGTTTGAGGACAAGCCAGGGCAACCTATGTACAGATCTACATTTTCCCTTATATTTATTAGAGATGAATTGGGGTTTGTTGCATCCCAAACATTAAAGAAGCAGTTTATAGTTTGCTAATTTTATGAACCATTAATTATGATTCAGCTGATTTATATCTGTCTCATCTCAAGAAAGAGTGAGATTTACAGTGAAGCTAGCATATAAAAAACCCACCAATAACCCAAGGCAGTATTGAAAACTGGGTCAAGGAAGTGAGAAAAGGAGAGAGTTATGCCATGAACCTGTAATTCAATCTGCCTCATATTCAAAGCAAGAAAATAATCAAAGAGGAGCCACCACTAAGAAAAAGTAACGTACAGACAAAATATTCTCTACCTTAAAGTTTCTAGCTGATGTCAGGATTTGTTTTCCCATCTCAGGGATTTGGCCAACACCTTCACCTGGACTTTCTGTGAACAAAGGAAATACAGAATTCTTTGGGGGGGGGGGGGAGGGGTCCATTGTTGAGGCCCCTCCCTGCAACAATAAAAGGGGGCAGGTGTCCTTGCTTAGCTCTGCTTTTACAGTTGATGTCCACCTGAAGGTGCTTGAGGCAAAAATATGGTAACAGATTTCCTGGCAGTTCTGGTTTTGACAATATAAGTTTGTAAGTTTGGGTGGTTTTATTTCTTTATTTTCCCTATAGTTGTTAATTTAGTTTAGCTTAATTCTTAGGTGTTAATCTGCTTATTACATCCCACACATAATACTGAAATATACTACAATATTTCAGAGCATTTTGATTTTTGCTCTTTGAAAAGTTACAGAGTTACCTTCTCACTCTTGTTTCTTTTGAGAATCTGTGTAGTTATTGCCATATTTAATATCATGGAAAAAATACTTCATATGGCAGTATTTAACCCAGTAATCTCTGAAGAAAGTAGCCCACAATTTTTTCTTTTCTTTTTTCTTGTGGACTATCTAATGATGAGTACACTGCATTCTACATTTTTGTGAAAATCTTAAAATTTTCAACAGTTTGTTATCTTAGAACACTAAGCCTGTTGTACAAATAAGGTTATAATCTACGACAAAATCCAGTTTCCAAGTGAAAGGGGCAAGTAAATTAGAATATTACAATGCTAAAAAAAAAGGAAAAACTATATTAAAAAAATTCTTCAAGTCAAACAACTATTTCATTTTACCCAGAAATCAGATTTCTGAGCCAGCAACCTTTTTCTAGTCATAGAATGGTTTGGGTTGGAAGGGACATTAAAGATCCTAGTTACAATCCTCCTGCCATGGGAGCACTAGACCAGGTTGCCCAGAGCCCCATCCAGCCAGGTCTTGGAAACTTCCAGGGATTGGGCATCCACAACCTTTCTGGGCAACCTGTCCCAGTGCCTCAGCACACTCTCAGGGAAGAATTTTTTCTTAACACATGATCTGAATCTACTCTCAGTTTGAAGCCATTTAATTCATCAGTCTCTCTCCTTTAATTCATCAGTCCTAGGAATATAATGGTTTTGAGCCAAACAAACAAAATTCTGCCAAGTTTTTAATACTAGCTTTTGGAAATCAGGTGAAGTTCTTCTGTCATGTCCTACTTGCCACTGGAGAGCTGCAAGAGTTAGCCCATGATATCCTCCCTCCAACACCAGTCCAAAACTCATAAAGCACTTGGCATTCTTTATAAAAGAGCATTAGATTAACCTTCTCTCTAACTGAGTTCCCTGCTTTTTTGAACTGCTCTCCTAAAATAACCTTTTCCCCCCTTCTTCCATTCTGGAAAAGATGAATTGCACTGATCACTGAGAATTAAGCTTTTAAAGACAGGCAGAGTTAAAAATCACTGTTTCAGGGGTCCTGACTCTGGGAAGGAGATGTCCGTGCAGACACTGAATCCAGCTGGGCAGATGTTTGGAGTGATAGTGCACTGGCAGGTTTTCCCCCAACCAGTGTGTCTCTGGCACCTCAATCCTTCTGCAAATCAGCCCTTATGGACCCCTTAATGCAGGCTCATCTGAAGGTGTTGACACCCTCTGTGGCATCAGCCTCCTGTTTTCTATTTATTTATTTGCAAGATGAAATACCATTTTCATTGCTTGTCTTGGGTAATTCATAGGCTAAATTAAGTTTGCATCTGTATTTCCTTTTTAAGCAAGACAGAAATACTATAATTGATAGCATATACTAAATATTTCTTGAAACTGCATTGGCAGAAAGTCAGAGAATAATGTGCAGAGTAAATCATTGCCACTCACCAGCCTGTCTCAGTGAGGAGCACTTATTTTCTGTGTGTGGTCAGATACTGAGATGATTCTCATTAATTTAGCAACTTTGGGCATCTTTTGGTATCAAGTGTGATTTAACAGCCTACAATTGACAGACACCTATATCAGACATTCCTGCCCTGCTGTGTTATTACATGTCTAGTTTTTTAATGAGAACCTGCTTTATTGCCTTAGTTTTAGATATCACATTAGAAACTTTCAGAAGGTTATGAACTCCTTGAGCTTCGAACAGTACAGAAAGACTCTTTGCTGGGGGAGAACCATGCCATGGCGAGATTATTTTTAGTTCTTGAGAAAACCAGACAAAATATTACATCAATCCAGATAGGAAGCTGCCTAAAAATAGGTATATCAGAAATTTATCCTTTTGTCTAATATGAGTGCCCATCTCCCAGCAGAAGCACGTACCAAACAGAGATCAGGCTGAAAATCAGGAAACACAACTCCTCAAAGCCTCTAAAACTGTTATTTCCTGCACGTTCCAACTGGCTCAAAAGCCAACCCGCAGAAGAAGAAAACCAGCCTTCCTCCCCCACCACTACCTTGACCCTCTCTGATGGGCAGTGCTCAGGCAGAATAAGACATTGATCCCAGCAGTAAAATATAAGTGTTGTTTGCCCCTGAACACCCACTTATGTGGTTCATGAGTAATAATGGCATCTATTTATGTGTTTCAACATGACAATTATCCACCCAAGGGTCCCACTGTGCACCGGTTTCTGTGCTCCTTGAAGATAATGCAAAAAAAAGAAAAAAAAAGAAGATTGCTCAGCTTTTGGCCGTCCAGATCACACTGCAGTGTGAATTGATAGATACACTGATCTTTTAAGTGGTTGAACCACTGTCTGAGGTGTGAACTTGCAGTTGTGCTTAATGGAATTGGTACTTCAGCTAAGCACAACAACAGTAAAACATGGTTTGAACAATTAAACAATTATTTAAGGCTCCACTAAGAGCTGAAATATTATCTCCACCTTAACACACACACACACAAAAGCTGCAAATATATTGAAGGTATTAAAAACTGATATTTACCATAAGGATCAATAGTATAACAAGTGCCAGAACTGATCAGTGCTCAGAAATGTCAATGTCTTCTCTCAAATTAGACAAAAAAGATAATGAAACCGCCTCATCCCTTAATAAAACTGTTCCTTCCTTGTAAGCAGGAACATGAGAAGGAGTCTCTCTGCCAAAACAACTATTTTTGTCCTGACTAGCAAGATTTAACAGCATTAAGAACACACAAAACAAGAAGTACAAGATAGACATAGATGGATAAATCTATCCTTATGCTCTATGTCAGGATATGAATGGGACACCATAGAAGGAGCCCAAAGCTCCCCCGCAAGCAAAAGGGAGCCGAATTTTGAAATATCTGGTTATTGAGTGACAAAAAAAGCCATCTTCTCATGAGAAATTTACGTTTCCCCGGACATCCTTATTTGAAGTACAGAGGGAGAAAAGCATAAGCCACAGTCATTGACCAGCTCAGGAGCCTGTGCTGCCCAGGAAGGTAAGATGGACATAAGGGGTATTTCAGCAGCATTTCAGATGACAAAGAACAGCCTAGGCTTCAAATGCAATCTCAAATGTCTACCCTAAAATTAAGCAAACATGGCAACCTTCTGTTAAAAATGTATGTATATAGCTGTGGATTCTCAAATGAGTACTCTAAGACAAACATGAATATCTCAGTCTGATGACCAGGCAGTAAAGAGCTAATATAATTTGGCCAATTTAAAACTGAATTGGGAGAGACTACTGCTAATAAAATAAACATATAAGTCATCAGCTTCCTCAAAAAGAAAGTTTGCCGCCCTCTCAAGTGTTGTCAGGGTGCTGCTTTTAAATTTAGTATTAGCAGTGTGAAGCAGAAAAAATGATGTTACTGATACATGTCTGACTTTTCACTCAGTTAATAAGAAAATATTTGCAGACTGACACATGAAGCAAATTTATACAGAAAAGCATAAAAAATAAACATAAAGGTTTATAATGTGGCTATTTCCAAGGTTTTTTTAGCATAACTCTCCTGGGAACTGGCAAGCACATCTACCATGGTCACTGCTGAAACTCTGATACAGCGAGTAGATAAAGTTAATTTTAAACCAGTTAACCACAGGCACTTCTTACTTTGCTGTAGTGAGACCAGAGCTCAGCATGGGCTCCTTTCCCCAGAATTTAATCAGCTCCTAACTTGATTTTTATGACTTATGTGGGTCTCTACAACCACACTGGTGTTAGTTCAGCTAATCCTAAACTGCTCTTTTCCCCACATTACACAGCAATTCCAGTCACCAGACTGCAGCAGACAAGTAGAACAACTAGAAGAGAAATCTTTAGAACAAAAATCTCCTGCGAATCAAGTTGTGGATTTACTCCATAAATATATAATAAATGCTTTGCTGCTTTCAAGGTGTATTTTAAAATTAAGATTTTTGTCATCTATCTGAGAAAACTCGTTGGAAAAAGACAGAAATGGACAGATGAATCTAATTCAAAGAGGAAGAAAAAAGTGTTGAGGAGCTCATACTTTCTTGGTGACCACTTCATAATATTTTCATTAACCTGCCTCACACCTTTCAGCTCCACTGAAGGGTGACGAAACAAGCTGTCCATCACATATTAAATTGCAGGACAAGGGTGTCTCCTCCCATCCTGGAGCTTGTGTGCTTAGACATCCCACAAGTTTGATGCACCTCAGGCTCACACAACCCTTCCTTGACTTCATCTCAGCCCTGGCAGGAGGGAGGTGTAAACTCACCCCCTACCTGGCAGCCCAAAATTGTGTATCAGCATCACTGCTAAACTACTGTGTATTTTCTCCAGAGCTTGGTGACACCTGAGACTGTGTGTTTTGGGTGGATATTATCCAGGAGCCCACCCACTGTGTTCCTGCACCATCTGCTTTCCCAGCATAGCCACATTACACTTCTACAAGCCTGGTAAAATCTTCTGTGGTCTCTCTATGTGCTCAGATGTGACCAGACTGAGGGCTTAAAATATTCTCTCAGATCTTCCAATTTACCATTTCAATTACACACAGCTTATTTAAAACTCTGTTACCACCTTTCAGGGCAGTCCTTGCTCATCTGAACAAATCCTTTAAAATAAAACCCATGAGAAAAACTAGAAACCATGATGCAAGCTATTCCCACAGGATGCTATGGACTAGGAAGGGATGCAGTTGAAGAGTTGAGAAAAATTGTGATTTTGAAAAAAAACAGTAAATTTTCTGCATCGAAGGATTAAGAAGAAGTAAAATATACAGAACTCAAAACACAGCTGGGGGAGAGAAGGGCATTCTGGCTGCTGCTTTGCAAACCTCTATCAATTTACTTCTTTTCAGGGCAGATAGTGAAGGAATAATTGATTTGATTTTCTTAAGGAAGGAGCATTAAAAAAAAGGCAGTATTTTGCCACATTGAGGATTTTACTGGAAAGATTTATCCATAAGAAAACACCTGTAGGATGCAGATTTAATAAGATTCTGCATCACTAAATTACATTTTTAACCTGCAAATGGTAAAGGATGAAAACTGGCAATTGTAAGGGCTTAGCTAAAATGTTTTCTCAGATTTTATATATATTTTGTGAAGAAAGATTACATGGTCATAAGCCAGCAAAAATAAACCTGTGGTCTGAACTTCAGTGAGGATATTGTCCTTCCTGTAACCAGTCTTGTATGATCTCTAGGACAATCAAGTCAGAAATATAAGCAGCAGTCTTTTCAGAGCTTTCTCCAAAGACATCTTGGTTTATTCACACTGAATCTAAACCCCAACAAAATTCTATCGTGTATTTTTTACTTCATAGAACTGTTAAGATAAAAAACATCAAACGCATTTGTTCATTTGTGCTCACAAAAGAATAAATTATCCCCTTATCAGTATTCTCAAAGAGAAAAATATTTCTCAAAATCATCAAACAAGTTAGATTTCATAATTGATTTTAAATATTTTAGCAGCATGATTGGATGTTTGCCTGCATTCAATGTAATCAGCAGTCGTTCCTTTTAATATTTAAAGTCTCCCCCTTGCAGGCTACAAGCTTTAGTGCTTTGCAGAGAAAGAGTCAAAAGAGGTGATAAATAACAAATAACAGCCATCCTTGCCAGCCAACAGAAACATCAGAGGTGGCATGCAAAGCCAGCCAGCATGAAGCAGCTCAGCATGAATTTTCCAATAACTCAGGAATATGCTATTTGTCTGGAAAACTACTGCACTTCAAACCCAGGAAGAAAAATGCCACTGCTGACATATCCATTTCAACATATTACAATAAAACCAAAGCAGAAATTCAGAAAGTTCACTTTTATAGCGGCTGTAGTATGAAAAAGTAGGAAGAATACTGTTTTGCTTGGATTTTTTTAAGATGTTATTCTTTATGATGCCCTGGTAATAGGACATGGAAGGCAAATAATCATTGTTTTTGAGAGATACTCTAATTTCACTATATTCCTGTACCAGTTGAAAAAAATATGTAATGTATACGACACAAAAAATGCCAAAGCTTTGGAAAACCCTGAATAACAATAGAAAATTCTTTGGAAAACTAGGTAGCAAATGAGTGTCACCGTTTCATAAAGAAATCATCAGAATATCAGAGAAAATAATAAGCAGTCATGGGGAAAAATAATAACCTTAACTATTAGATTTCAGATTGACTAAGATATATTACCCACATTTCACACAAACCACTCTGAGCCAGGTGTAACAACTGAATGCTTTGCTGACTCTCCTGCCCTGGCCTCAAGGTCTGATCCCTTTTCAGATCCAGGGGCCTGACTACACCATCCACATGTCCAGAGGCTTCATCAGCCACCAGACTGCCAGGGATGTGCTTGACCTTGCTCGCCACTGGTACTGGAGCCACTCTGGAGCCTGCAGTCCAGGTTTCCTTTCCCAGGAGCAATGTGCCTCAAGGAAAGGCCACTGAGCACTAACATTTTCAGAATCCAAGCAGTGCACAAAATTGCATTTCTGAAAGGAAACCAAATCTTCTCGCAGTTGCCACCATACTGGAAAGGATGTTTTAGGGTATCCTAGTCCACCAGTACAGGCCTGTGCTGGTGTAACTTTATATGACAACAAGCTCCAGCTGGAGAGGTGCAGGCAGGACTCAGATGCTGGATAGTACCTAAGGATGCAGTTACTAAAGGATTTCTGATGTTGGCCATACCTGAGAAAAGAATCACAGCTCTTTCTCAAAATTATAGACCACATAAATTGCAAAATGTATTTGACCGTAAATCTTAAAACAACACCTGTAATATTCCATGCACAAGTCACATTGAAAGAAAGAATTCCTTTTTCCTCATACCAGGAGCCTGGGCTTGCACTAATGCTTTCACTTATTCCTTCCAGGCAAATCCTGTGGCATGTAAGGAGCCGTTATTGGGACATTTACTTAGTAACAAAATTTTTCTGAGCCTTCTCTACAGGATAAAAACGTTGCCTGCAAACCCCCTGAGCAGTAAAAGCAAAATGGTCCCCTATTAACTAGAAAGAGCCTCCACAGCATTCCCCATTGGTCATATGAAAATATTATAGACTTCATCCCTTTAATTATCCCCAGAAGTGTTTTATCACAAATGTTCAGTACTGTGCACAGTGAAAGGCAACACCAAATACTGTTTGTTAGTCACCAAAATTATTTCATTACTTCATGAAGAGCCAAAAACTTAATTTAGTTACTTCATTGAAGTTAACCATACCTGAATCTTCAGATCAGAAGAAAGCCAAAGCAAAGCAGACAGCATTTCAACCCAAAATGCTAGGGATCCAGAGAAGTTGAAATATTAGAGCAAATTATTAATTATTTAATAAAATATAAGACAAAATCAGAGGCTGTGTATATTGCTAGTGCTGTAAAAGTGCCATCAAACTCTAGATTCAGAATATTTTATTTTTTAAAATGCATTCAATTGGCCTAATAATCCCCTCTTCAGCAATCTGAGATAAATAACAGAAACACATTTTCTGGCCACATCCATCCTCGCTGAAATTGTTTTGCAATATGTTGCAATAAATAACTGACATTCTCAACCTCCTGTGCAGAGAGGTTTTTGTTCAGGATTTTGTGCCATTACTATCAATTACTAAATTACTCCAAAATAATTAAATGGCATTAAATACCTAAATGGCTTGTGGTATCAAAGAAAGCATCAAGGAGCATCAGGGAATTTCTTTCCCAACCCACTGAATTTCTATTCTCAGTAAAAAACCGAGATCTGATCCAGAGTTACATCACAGACCAACAGTCATGGAAAATAACATTACCACTGTTTTTATGATGATTCATACCCTCACA
The DNA here is from genome assembly GCA_013400975.1 of Atrichornis clamosus. Taxonomy (NCBI): domain Eukaryota; kingdom Metazoa; phylum Chordata; class Aves; order Passeriformes; family Menuridae; genus Atrichornis; species Atrichornis clamosus. The sequence continues at coordinate 71,664 of WBMZ01001304.1, read as the reverse complement.
TTTTCAAATTCTCTTGACAGTCCTCCTTTGCCACAAACAGCATTAATGTCACACTAGAAGAAAACCACAGATATTAAGTGCCATTTCTGAGAAAGGAGTTTGTAAAATTCATTATCTGCTATTTCCCAGGATAAGCCATTGCCAAAGATGCATCTGCATGAGAGCAACAAAGTCAGTGGACAGGACAGCTCTTCAATATTGCTCAGAATACCAAATCACACAGAAGGCAAAACAAAAACATATTCGACCATAAAAGGAAAACCAAAACCTAAAATATTCCATATTGACAGCTCTCATTTTATGAAAAATATCTTTGCATACCACTTTCCCTGTGCAGTCTGAGTCATGAGATACCTAAAATGTTGAAGTTAGGGGAGGAAGCTAAAATAAAGTCAATTAGTTACAGAGTTCTGCTCTTTTAACTTTGTTTCAGCAGTAAATAAAATCAGCTCAGAGACACTCCTTTCATCCCCTCCCTGTGTGCAGAACGATTTACTCGTTAGCTCCCTCTGAAGCTAAGGAACAGCTCCAGAGGCAGAGCCCAGTGCCAGGCTGCAGTCCCACAGCTGCTCACGCTGGCAGAATGTGCTTCCATTAACATCAGAACGACCCTGTTCCCTGAAGTCACAGACAGCATATAGGAATGGCACATGCAGAAAGACTTGGCTAATTTTATATTTTGCATATGCTTTAATTACGCTATCACTACGGCGCACAACAGCAACATACTTTATAAAGCACTGACTAATTTTATGGTAATTGGAAAGTTCAATCAGCAATTCTCACACCATGAGCAGATTTTGTTTGATTGAGCAACAGTTGAAGAAAGAAAAATCTAGAAGAGAAAAAGGCTTAAAGGTATTTGAAGTTATAGAGAAGTCCAAATCTGTAATTTAAGGTATACTTAACATATGTTTGAAATCTATTCTCTTCAACAAGGGCTCTGACTTGGGAACATGCTTCTTGACTCCATTCTCTGGGATTTTTTCCCTCATTGACATAACTGGTTTATAGTTTCTCTGGAGGAGAATTTTGTCCCATAAGAACTGACAAGAACTAAGAGCAAACGCAACTTTATCTTGGCAAGCTGCATGCCATCATAAAGTATTTCTGAATAGAAATGTGATCAACAGCCACACTAGCAAAAGTAACACTGAAACAAGAGTCACCAATTAACTCCAGTGAGGAAAAGCCCTGGGTTTATACTGATGTCACCTGAGGTTAAAAAAATGCACCAAAATTCACAGTGGCTATGAGCTGTTCTTGAAACCATGACAACAAGGTGCCAGAGCAACAGAGCAATGAAGAGAGCCCAGGAAGAGAGTGCTAGCAATCCTTATTTCATTGACAATTAATTGTTCAAATAGATACAAGCCAAAATTCTAACAGAGTATAAGGTTAAATAATAACTTCATGGTAGCAGGTAGAATGAAAATAAGTTCTAAGTTACCTTAGAAGTTTATAAAGCTAAAAAATGCACTCACAAGGAAATTTGTATATGCAAATGTTAGTATAATGAACTGGACTAAGACCACCACATACACATTGTGAATTCTGTTATACAAGCGTGAGTAACCAAGTCACTGTATCTGTTTCTGTATCATTCTCTATCATTTCTGTATCATTCTTTGTCACCTTTTTGTATAAAAGACTGTGCTTGCATCCTAAAATGTGTGCCAGCTGTGTTAAATGCCTGGCACCCTTTCTGCAGGATGGCAATAAAATCAAATAGCTCAGTGTGTCAATTGGTTCTTGCATAGTGGATAAAAGAATCCTGCTTGAGGGACAACCACATCCCAAAATGCTTCCCCTGTGGTACTTTATACACCTTTCACTCCTAAAGTAACTACTGCCCAAGGTGATCCTATTCAGTTCCCAGTCACAATATGTCACCATCTGGACAGAAATGCAGCCCTGTTATTCCAGAGCAGCTTAGACAGGAGCACAGACATGCCAGCGGTGGAACCTTGCTGTTTGATAAGGGAGACAGACTGTTTAAGTACAAAGTAAAGCAAACCCAGCCTCAGACTTGGGAGGAATTATGAATTTCATAGCTCAAAATCCTCCCTGGTGTAAAACTGGACTGACTTCTCTTCTTACACAGACCACCTAAAGCTCTTAAGTTACATAAATTCTATTTTCATAAGAAATCAATAGGAAAACAGTTTCTGTAATTCTATTTCTTCAGCTCCAACCACACAGCTGATATGACTCACGATCCTCAAAGCAGTTTCAGTTCTCAGGGATACATATTAGCGCTTGCCTCATTCAATTTACTGCAGCACTGTTATGCTGAGATACAGACACCTGCTTTACAGCTGTGAGAGAAACAAACTGCTTGACAGCAATTAAGGTAAAATTTTGCTTTGGCATAAATTCTGGAAAACTGCTATTTCCTCAGTCTGTCATGCTCCCTGAAGAAAGGGTGAAATGTTAGAAAATTTTAATGACTGCTGTTAAGGGGAAATGAGGGAAATTCAGAGAATAATACTTGCAGATTAAACTATGGTAACCTAAAACTTCTGCAGAGTTCTACTGTCAAACCCTGAAAGCTCAAAAAGAATCCACTGAGCTACAGTTCACAATGATTGCCAGCAACACTTTCCAAGGATTTTACACATCAGTTGTTACTGGATTTAATTTTACTACACTGGATGAAAACTATTCCCTTTTGTTTGGAAAATACGCAAAAGTTCTCTCCTGTCTAATAATTTATCTTTTTTTTCTAATTTCTATTCTCTCTAGCAGTGAAGGTTAAAAATGAAAGCTTGACAATTGGCACAGTACCTATTTAGAAAGTGTAGTTCCATAATTTATGTCTCCATCCTCACCAAAACCAATTGAAAAATTCCCTGTAGCATACCCTGTATCAATATACAGGGGAACTGAGCTGGCCCTGGACAGTGGATCTCGTTCACTGCAATCATTCATGATGCTCTATTAGAGAAGATGTGGCTGCACCTGCTTAGTCTGGATCTATGCCTACGTGCCCACAGGCAATGCCCACAAGGACTGCACTTCCTTTCTCTTGACCAGCCCGATGGCACAAATAGAAAGAAATTGTGTTAGAAACATTACTGTGGAAAAAACAAAAACACCACACACCAAAAACTAACAAAAAAAGGCCCAAAATGTAAAAAGGTCAGTGTAAGCAGTGGAGTAGCAGTAACAATGATGAAAAGAGGTCATTCTAAATGGATGTGAGGCAGCCAACACAGAGGTATCACACCACATTATACATCACTCTGCAGTAAGGCTGTGCAGGCACAGCATGAGGAAGTAATATTTAGCTGATTTAGTCAAGACAGTGCAAAAGACTTCATGGATGTATTGCTCCTTAACCACAATTATTTTGATTAAATTCATATCAAGCAGGAAAAAAAAGCCAAATGACCTACTCTTAAAACCAAAGGAAAGAAGCTTCACGTAGGGTTTCACATCACTTGAGCCAACACCAAAGTGAGCCTGTGTACATGAGTATATTTGTGGACAAACATACAAAACAGCATATTTCTTTAAAACTCTCACCTAGAGGATGTAAAAAGTGGTTTGGGGAGACTAAAGCAAAGCCAAGAGCTTTTACTGATTGTCTTCAGCACTGACCTCACTATCGAGTAAACATGAAAACCAAATTTTTAATTTCCTATATTTTGTTTGTGAGAAGAAAAAAAGAAAAAAAAGCAAAACTAAAATAAAACAAACAAAACCCTAAAAGTCTTGCAGTGTACTGCAAGAGGCATTAGCATCTCAAGCTTACTGCGTAACCAAAGATTTCCAAACCTTGGTCAACTTTTCTGAATCAAAGACAAAAAACAATCACTTTATATTTTAAAGTGTGAAAAACTAGCCAGAAAAGTTTTATCACACACTTGCCATTGCTTGTCATTTTTTCCATCTTTGGTCTTCACTACAAACTGCTATTACATTTGCATATTTTATGAAAACAGCATTTGGAGAGCAAAGGAGGGAAGTGAAACATCAACCTTGTGATCCCTTCCTTCAAAACACACTTCATCCATTTCTAACTTGCTTTGGTGGATTTGCTAAATTTATTAATCCCTAGACAGTTTCTGACAAAACATTCTTGCTAGATGGGACAAGGTATGTCAGGTTTGAGTCACTGACATTTTATACTCTAAGCGCTCCGGTTGCTCTGCACATCTCTTTCCAAAAGGCAGCAGGATTATACTGGCATTGGAATAGGCAGGACAAAAGACCAGTTTCCCATAACAACAACAGTGCTATTTGTGCCTGCTTGATTCAGCAGTATTTAGCAGCATGCACAGCCAGCCTGGTGACATTGCCCTGGTGACAGGGACACTGGGTGTATTCCCAGGTATCCTCAAATTGAGCCAGCAGAGCTGGTAAATCTAATTAGATTTAATAATTAGTTTTTACATTAAAAGGGTAGCAATAACCAAAGCCCAACAGTATGAATCTGCCATAATTATTTTTTTCCAAAAGAAAAATATCCAGCAGCATTTCTAGACTCCTGTATATGCTAGTAGTCTGTCCCCTGAGACAGACACTTTAATTTGCCCTTAACAACTAACTTATTATAAAGGGATTAAACCTGCCTGCTAAGCACACAGATAGACATCTATCAAACACATTTCTGTGTATCAGATTCCTAAGATGAGAGATTTGTATATGCCATAAAGTTAAACCTCTATGAAACAAAGAAAATCAGTTACCAGGGATCTTGTGGCATCACACTGATTTACCTCAAAAGGATGCAACACTAAATCAGCTAAATGAAAGACAACTCCCGTTACACAAAATTGAAGTCACAGGAGTCTGTATCTTGCTCATGCCAAGTGTGAGCTATCCTCACTTTTCCACAATAGAAGGAATTTGATAAATATTAAATTATTAGGATAAGTTTTAGTTCTGGAATATAAGAGCACATGATTGAAAAAAGGCAGGAAGTAACTAAGAAAGGGAAGCATCATCCTGTTTTCTCTGAAACTGCTTTTGTGATAAAAGAAGCCAACAACAGCAGATAGGCTTTCTGAACAACAGAGAACATATTCCATATCAGTGAAAGAAGGTGCCTGGTAATTACTCTTGCTCTCAGTTCAGAACTAGCCATGGATTTTGGAAAGCTAAAGTAGATTTACCGTCCTTTCCCAATCACGTACTCTTGATAACATCATTCTTTACTGATGTATTTACTGAGAAACTGGGCAGCAATTCCTTGTGCTTAGACTTAGCAAAAAGCTGATTTCATGGCAATCAAATACCAACATTTTGGTTCAGAATCAGGAGGCTCCACAATACATCCAGCAGGCTTCTTGACTGCAATACTTATTCCCATCACAACAGACCGAGGCTACGGCTCTCTCTTCTACATATTTATTTCATGGGTTTTGGTCTTTGTGCAGTACACATCTTTTGGGAAGCAAACAGAGATCTAAGAGCTGTTTTCAGAAGTGACTCGGGCATTGGATAATTTTTTTAAACCAACAGTGAAGCTTAATGCAAATAATGCCCCTGCTAGCTGGAGGTCAGCTCGCTTCATTCAAGTGCTCCATCCTCTGCTCAGAAAAGACACTACATCAAACTAAATGGCCAAATTATTAGTTCATCCTATTTTGCTAGAAACAAATTACTGTGCATCTTCACTTCAGCAGAGTGACAGCAGCAGGCAGCTGGGGTTACAGCTTTGTTGATTGGCCTGAGGGTTTGCAGAGTGAATATTTACGAACAGAATTTACTTAGCTTTGTCTGAATTAATACAAGCAAGCAAGAAGGTTCACATCAACAATTAGCACATATCAACAATTAGAACACTTAACAATACTTAAGCAAATAATAAAGCACTGCTTCCAAGAGCTGCATATTCAAGTTAAGTTCCTGAAAAGAAAGTAAATAAACCTTTTGATGACCTCCACCAGACCTTGGCTGTAAAACAAGGAACACCAGTGAACATTAAGTTCCCTGAGAAACGTGAATCTTGCTGTCTCAAGCACACGGAACTTAGATTTCTGCAGAAATATCAGTTAGTGAGACAAAATCATAATAGAGGGATTCACCAAAAATATTTGAGGATGAGAAGATTTTTTGGTTTTTAATCCAAAATGTATGGCACAAAGTCAAGACAAAATTTGGCTTTAATTCCACTCTCTATCCAAAGGGATTTGACCTTAAATCCCTGAGAAGAATGCCCTAGTTCCAGGAGAGTTGAAGCTGAGCATTCACAGTCTCCCTGATGATACACTCCAGCATTTGTAAAATACATTTACACACACATTTTTTTTCACTTTATTTTTTTCTTCCTTCATTGCAGATACTAAAATTCAGTTGTTTTATAACCCAGATGGACATTCAAACCATTGCTTATCAACAGCGTATGACAGGAAGAACTGAAATTCAGTGTGACCAGGAAAAAAATGATTGCCAGTTGTTGACTAAGATGTAGGAAAAAAATGCCCAGAATTCTTATTATCTCCTGAACCTGATACTGTGTCTCAGATCCCAGAATGAGTGAGGAGTACGTGCAAGTCCTCCACCAGACCTAAACAATCACTGTGATTTAAAAGATAGCCCCTCACAGAACAGATGATTATTTCAACAGTGCTTGGTAATTTCTACAGTGACAGAGGCTTGACATTGGGAGGTACTAGCTGCTGGCAAATGGAAGTAGTATCTTTTTTAATCTTCTCCCCTGACTTTTGTCTTTCAACTGATGTGTTACAGTCCCTTATTGCTCTGCTAGTATTTGATTAGCTTTTGGGAAATGCCAGCTTGTTCCTGCTTCAACAGCTTTGTCTAAAATCTTGAATTATCTTTCCTAGTTATCTCAAAAAGCTATTTCCTACCTAATGTGGTTTATTAATCTGCTGCATTACTGGCAAAGCAAACAGAATATTAAGTGGCATACTTCAGCAGTATCTGGCAGTACAAAATATCTGGGAAATACTTGAAGATGTTCTGAATCATAACATCTTTTCCTCAGCTATTTTACAGCAGAATTCAATAAACTCAGTCTCTGAACAAAACGCACAATATCTTAAAGATTGGAATGTGTACCATGATTTTCCAGCGCCTAATAGGTTAGTCCATGTATTTTTACTCCAAAAAGCAAATAAGGGTGGGAAGAAGTTGCTGTGGTTCTGTTTTATGCATAAAAATATTCCTTTAATAAATTTTTTTTGTAAGCTATGGCTCTGTGGTCAGATGCAAAGAAATCTAGTCTTGGGGCATCACATAATGCTGTTTGCTTACATAAAAGCCTGTCTCATAAAAGCCAAGTCTTTCTGATGGACACACAGCAAAGGATTTCAGTTTTGTTTAGACATCAGGTTTTCTCTCTCAGAAGGTGCAGCCATCTGCATAAAGCACAGTCACTGCACACCAAAACCCTCTCCAAAGAGCAGCTTTTGAGACACTCACTGTCACCCCACCTCCTCTTCCCAGGAGTAAGTGCACCCAACTATTGACATATTTACTGACTGTATTTCAGCCAACTCGTGCAACACCACACCAGAGCAAACTCATGAAACCCTTGCTGAAACCAGGCAGTTCATCTTGGTCACTCAGGTCATACCAACATGTGAGCCATGATATAGGTATTTATATGCAAAATAAAAAATTAGAGAAGTACTGAGAAAAAAAAAAAAAAAACCACAAAAACAACGACCCATGAATCAACAATACACTTGCTTGGGTTCAGCTGGTGACATTGGCCTGCTGGACTTTCATTTATCTGTCTGCAGCTGGTACACATCAGCATTAAGACTTTGAGAAGTTTCGCTCTTTAGGTTATTCCTCCAGCAAATCTCCAACAAACCAACTATCGTGAAATTATAGTAGTTTAGTATACAAACTCCTTGTGAGATACCAGAAGTTTCTGTGAAGCAGTTAAATAAGAGGTGCTTTCATCCTACCTTAGCATCACAAGTCTGTCTCTTTCTGCATCTTCTCTGCAGTTTCCCTGTGTAGAGAAAAGAAACAGAATGTACAAGGCTGGATTTCCATTCCAGACTGGTTTGGTCACTGCTCATTTGTGCTTTCTTGACGATTTTCAGGAGGATAAACAACTTCTGGCTCTTCTAAGTGTTCTCAATGTTCTTGTTGTAGTCAAGACTGCAGCCTAGCCCTGGTGAGGGAGACAGAAATGCTTACAGAATCCTAACAGAAACAGCTGGAAAGCACACCAAAGGTCACCCAGGAGCCAAAGGTCATCCCGGGGCACAGGTCATTGCAACAGGACAAATGGTCACACAGGTACAACCGTCATTGAAAGGTCATAATGGGCTCAAAATGTTGCTGAAAGGTCAGAGGTCATCCAGAGCTCAAAGGTCACCCATGTGGTCAAAGATAACAGAAAAGGTCAAGCCATCACTAAAAGGCATCCAACAGGTCAGAGGTCATTAAAAAGTCAGGTATTCCATGTATTACCTTCCCTTCTGCTCAGGGTACCTGCAATTTCGCACAACTTAAGAGCTATGACAACCCTATAATTGGAAAACCTTTTGACAAATGAAAGATACAAACATAAAAAAGAGAGCTCTTAGTTGAATACGGGAGACATTTACAAGAAACTCCAAAGTAGCCAAATGAGGAGGATTTTAAAAGTCTCTCCCCAAACCAACTAGAGCTTTCTCCATGTAAGACTGAACTACGTTCTCCTTTTGAAAGACCTCAGCGGTGTTATTTTAAATTTAAGAGACAGTAGAGTTTTGAATCACATCTTGTATTCTCTGGAACCCAGACAGTTAACCATGTAATTGGAAACCGGAAAAACCCTTCTAGTTTTGATACCCTTTTCACTTGTTATCTTTTTGTTCCTTGTGACTTTTAGTGTTACACCCTAAATTAGAAAATTAGAAAATTACAAATATTCACCAGTTTGTAGTATAGACACAAAGTGTTACTGCAGTTACATCTGTCATGCAGTTATGTAGCAATGAAACAGCCACTACTTACGTAATCAGAGCTACCCAGGAAGAAGTTGTCACACACAAAAAATCATCAAGTAACCTTCGTATAATTATTATGAAAATGCAAAACTTTTGGTTAATCCCAAGTCAGGGAAACAGGCATGTGCTTGATTTCAAGAACTTCGATATGCTAAGCAGGCTGGCAAGCACTGAACTGCCTTGTTAAATAAAGCAAGACCCAAATCTTACACAAACACAAAGCAGTTAGTGCCTGCCAAGAGGAATTTCATGCACAGGGCTGAACTACACAATTTCCGTTCATTTACAACTCTAACTCTGATAATGCTCAGCTGCAAAGGAAGATGATGAGCTCAAGAGCTCTCAGATCAATGGTTTGGCATGTGAGAATGCCCACACAAAATCCCAAATGTTTCACTTTCTTTCTTTGCCCTCCTGCCCTAATACAAGCATATAAATTTCAGTTTCAATGTAAATTTCCTGACTGTAAATAAGGAATTGCAATTTTTTAATCCTGATCCCTGAAGGTACTAATTTCTCACTTTTCAGCATCACAGTGTGCTGGATTTACCAGCCAGTACACCTGTCTGAACACTGCAGGCATTCTGGGGCAAGGAAAACCCCTCAGGAATTCCTGAGGTCTCTTCTATCTTGAATTATTCTACAGTCCTAAACCAGCCAGTTCCCACAGCTCTGTGGCTGCACGTCTCACTCAGAGGAGGAAAGGTTCAATTCCCACATCTCCACAGGAGTGTCCTCTAAACTGCAAACGCCAGTGGGTGAGTGCATTTCATCCCACCCCACACAGCTGCCTTATTTTATTCTGTATTTGTTCAAATATTTTGTTAATCATCTGGGGACAGAATCTAGGCCTCCCTCTGCCCCTGCAGTGACTGCAGTTCCTCTAGGTTAAAGAGTCAGCAAGATCTTTGTTCAAATTCTAGGATGATCAGCTTTTAATTATTGCATGGTCTTCACTGCAACCTTTTCAACAAGAGGCACTAAGTGCTTTCTTCCTGAACTTTACAATACAAACAAAATTAACTCTCTATGGAAGTGGCACAGCTATGAACACATGGCACCACAGCTTCATTGCTTATGTCACTGTAACCTAAAATACATAACTGTTTTTCAATCTCACGTGGATTTCTGCAGAAGAACAAAGATTTCTCCAGGGATCTTTGCAGTTAGTTAGTGTAAGAAATTGCTCTAATTAACAACTCATTCAAAATTTAAAAGTGCATTGCTTGCAGCCAAGGAATCTGGAGCCACAGAAAAAAACAGGTTGGCAAAAAAAACAATAGTTGGTATCTGATAAAGACACAAACACATTGATTTTTTTTTCTTTCTATTTTAAAGTTAGGCTTTGGCTCTACATTTTTTGACTTCTTTCACTAATGGCTAAAACACTGCAGGATGGTTCACAAAGACATTGCATATTGCATGTAACCAAACTGGTGGTTGAGTGGAGGGTAAAACATGCCAAAGAAAAGCCATTTCTTTGACAGTACTATTTTAAGTAAAAAATTGCAATGCAAAAGGTTAATTTCAATCAGTACAGCAAGGCAGTACAAAATAAAACTTTCACACTTGCTATAACCACAAATTTTCTAGTACAAATGAAGTTTCCAGGCCCCCTTGAAAATGCATAAATACTAAGGGGTCATTTTTGATCTGAAGTTTGCATACTAATGGCTTTACCCACCCCCATCCAATTAAAAGAAAGAAATATAAAGTGTCAGGAGTTTTAATTTTGGAGAAGTTCAGGAGAATCTACTGTAAGTTAAAGTGTCTCTTCAGGATTTCTGCAAGTTTCCCACCATTTGCCCAATGTAAAAGGTTCATCCATGCACCTGTCCCCAAGAAGCATCTCCCTTTTCTGATGATGTGGCAGAAGGCAGGCAGAGAACACATTCCTCCTTTGAACGTTGCACTGAGGGCACTTTTTTCCAGCATCTACTAATACAAAAAAACCCAGCTTGTAGCCCCAAAGTCATCCTCCTCAGTAACAGGAGTATTTAAAATAAGCCAATTTTTTTTTAAATGCACACCCGTATTATCCAGCATCTTCCCCATGGTGTTTTGGACATAACACCTTACATTTGTTCTGCTGAACTGCTATGACAAATATTTTTCTGGCTTCCTATTAAAAGAAAGTAATTATAAAAGCACTGTGGGAGAGAAGATACAACACCAAGTCTCAAAGAAAGGTTGCACATATTACTGAAGATAGTATTTCAAAATTCACAGCAAAATGAACTGCTGTGAGCACACCCATGTGACCATTTATTAAAACATAACTTCTGAGAGATCACCTGCTATAGGCAGAAAAAGAAATGGACTTTTCATAGCAAATCTGAGCCAATATCTGACATTGCTTGGTTCAGCTACTCTCCAGCTATCTTGGCACTTCCAAGAGCTAGGAGGCAGAATTTGCATTCAAAATATGAACGGAGCTCAACAATATATGTATTAATCTACATATTTTTAATATATGCACCTTCTCTGAGTACATAACATACAAGAACCACTATAAACCTCAGTTTCAATTTTTTAAATTGAGGTTATACTGCAGTACCCAGTAACACTATTACAGATGTTTAGTTTTACTATGCCCTTTGAAAGCCATTTCATTATTATGTTTGATAGCCATTAAATAATCTGAAGTTATGTAACATCAAGAATGTACTGAATTGGCCGTGGTAATAATAATACCTGCCTGGTGAACCAGCAAGAGTTTTTGAACTGAATTGTTTTACTATGAAAGAAAGTGAGGCATATCTTTCAAATTTAGCCTATACCTTTACTACTCAACTGCAATATTTTATCTGCATTTTAACTGGGATGAAATATTAGTGTGCTCTTTGCTGCTGAGAATTCAACTTTTAAACAGAACCTAGGAGATTTTGAGCAGAGATATCCATGATTTTATCCTTAAGGGATAGATTTAATATTGAAAAATATAATTTTATCTAAGAACAACCCTATGACAGAAACAGATTAGTACAAACATCTCTTGAAATAGAAGATATTTAAGTATTCAGTATCACAGTTCAGTCTTTAATCGCAAAATTTATTAATGGATCTTTTGTACAGAGTACTAAAAATTAGAAAACACAGAAATGTTACGTTTTGACTGCACCATCTCTCTCTCACTCTACGGCCAGAACAGATTAGTCCAGCTTTTCTAGAACAGAAATTTCTGGCAGCCTGAGGTTATCTCAGTTGATAAAAATGTAATGGTATATTGTTGTTTTAAATTATGTGGATATTTTGTGAAAAAATCCCACATGCCTGAATTTCTAAATGTTTATTCCTTTAACAGAAACAGCTACTTTTAACTTGAAAAATTTCACTCAGAGCTGATAAAAACCAGGCAATCTTTCACTGCATTATCAACTCTTGAAACTGATATAACTGTGAACTCAGCATTTCTCTACACTGAGCTGGGTAATACATACTAAACTCCTAAAAAAGGATTTACAATTACCCTGATTAAATGTGTCTGTAACAATGTTTCAATTTGTTACTTGTTCTGTTTGATGCATATCAAAACCTCAGTTTAGATATATTACCTTACTACTCTGGCTTGGTTCCTTCGTCCCTGCAACTCAGACCTGCCACAGGCAGCCCTGCAATGGCACTCAGTGTAGTGCTCAGAAAGCATCTTTACAGGGTTTGTTTTGCCCAATAAAATCAATTGACTGTATCACCCTAGCACCTCTAGCTCTTCACAGGCTTCTAATGAGAAGCCTTCAAGAGTCTGCTGCACAACAGCTTTAAAATAAAACCTGTGCAGGTTGGAAGTGCTTGTCCTGTTCACTTACTGCTCAAGCCAGCCTGGAAGTCAGCTTTCCACCTCCCTCAAATTCCAGCTGACACATGGCCTCGCAGCACACAATTGCTTTGGCACACTGCATGCCAGACAGACAAATATTTTGAAGACACAGGAGTTCCAACCCTTCTCTTTCAGTCAGTCTCTTTTCAAAAGTTTTTGCTAATGTCTCACCTGTAAGCTTCAGAATTGATTTGTCTTATTGTGCTCATTAGCACTGACTTTTTGGGGGCAAGGAGCAGAAAGAGGATTCTTTTCACTGCTATGTGGCTTTTGTGAGCCAGAAACATGGAGAACTGCAACAATGTCAGAGCTGATTTGGTTTTGAACACCATAAACTGAACTCTAATTTGGGAAGCCTGTAGCTAAATGAAACATTATCCCTGTTAGCAATAATTTAGTACAGCCTAGTTTGGGAAAGGGTCATAGAAATGCTTTAGAAACAAGTCTCATTGCTTAAAAATAAAAAACACCAAATCAGACAGTATTTGGGCATGGACACCACATATGGAAAAGAGTCTGGAATAGGAGTATGTTCCAACCCCACAGATTTTTCAAGGTATTGCAATGTTTGTCAACTTTTCCACCTTTTGAGGAAGTCTTAAACCACTTCTGGAAAAAAAATCTGAAGAAAAATCCTTTCTGCTTTCCTTCATAAACTGTGATTAATTACCAGAGGGCTGTGGGAGCCTGGCAATGCTCTCCACACAGGAAGGCATTGCTACCAAAGTTCCCTCTTTAAATAAAAGCAGTTTAACCTGCTGGGCATTTGAAACACCACCTTCACCACCAGACTTCAAATGCATTGCTGCATTTACATCTCCATCCCCACCTGCTCTTTCCTCACGTTTTTTCCATGGCCAAACATCACACCCCACGGAGCTGAGGCAATGAGGCAGCTGCTGTGAGGGCAGTGCCAGACCAGCAGCTTATGGAGCAAGAGGTCTCAGTAGACTGAGCATCAACAAGGACATCGATACTTCCCAGCACACCTGGGATCTGCCTGGTGATGGAAAACAGGAGCAAAAAGGGAGCAAGGCTAAAGCCAGCTCCCAAGAAACTTATAAATTCAAATTCTGCAGTTACTCCCGTAACTTTGTTCGAACAATGAAGATTGAGAGAAACTACTCCTTTTCCTGCAAAAAGAAAAGACTACAGCCTTCTGCACAACCCCTCTTGGAACACATGCCATTGTTCAGCAGATAAGAGAAAATTAGAACTGCATTCACAGCTATTTGTTACTATTTAAGTTAAATAACAGAGAGGGCAGAAGAGAGTCAGTCCCAAATGGTGGCATGTAGGGAAAACCATTCTGCTACACTAAAGATGTGCTTTTAATTAACTGCTCTCTGAATGATTATAATTAAAGATTTTACCACAGGTCTCCTTAGCATAATTACCTTCTATTTCCTTGCACAGTGCCCATTCCCGGGAAATTGGAATCAAGATTCTTTCTTAACTTAAATACTTCCTCATTATTTCAGAAGTTATTGCTTTTTAATTGTTTTATTATTGCAATTTTCTTTGTGCTTTTTTGGTCCTTCTCTGATTCTTACAGGCTTTTCCAAGACCAAGAAAAACCTTTCAGGTGGTCAGGTGCAATTTTGAGCAGGAAACAAATTATGGGTTGCATTTTATTATGTTTGGATCCAGGAAAACAAGTTCATACAGAGACTTATAAACTTTGAACCTGGGAATAAATGGCTCGTTTTTGTCACTGGTGCTGCACATAAGACACTAATTTCTTTCAGTTTCGTTCTGCTGATTGGTATCTCCTGTACTGTTGCATTTGTATGCAGGTCTCAGCAAATGTCCTCGTTGCACATCAGCTGTGGAAATGTGTACTGAATACACAAGACTGAGCAGCTATCCTGATTTATTTGAAGACTAATTGTGCAGATCAGTGCATTCAGGAGTGATTCCTTGGTTTCCTATTATTAATATTTTTGCTGACAGTATAAAGACATACTGGGGACTGGCAATTGGAAAACAGGCCAATGGAAACGGGCTGCTGCTTCCTCTGCACTGCACAGATACACTGGGTCACATTTTCCCCATCAGCCTGAGACTCACACTGCAGCACGTTATTAAAACAGAAAGAGGTGATTTAATGAAGGAAGGGGGAGAATAATGCATGAAGGAGAAGGATTTAAGGCAGAGTCCTGCCCTCTCTTTTATCAGTTCCTGCCAGCCCTGCAGCAGTTTTTAGTATGCAAGATTTCGTTCTGAAATTCCTCTTAACCATATCTTCCAGCCCAGGGAAAACAAACAGCAGTAACCCAAGCATAAACAGGATCGTTCATCTTTTCCTTATTTTCATCTCTGATGATGTTATCTTTATGCTGAAATATTACTCAGCCAGAGTCAGTCTTTAGAAACCAAAGACACCTTTGAAGTAGCACCTCTTGAGACAAAGCAAAACAACATCAAATGGCATTTATGCTGGTTCCAGCTTAACAGACAGAGTCTCTGGTGCTGATATCACACTCACAGAGCTACCAGTGCTCACCCAGCCGAGAAGCCAGTGGCAAAGGGAGTTCCCCACATTCCTGCATCAGTGTGTGCACAAGGGAAGTACCAGATGGATGGATGGGTGAGGCTGTGGGCTCGCCTGCACGTGACACAGCCTTGCAGATACTGACCTGCCAGCCACAAGTGCTCATTTAATATATTAATTCAATATACATGTGCAAAAAAAAAAAAAGAGAAAAAGAAAAAAGAAAAGGCATTTGAAAATTATGACATTGTAAATCTAATGCCTCCATTACAGTCTTCTCCATCATCCCCCAAAAAGGCATTCCATATATGACCACTGACGACAATTCAGCTACCCCTGTAGCTATTGTAATAAAATTTTGATAGCAACTGATGCTAGTAACCAAATTATTGCTGATCAAGTCACAATATGCCTTTTGGTTTTGTCTTTCTATGTTAAGGAAATTGACAGACAGAGAATTGAGAAAAAACTATTTCCATTCTGTCAGTATTTGGAAGTAAATAAAGAAAAGAGAATTTTCCATAAGTCCCCATCTGGGACTTCAACTTTTCTTTCATTACAACCCCTCCTCAAAATTGAGTGTCTGGCTGTAACTAGATAAAAATTAAACCTTCTTTGAAATAAACTTTGTGATTTCTGTGTGTGAGCTTTCTAAGAAAGGCAGAAAAATTCTGTTTATTTAAACTCCTGTTCAGAATAAGACCTTGTTGCTGTTGGCTCTTACCAAGGAAGCCCAGAGCACAGGCAGCTTTTGCCAAGAAACACTGAGATTCTTCCTTGTAGAGTAATTCCCAAGGTTTTGGCTGTCTTGTTCCCACAGTGCTTCATTAGCTGCAGAACTGAATAAAGTTGGTTCTGTTTATGTAAGGACAGATATTAATAGAGTCCATGCCCATTTCCATAGCATGCCATGCAAGGACATACAAAATGACCAATTTAGTTCACACATAGGTAAAACCTTCTGCTAAGGGGCCACTGAGGTGAGCAGGGTTAAAATAGAAAGTAGAAATGTCACTGGGGATTAATTCTGGAGTCATAAATGAGAAGTAAAGAGACATAAACCCCATTGAAAGTAAGTAGTAGGTCTGTATTTCAAGAATTTTAAAAGTTTAGCCCTACAGAGCCTACATTCTACCCATGTTTTGTCTCAGTGTTACCTTCCATCTCGCTCAGATGTGCTAGAGAAAATCTGTACTTAGTGCACCAAACAGAAAAAAAATGTGAACTCAAGAGAACTGCTGAATGCCTGTCCCTACCTGTGCACCCCATTCCCAGTGCTTCTCCTTATTCCAAAGGAGAAATTTGCCCGAGATATGTATGAACCACTTCGGCAGTGCCCCTGCTTAGTCAAAACTCTCTTTGAGATCAAGTTTCACCCCACCTTTTATTATACTGAGGAACAAAAGAAGGAGATGAAATCAAAGGTACAAGTCAGCTACAAGGTTTAACCTTTCCACTGTCCACTCAGCAAACTGACTTAAATCTCTCTCCCTGAATTCTGCCAGCAGCTTGCATTGCTTATCTTCCCTGCTCCCAGAAACAGCCAGGCTTCCAACACAAACATCCCAGAGCAGCATCACACCTCATCTACAAATATCACAAACAGGAGCACAGAGGCTGTGAGGAAGCAGCACCCCTACCTTTTGCTCACCTGTGGGTGGTGTACAAGAGCTGGTTGTGAGTCAGTTTTCTCCCACAGGATGGGGAAGGGAAGGAAGGACGAGCAACACGTACCTGAAGACAAGTTTTGGCAAGGCAGGAGAAGCGAAGTACAACAGTGCCTCTCTGCAACAATGCTGTACTCCCTAACCAGAACTGCATGAGGTAATGTGGCCCCAGGGACACCCTAAACATCCAGCCACCCCTACTCCAAAGATGCCACGTGCCTGTACAAAAGTCAACCAACACACCATCAGCTATGGGAGCACCCTAAAGTTACCAAAAACTACAGAAACCATAAGAAATTAGGGCTTGTGTGAAAAAGCTTTATCAATACACTTACAGTGGAGTACAACAAGCTGCTGTTGGCACATCTCAGGCTTTTAAGGAGTCTTTTCTCTTTGCTGAGATTGCTAGCAACTGGATGTAATTGGTGTCAAGCCTTCCACGTGCTCACACGTGGGGCTGTCCAGCAGATGTGCAAGATCTTTGTTCTGGACACCGACAGAGCCACTGGAAGCAGTGCTTTCTGCAAATGAAGTGCTGTCACTGCCCGGAAAGCAGCTCTTGGGGACAGACAACTTGGAGACATGGCAACGCTTTGGCTTCTCAAGAATGACAAGAAACCAACAAAAAATACTTACTTATTATTCAAATCCAAATGAAACCCATCCCAAAGTGTTTTTAGAATGTTTGAGGAAGACCTCCAGCACACACAGGTTTTGAGAACGTATCTTGACATTCTGTGGGGCAATACAGAAAACATAACTTGAGCAGAGCGGGCAGGGAAACCCAGCGCTCTTTAACATGCCAGCTCACAGAGCAGTTAAAAAAGAAAGCTGAGATAGTGTGGAAGAGATTTAAGTTCTGAGACAGAATGGGCACTGTGTTTTGGCAAGAAGTGTAAAATAGGTAGTTAATGATAAAAAGAATCTGAGGGAAAAAACCAAAGAAAATGCAGGGGGAAGTGCTGGAAAACTGTCTCCTCTCTTTCAGATTAATCCTGACAATATTGTCATAATTTCATTTTCTCCCAATTCCTCTTTCCTTTTGAAAAAGCTAAAATTACCACACAAATTCACTGACAAATACTGGTAGTAAGGCTGAGGCCAGACAAGTTACCTTGGCTTAATTACAAAGATTTTTATAGGGGACCATTAATACATAATTCAAGAAATGTATGGAGGATGACAAAAAAGGGAAAAAATATGAACCACAAGAAAAACATAAGAACAAAGGGTCAGATTTTAAGGGCTATTTGAAACATTTAAAAGCTGTAATGGATATATTTAAGCTGTCTTCAGAATGTCAGTGTCTAAAAGCATAACTCAACATACATGAACATTTTCAAGTGAGATATTGGTGAAACCCTCAGTTTGCCCTATTTCTCAGCATCACTCTGCCTTTGTTCTTTTACCAGTTGTGGGGAGTTTTCTATTGAGGATAAAAACACATCTCTGGGCCTTCATTAACACAAGTATAGAAACATCCGAGGTCCAAGAGCAAGAGTGCACAGCAGGTGTGTGTCTTATTCCCCATCTCTTACCCACCAGACACAAGAAAAGCAGAGCTCAGACAGAGAGCTTAACAGGAAGGGGAAATATATGCACTGCTTGCTCTCTTTCTTCTCTTGGGATACATTTTGTCTCCTGTTTTTGTGCAAGGCAAGAAGAGGGGGGATTGCATTTTTAATTATGAACTTCTGGACTTAAATCCATTGAGCACAAAGTGATATTAACCACTGGTTTCCTGTGTTTATCCTACTGAAAGCAGAACGGCACCTGTAAGAACAGAGTATTTGCACTGACAGCATCACTGTGTTGAGAACCGAGTGGGAAACCAAATCTCTGAGATTTTGTTCTACTTCTTGAATGAGACACATCAGTCCAGTTGTGATGAGAAATTTCATCAAGGATAGAACAAATACTTCCTAGAAAAGCCTTATCAAGCTTTGCATACAGACATAGTCAGTTTCTACTTTGATGAATTCATATTTTCCACCTAAAAAGAGGCCTGGCTGAAAAACTGCCTTTGACCCACACTGATCAAGAAAAGTAATGTGATAAAGAGCACTGAGTCAGCAAAACTCACCAGAGCTACTGAGACAGCAGGCATGCACTTCAATGCTGCCTTCACAGAGGTGAAGGAGAAGTCTCAGAAAAACTTCAGCAGAGCTAAGGTAGTTCATGAATAATCTGACTATTCTAAGGGGAGAAAAAAAGTCCTTAAAACTAATGACTCTTGCAGCTACTTTGATGGCATCAAGGCCTGAAAAACATCAAATATAGAGGCAGCAGAGAGAATCCATCCCTGTGGTATCACTACAAGTTACAGAAGAGTTTAACCAGCTGGGGAAGAAAAATTTGAAAAGGGATATAGAAACATAATACTAAAAACTGCATACATCATAATGAACCATTAATTCAACTCGTTCTGCAACGTGCCTGTGTCTGCCAGTGCTGCATTTAATAGAGAGTATGAAACTCAGAATGCAATTAAGTCTTGGGAGAAGCACAGTTGGAGGCTGTGGCAGTTTCCATAGCAACCAGAAAGGCTCAAGACTAGTAACAGGAGATTAACTTAAAGGCAAGATAAGTACATAAATATAGCTCTCATTTACCATTTTCTCTGCTTCCAAATGGGCCATGTATTTTCAATTTAAACAATATAGAAATGCAGTCAGATGTCCTACTTGTTATCAACTAGGGCAAAAACAGCCTTTGAAAACACCCCTCTACAAAAATTCTGACAATTTCAGAATCGGGGAATCGTCTAAACTCCACTAATTAATTCAATCAAAATGGAAAGCACTGAACTTGAATGCTGCCAGAAGATTAGAATGAGGCTTCAGGATAGAGAACATGACAGCCATAATATGAGTTTGCTGATGTCAACACACTGCACGCTTATGAACAAATCCTCTTGACGTGTTTTTCTGGATTACCCTCAGATCAGGTTTTAAGTCTCCAAAACAGTGAGGGCAAGATTAAGAATTTTGTAAGCACTACAGACAGACTTATTTTCTCTCCTTTTTTAAAGTACTTTCCTCAGTAAGAAAGAATGTATTGAAGAAACCTCATCCAATATTTTTCCTGGCACTTTAGGGCTTTTATTCAAAGGTTCAGTTGAATCTGCAGTCACTCTTCTGAACTCCTGTCCATCTTAACTATAAATTTTTTTTAAAGCACATTAAAGAGAGGTCACATCCCTAGGGCACTCAGTTTCTCTGAACTTGTTTTACTTCGTGATTTAAAAACTGCTACATGCATAGCACATTGAAGAACATCTAAGTATCTAGGAGACAAATATGCCGGGAGAACACCACCAGAGAAACTGCAAGCAGTTAAATTGGCTACATCAGCAGTTAAATTAGCAGCTACAGCAGCTAAATAACAAGTCTGAAGTGATTTAACCCTGTCCAGCCTGCTGAGCGACACAGAGCTCACAATGGCACCTCTGCACTGCTCTGGGCTGCCCTGCACAGTGTCTGTATCAGACTCATGAAAGAAAAATAGCATCACCCCTACTACACCACTTCTTGGTGAATTAACCAAATGCACGGTTAATCCACAAGGTATTCCAAGGATTACTGTGGAATAACACAAGGCCCTTAGGCTGACCCAACCATGCTGTCAAACCCTCGTGTAATTTCACTTGTGTGGTGACCCTTTTTTGGTCGGAATTTGTTGACTTGTGGCCTATTTGAGGAAAGAATGCAGAGGCTCTGTGAAAAAGTCAAAAAGTCACTGTTATGTAATTAAAATGTGTATTCCACTTGACTGAAGATATTTCAACCTGTCCATGATAATATCTAAGCACCACCTAGAGTGATGACACTAGCGTAGCATTACTAAAGGCTGGACTCCATGACCTTGGAGGCCTTGTCCAAAATTAATGATTCTATGATTCTGTGCACAATGGAACCTGTGATCTGCTTCTGCTATGGTGGGAATTTGCCTGTTGAATGTGCAGAGCATAAGAAAACAGCAAGCTATTATTTTTTGTCAAGGGAAGGTTTTGGGATGGCCTTCCAGTACCTGAAGGTGGCCTACAGGAAATTTGGAGAGAAACTTTTCACAGGGGCATGTAGTCATAGCACAAAATGGTGAATGACTTCAAACTGAAAGAGAGCAGGTTTAAATAATGTGTTAGGAACAATTCTGTACTGTGAGGGTGGTGAGGCACTGGAACAGGTTATGCAGAAGAATTTTGGATGTCCCATCCCTGGAAAAGTTCAAGGTCAGGTTGGATATGTCTTTGAGCAACCAGTTCTGGTGGAAGGTGTCCCTGCCCATGGCAGGGGGGTGAGAACTAGGTGATATTTAGGGTCCCTTCCAACCCAAACCATTCTATGGTTTTCTGATTCTCTGCCGTAAGTAAAATATTCCATCCTGCAAAATGCCCTGAAAGTGGCCTGGTTCAGGACTAGTACTCATTCTTCACAAGATCATTCCAGAGTCAAAAGCGGCTATATCCAGGGAGTTCCACCACAACAGCAATGCAAATCAGAGTAGGAGTGACACAGGAATAACCTTTTCTGGTGGTATAGCTGGGCACTAAAACATTGATGGCCTCTAACAATTAGACTAAAGGCTCTCATTGTCTACCCAAAGCAGCTGACAAACACTGAAGAACATGAAATACATGAGGCTTTTCTGCAATATTGTCCCTTCCTCTGGATAAAAAACCAAACCAAAACACAAAAGTCCAAAATCAAAACAAAAAAAATCTTGCTCTGCAACAAGACCTGCAGAACCATTCTGAAATGCACTGAAGAAGGGAAGAAATTCTGCCATTCCTCTCTATGAGGAGCAATTTACATCACCTCCATCAGTATAAGACCTAATTTATAGATAGGTGACTTCTCCTTGCTTTAGAGTCATTTAGACCAAGAACCAGTAGTTTAAAAAGTGTGAAGTGAGTTGTTCCTCCCATTGATTTTAATTTAACAAGGAACAAGAAATAAAGAATCTCTCTAATGCCAAAGATTTGTTCTACTCTGCAACAACAGTGGTTTCAAAGTGATAAATAACACACTGAGTTTCCAGAAAAAGGACTTGGTAGAGAAGGCAAAAGGGAAAAAGGAAGAGGGAATACTTAAAGACCTTGTTTCCAGAAATAATATTTTTTTCAGCGCAGAAAAGCTACAACAGGGTGAGATGAGGACACCACTCTCAACTTCTTCGTTGAAGTGTAGGTTGTTGTCAAAGAATTAATTTTTTCTTCTGTTTTCCATTACTAATTTTTTTTCTCCTTTTCAACTAATTGAAAAGCCACAATTGAAGACTATGCAGGGGCAGCAGCAACACTTCAACTCTGAAGTTAATTTTGACTAAAAAAAAAGAAATTCAAAGCTATATAAAAATTTCAAAGAAGGAAAGATTACATACTGTAGAATCTATTAAGTGGGAAGAACTTGAAGAGATCCATCCTTCCTCTCAGTATTCTTAGGAGCTGACCTGTCCTTTAATTGAAGTTATCACATCCCACTTTGAAGAGTTTCTTTTCTTTTTCTAGAGTGGCTCTGGCAGTGCCAAGCTCCTCGGGAGAGACAGCTTAATAAGAATATAAAATATGCTGCCCTCCTTTTCTGCTCATAAAGGCCTTCTTTTTTTTTTCTTTGATTTTGACTCAATATGAACTTTACTGTAAAGAAGTAAAGTAGTTTTCACTGGAAGAAAACATAAGAAAAACTTGGAAATATGTGTCTCAGATAAAATCCCTCAGCATAGGTTTTTAATGAAGAAATCAGAGCAAATCTTTGTCAAGTTGTTTGCGTGGGGTTTGTTTGTTTGTTTTGTTGGTTTTTTGGTTGGTTGACTGGTTTGGTGTTTGGTTTGTTTTTTTTCTTTTTTAAAATCATAGTTTAGCAGATCCCTAAGCACGTTTTTGAGAAACAGCACATCTGTGAATGTTAAGCATACAAATGAATTCATCTCCTCCCTGTTTTGCTATATAGACTTAGAAACCAAATTGACTTCATAAAGAATGACAACTACACGGACCCGGATTTGCTGTAGACATTAGCAAAAGAGAGACTTTATAAGGAATGACATTTACATGGATCTGGCTTTAGATTTCACCTATTTATGCTCTCTCTGTTCAGAAAGTGCAATGACTTTGTTACCATGTGAATACAGGGAATAAGGAACAGCAGGAAAGAAATAAACAGTGTTTGCTGCTGCTAACAACTAACTCATGCTCCAGACAGATCCAGAAGGAGATTGTGGGATGGCTGACAACTTTGCCTACAAATACAAAGCCACCAGAAACATTTCTATTCTACGACTTGCAAGAAGAAAAGACTGTTTCCTTCATAGTACACAAATTACTGATAAGAGAAAGGCATGCACAGCTCACTGGTTATCTAAAATACAGCAACGTGCAGGTCTGCAAACAGCAGTTTTCACAAATTCCTTAAGCATCTGACATGAACCGTCCCTAGAGGATGCAAAGGATAATTAAACAGATACAGCTTTTTACTGTTCCACAGCCCATTTAATACTAACTTTATACACACTATCTTTCTCTTCTCCCACCCTCCACCCCAGCCAGGATTTTGGTTAAGCATGGAAGGTATCATGGAATATGAATGATCAGCAAAATAGCCAGGAATTAGACTAAACATTAACAACATGAAAGCAAGGGTTGGAAGAAAAGTAAAGCAGCAAATCAGGTATTTAACCAAGGAAATATTTTCTTCATCCATCATTTCTTGCAATTAAGTGGTAGATTGCTTGCTATACTTTCCTAGTGAAAATATGCAAAAGACAAACATTTTTATAGGTACGGTATGGTTTTGAGTTACAGTGTGCTCCCGATATCCAAATCTAGCTCACTCTGTTATTGCAGCATGGTTCTCTTGTACTGACCAAGGAAAAGGCTATGAAGCTTAAAGCTACCCATGGAATTCCCACAGAGTGTGGAAATAAAATTAGAGAACTGAAATATATATTGGTAAAGAGTTCTAAATCACAATTTCTTCACTTGATCTCCGCTACAATTCCATGAAAATGTTAAAGTCATTTTGTAGACCAAAATGTTTCTTTTCTGTTTACTTTTTTTTTTTTTCTTTAAAGTAATATATTTTTTCTTTCAATGTAGTCCCATTCAGCGTAATATATTTGGTGGAGGGTAAAAGAACACACACAAAAATCCTAAAGCTACAGATCTTAGGGCCCATAAAGAACTCCCTATGGCATCTTCTCCTCTACTTAGACCCACACGCTTACCCTGTGCAGCTTTCCCCTTGCCCTGCCTGCAGGGTTTGCCGATGGATCAGCCTTTCCCTGACCCAGCACCTCGGCCCCTCTCCTGCCTGTGCCAGGCAGAGGTCCCAGCACCTCTCATCTTGGCAAACCTCGGCCTCTCTCGGCCACCCCATGGACAGGATGGAGCAGAGGCCAGTTTCAGGCTGTAGAAGATTTGGCTCTGCTCTGCCCAGCCTCCCATGCACAAGAACTAACCAAGGGCTACTCTCCCATGGCTGCTCCCACACGCAGCCTGTGACACCAGCAACTCCCAGGCAAAGTTCCTGTTGCATACTGGAAGCAACACTGGATCAAAGAGCAGCAAACCCTCAAGTATTTCCTTGTCCTAGCAGCTTGCAGAAAAACTCAGTCCTGAGCAGCATCCTTTAGCAGGATCCTCTCCAGGCACAGCTGACTACCCCATCACTTGGCAGAGCAGCCTAAGGCCCACACTACTATTTCTTCACCAGCCAGAATCCTTGTGTGCACATCTGCAGTCCCCTGGGAATAGGGCAACATCTAATTAAAGCAGATGGTCAGTGAAAATTCAAAGGTCAGGATTAAAGTTGCTGGCAGAACCTCAGCTTCAAGCATCCATCTAAATTACCAGCCACGGAAGCCAACCCATGCATGCAAAGCTGACTGCAGTAATATGTCCTTAAATTAAAAATGTGTTTTGAGTGCTTTTCCCCTTATTCCTCCCCAATTTTTTTCCACAATATTTTTTAAGAAGATGTATCAGTAAATCAAGGCAACTTGGACTTAACTTTTCTAACCACAAACCCCAGGGAACTGGTTTAGCACACAACTTCGCCATATATTTTCTTTTGTTTCTCGTGTTTTTTGGCTCAACTGCACTTGTATTTTTATTACAGGCATATTTCATCCCTTTCCTTCTCATAACAGAATAAAAAGGTACCCAGCATTTGATAGGTCTGGAAACTATGTAGCACAAATGCTGACTCACGAACATGCATTTCCATTTCTACTTGTAGCAAATAAATTAAATACTGCAGACTCAAGTCTACAGCAAAAAACCCAAATAAACTGGGAGAGAGTGAAGCTGCATTAGGCCATAACATGCTAATGTCCTTTCAAGACTCAGCCAAGCCTTTCTGCATGCAAGACAGTAAGTGCCCTATTCTTCTCTCAATTTGTGTTGTTTAAGTGCTTAAGGATGTTTGCATACTTGCTAGAGTAGGTGAAATAAACTAATTAACGAGGAACAAAGCAGTCTACGAATTGCCCGGGTTTGGGGGAGGCAGCTTGATGGGAAACTGTGCATTCAGAATATGCCTATTGAATTCACTGTTGCACAGCTCTGTAACTAACTACCATTAAATGATCTACAATTAACTACTGTTAAATGAAAAGTTGGGTTTTCTTTGCTCTTTCTTTTTTTGACAGAGAATTTTTTTTCAGGTTTGTATTTTACTCAACATTTCTTGCCTGTTTTTCTGAAAATAGTTATCACTTTCAACCCTAATCTTACATGAAATGAAAAGCCACTGAGGGTTTAAAATAATGTCTTTCTTCTCCCCTGCTATTACAGCCAAAGCCAAGTTAAAACCCTGAAATATTTTGTTGCTTATATATCATAAGCCTTTCAGTACAAATATTTTTTATTTCCCAAGGGCTGATTTTCCTATCAAAGACTTCACTTTTTATGTTGTTTTTTTCAAAAAATCCTGATCATCAGCAAACAAATTAAATTGCACATATTCACCAAAGAAAAGAAACAAACGTGACAAGAGATACTATTGGCAGTCCTGCTGAGCTAAAGAAGGTAACACAAGCATAAAATAAAAAAATGTTTGCATTTCATAACAGTTTGGAGGTGAATTCATACCCTTCCTTTATGCCTCTCTGATATCAATTAATTATCTGAGGAAGGAACAGGCTGATGTTCTGATACATTACAGAAATAGAAATGTAATACTGATTTTAAGATAGGTTCTCAGAACACATTAAAAGGTTACGTTCAAAGGAAAGAACAGCTCTGGAGCGAGAGAGAACAATGCTGACACCACGTGGAAGAAAACGCTGCCGGCTCCTTTCTCTACTGCTACCTCCAGATGCCTGAAAATGTTAGAGTTGCAAGTCTCAGGGTCAGATACTGTGCTAAATGTTTTAAATAGCAGAGGAAGACCACACAGATCCTCTGAAAACAGAGATCTGTGTTATTCTAATGGTTACACCAGTGGATTAATTATAATCCTCTTCCTTGTGGTGTAGCTGATGTTTGTAAGCAAAGCAACTGGCTGCCACTGTGAACACATCAGGTAGTGCTCCCCTTCACAAAATGCAGATAAACCTCCTTAATCTGTAATCTATGTAAATTCTGCGAGTCTGACTCTGTTGGGAGCTTTTAATATGCTCCATTCTCAGCCAAACTGAAAATGGACATTCACAGGCTGAGAAGTAACAAAGCCAAGTCTCCACTCTGTTAGTTTCCGTGCCCATACTGCCTTTAAGACCATTTTTCCAAGTCAGGAAAAATCAGTGATCAGTTTTAGAAAGACCTTCCCTTCTCACACACTTGATATCCTTATCAAACAGCAGTGATCATTGTAATCAGCTAGTGGGACTGCCCAAGCCCTGTTCTTGTGCTACTGACTGTAGCTAAGCCTCAGCATTTCAGCTTGACCAGATTCCCTCCTCTGTGCTCAAGCTGCTTGTTAGAGTAAAGCACAGCCAGTGGTGTGCTCATTTGTCACACAGTGCACACCCTCTCCTGACAAGCTTCTGTGCAACTGCAGCCTTACCCAGACCAAAAAAAACAAAAACAAAAACAAACAACCCAAACCAAAAAATTCTACATATTGGGGAGGGGGAAGAATAAAAACTAGAAAGCAGCAAAACTCACTTGGGGGACTGAAGTGTGACAGCAATGTCCCAGAGCATTTGTACAGTAAGTCAAGCGAAACCCCCAGCAATGCTGGAGCAAACATTAAATCAGTGACATTTCCTCCACCCCCTGCAGTTTGCCACAAAGGGAGACCAGGCACACTCGTCGTTTCCAAGTTACAGATCTCCAGCACAAAGGACAGGCTGCTGCAGATCACAGGCACAGCACAGCAAAGGGCCTCGTGCCCTATTCCTTCCACCCACAGGCAGGAAGGCTCTGGCACTGAAGACCCCTGGAAGGAGTAATGACTCTTCCAGCCACATCCACTTGGGCTGTTTTAAGCCAAAATTACCTAGCCTACAGCAGTTTGCATCAAACCCTTATGCCTACAGTCAGTAACATACTCTCTGCATTCCCAGAAGAAATACATCCTTACAGTTTATTGGCCACAATTTTTGAGAGGATATAGGTCCTACTTTGATCTCTGTGTATGGCATTTTTCATCCAGTCTTCTGGTTTGGTCAGTACTCGTATGGAAAATTAAAATGTACTGTTTAGTGAGTCCATATTTTACCAAATTTACAAAGATTAGGGAAAAGAGTTTTTCTGTGGAATGGGAAATAATATCAAGTCATCCTTCTATAACCTAACAGTAATCCCTATAGAAACATTGACAAATCTCCTGGCAATTCACATGGTACATGCACAATTTGCTATGTTCACATCTAAAACCAACAAAAACATACCATTGCTAAGTAAATAAGTTAAATGAAAGAAAGTAATCAACACCTCTAACACGTTAAATTCAGGAAAAAATGTTAAGAGCCGCAAATAGGAAACTGAACTATGTTCCCTCATCCGGGAAAAATTATTCTGACACACAATTTATTTTAACCTGGAAACTTCAGATAATGAGATACTGTCTGTTGTTTGGTTGTTCATTTGTTCTGAAAGGTTTCGACTAAGTCAACAAGCATTGCCATGGGATTAGCAAAGTAAAACATCAGTTAAGTTATTGCCATCTTCCACATTGAGGAGATTCCATTTGGGAGACCACAATTCCATTTTATGACAACTTCACATGAGAGTGAGGCACCACATTTTTTTCACAGAACAGAGTTAATGCTGAAACTTCCATTTCCTCTCTTAAAAACACTAAAGCCACAAGATTAACAAACCTCTCTAGGCCACGAAAGCCTTCCTAATAAAGCCATAATTTGAGTCGATCAAGTATCCATGAAATATTTAATTGCACTCTTCTGACCAACTCCAAACCACACTGC
This sequence comes from Atrichornis clamosus, assembly GCA_013400975.1. Lineage (NCBI taxonomy): Eukaryota > Metazoa > Chordata > Aves > Passeriformes > Menuridae > Atrichornis > Atrichornis clamosus. The sequence goes on along the minus strand of WBMZ01001304.1, from coordinate 43,389 downwards.
AGTTTCAGAATTTCAATCTGAGATGTCTGTGGTCAACCTGCAGGTACCGTCCAGTTCCACTTTCCCATCCCCCTGGGTCTCTGCAATCCCTTTATAAGAAGGTTCTAAGGTTGTAGAGAGCAGCCACATGGGATCCATTCAACAGGCAATCCCTGCAGCCTTGCTGATAGGCAGTGAAATATGCATGAAAGGACAAAGCAAGAGAAGAAAACAAGAAATGAGACTCTTCAGGGTGTAGGCATTCCTTCTAACCAAACCCATGCTTTATTGGAGAGACATGCAGTGACTTGTAGGCACCCACAAAGTCATGCTCCTGTTTGTTTGCAAGACAAAGGCAGTGTGCATAATTCGGGAAGGATTTAGTTATGACTTCTGTACAAAAAGGAGATACAGAAAAACACTCTTGGACTAGATTGTAAAAGCAAAAAATCCATTGTCAATATTTATCTGAAGTGTAAGATTCAGAAATGACGAGGGCAGACAGCACGACAAATTGCTATTAGCAAGGTTTGGTTCATATTTAAATTACACTACAGAAGTAGAGATAATCTTGCACACCTCCAAAACAGTGATGATACACCTCAGGTTAAGCACAGTTATCTAGAGAGGCCTCAAGTCAAAACAAGCCACCATGGTGTCTAACATCTTTTTAAAGGATTATTTAAGCCAAACAGGAAAATCAGTTTAGTACCAGTGCAGCTTGTGAGCTAGGACAGAAACATCTTTAAATGCTAGTGCTAGAACTATCAGGACTAGGGGGTGGTGATAAAATTAAAAATCAAGTAAAATTTATTAAGAAAAAAACCACACAGACACAAAATCCCAGACTGGCAGAATTTTTACAGCATTCTCACTCTATTTTAAGGCGGGGTGTGTGTGGGGGGGGAAATGTACATCATACAATGGCCAGGAGAAAGAACAAGTTAAAAAACATCTTAGCTTGGATATATCTTTTAAATCCCTATCTTTAGATCGAATTGGTGGCTGTGAATAGTCTGCTGTCCAGCCCAGGGTAATAGTTCTGAACTGTTAAACCGGTGCCTTTCAAAAACTTGTAAATTGTTCTCGCAGCCTGTCAGCCTGAATCAGCCCGCAGACACGGAGTAAGCGGGGTGGCTCCTGGCACCTCGAGATAACGAGAACTCTGCTCAGAACAATCAATCTGCCCACTTCAGCCCACAAACAACACAACCGAAGGTTAAGTCTTGTCAGCTGTATGGCATGCCTGCCAGATTGGCGTGGCTTTAATCTGACAAGATGCAGGTTAACTTAAAATGTAGAAGTGGAAAAAAAGGACACCCCAACAACAACAACGAAGTTACAGGAATTAAGTAGTCCAAATGCAAGTAATCTGTGTAAAAGCCAGTAAAAGCAAGTTTCATTTCCAAGACATAAGAAGGGATCTGAGCCAGGTTTGCCATTTCACTTTTTGCTTGCTTTGCTGGAAGAAAAATCTGCACTTTTAATATGTTTAGTTTGTAAACCTAACTTTGATGTTTCCAGTTTAGCGGACTTTGAGCAATTGTTATATTATGAAAGATGAAGGGTACCTATCCAATGGGCTGGGTTTCCTGCCAGAAATTACAAAAACAAGATCAGCCACAGAATACTGAATTCCCCTCTCACCCACAGATGGGATTTCTTTCATAAGCTTACCTCAGAGCAGGAAAGTGCCCCATGGCTATGCCTTGTCTGAGGTTTTATTAAAGAACTTGAAAGGATCTTTTCAGCAGAATTCTTTCCCACATCACCACAATCCCAGACAGACTGTGACATTTCGCAGAATTACAGGGAGTGAAGCTGGTTCTAAAACAAAGGCACTGCAAGTGAAAGCCAGGTTTTCTGGCTTCTCTAATACCTTTCCAATTTCTTTTAGCTGCTGATGCTTCCTCTAGCTTTGCAAGCAGAAGCAGATATATTGGGACAGCTAATATTTTGATTTTGATTTGTGCTTGTTTGAGTACAGGTTGCAGAAGTTTTCATAGTTGTTGGTGACATGGGACTTCTTCAGAGAGAAAGGGGAACTGGAAATGTGGGTTCCAACATTGTCTTGGTGTGAAACAGTCGCAGTTTTAGATTTGAGGCCATTTTAGGAACACCCTTGTATTGGTATATTCTGTTCTATGTACCTGTGTCGGCACAGGTTTTGTTTTAAAAGAAAGCTTCCAAGGAGCATTACAGTCCCACTATTCTGTTTGGAATACGTAATACGTTCTAAATACTGAATTGGAGTTTGTATTAGAAGCCTGTTGGTTTTCCTTAACAGGGATACTCAGAGAAAGAAGACAGAAAATTAAGGATCCATGAACACAAACAGCATCATCTACGTTTACGTGCACTGCAGATCTCTTCCATAGTCCATCACTTGACCTGGCACACTGCTGCCAACCCAGTCATGAACCACCAGGATGTGTGGTACTGCATGGTGCAGTACTAAACTGTAAGTTCTGCTACAACATTTCCTTCATGTCTTTCTCTAAAAATCAATTCCAAGTAAAGCAGCAATGATACATCACATCACAAACTGAAAACAAGATTTGTATTGACCCTCTCTCTAAACCAGGATTTGTCTATCATGCTTCTTCCACAAGCAGGTTTCCTCACAAAGAGCAGAAAAAAGGAATCAAAGTACTGACAATGTTTTAGAAAAGAAAATGCCCAAGGAGAGGCTGAAAGATACACAGTGAGTTCTCAAAATGAAGAGAAGGGGTTCAAATCTTCTGGTTTTGCTTTCCTGCATCACCAATGTACAGACAAACACACACACAAAATAAAAGGTACTTCACTTGAGGAAAAATCCAGTTGCTTTGATCTAACAAAACTTGGTATTAACATATTCAAAGTGGAAAAACCTGGGAGTTTATTACTGACCTTTTACTTTTGCACCTGCATTTTTTTTTAAATCAGAATTTTAACACTCATGTTTCCTCTCCAGCTTAGGTATGTCATGAATATTTACCTTCCTGGCAACAAGCTATAGTCATCAGTTACACTATGCACAAGCAAATATATTTCCATTTCTGGGTTCCAACCTAATGAAGCACTTTTGATTGCTTGCTGATTCAGTTACTGTAACTTTCTTACCTGAGGGCCATCTGCTTGTCTCTGTGAGAAACAAGGGTTCAGGTCAACAAAAAGCATCTCATAGTGTTGAAGCAAATACAGCAGGAGGCCATTGTAAAGTCTTTGTTCCTCACAAGCCAAGGGACTGACAGGAATCCTAAAGGAAGAGGAGATGGATTAAAGCTTAGGAACTCTCAGAGCAGGAGTTAATCATGAGTCACACAGGGAGCCCTCCCAGTACCCAGGATAATTCAGCACAGCAGCCAGTTGAGCAACTGGATAAAAATGGAGTTCTAGCCCCATTTCCAACAAGCTGGGACAGGGACCACCAGCTTGGTGAGTTCACAACACTGGGACCTTCACAGTGACAGAGCCCCAGTTCTGCTGCAATGGTTCACAACACAACACAATGAATCTTTGTAGCAGCACAGCAAAATACTTAAAACCTGAAGGTAACTCAGACATGAGTTTCACCAAATCAAGGATGAAGAGCACAAAAAAAATGCACGCCAGGAATCTACCATTGCTCACTGGCTTTGGGCTGAACAGAGTGAGTTTGTTCTACCTTAGTTTATGAAGGTGTACTTTGGTCACTAGAATATCTCATTACCAGAACTGTCTGGAAAAAAAAAGGTAAGTAACAAACTGCTTCAATGTATTAATTTATAAATCCACAGACATCAGACACATCGTGCAGTGGAACTTGCAGATGTTCCATTAACCACACTGAGTCTGGGTTGAGGGTTTTTGTTTCTTGCTCTCTCTCCATAATTTTTGCATTTTTTCAGTGAGTAATAGAATTTGTACCATCCATGTTAAGCTGGAATGATTTAATTAAACTCAAAAGATTCTTTACATACAATTCTAATCTCAACCCCTGAAAGACCTGTCTATTCCCCCCCCCAAATTATTTGGAAGCTTGGAGAACATTAACATAAATGCTGTGGCCTTAATGGAGCTTCTCCAGCCATGCTGCACCAACTCAGTTCCACCCAGCACAATATTAATATTTAAACAAGAAATTCATAAACTCTGGAGACTAATGTGCAGCATAAGCACACCAATCTTCTGTTTGCCAAATCAGTACATTCATTATTCATTTGCAATTTTAAAGTACAAATATACACATTGGGGCCAGACCAATTGCTTTCGTTCATGTTCCTCTTTTGTAAATTTACTGTTGTTTCTGTAAAAACTTGGGTTTGAGCTCCTTTTGAAAGCAGATGGTTAAGCCGAGCTATAGCCAGGTACAACGTAGACAGATTTACAGGATAAACTACTGTGTCATCAGTTCCTTCTTTAGGGCAGTCCAACATTTCTCTTTCTTGGATTCTTGTTTTTCTTGGGACAGACTCAGTTGCTCCACAAAAAACAAGGCTGCTTGTAAAACCTGGTTGACTGAGCAAGAGCCTTTCCTGCATACAACAATCTTAAGAGATTATTCATCGCTACCCAAACATTAACACCCTCAACTCACAGGTTACACAAGCAATATTTTTAGTCCTTTGTCTTTTCATCTTCTTTCTTTGGCTTAGACATCTGTTCCCGAATCCACCTCCACCAGCTGTTAACTCCTCACTAGAAGAAACACTGCACAAGATATTCAGGAAGATGAACAGCTCTCAGCCCACTTATTGAGTCCTGCTTTCCCTTATTAGCAGCCCATGCCTGGGTGCCCAGTTCTCCTTTCATCCTAAAACAGCTCTAAGCTATAGACTGGGATCAGACAGCTGACTCCAAATATCAATATCTCATCAGCAGATATTCATGGGTGGCAACAGGTGTGTATTCCAAATATAGAGAATACACTTTTAGTTTTCCCTTGCAGCCACCTTCCATAATGACTTTCAATTAATTTTGTAAAATAATCACTTCCTGGCACTTCAGATACTTCTGCCTCTAGCAGAAACTGTGTTATCAGGCTGACAAGAGGGGAACCAGGTTCACACACCGCTAAATCCAGGCACATCATCCTAGGAAGAGCACAGCTACTGAAGTGTATTCTGCACTTCACCATAAAAGCCCTGTTACCGGTTGTAGTATAAACCAATCATAGAACACTCACTACAAATTAGAAACAACTAAAACTTGACCAGCAGGAATTAGCTACGGGTTTTCTTGAGTGAGTCTAAACCTTTCAAAGCTGCTTTGCCATAAAGTGCAGGCTAAAAAGTCCACACAGTCCCTTGCCTTGGCTTCATCCTGGAGATCTGCCAGGGTTCCCTGCTGCCAAAGGCTTGCTGCAAATTTACAGAAAGAATGAGTCAAAGTGAGTAGAAGCAAACAGCTGGCTAGCAAGAGTCCTTGGGCACTCATGCAAGAATTGCTTACCGAAGTCAGTATCCAAAATCTCTTTACGGAGATGAAACATAATGAAATATCCACAGAAATTTAAATACAAAAGTGCAGCAACACATTCTCGTAGGCACTTACAGAGATTAAGAAGACATAAAGCAGTTCACAAGGAGGATGGCTGGCAACAGAAAAAAGTAGTTCAGAGAATGGACAGAAAGAAATCAACAATAGAAGTTAGGAGAAAAGTGGAGCTTAGCAAAGGTCTAGGGAGTAGCCAGCCTGAGACTTGACCTACAAGTTATGCTTTTGGTTCCCTTATTTATGAAGGGGTGAGGACATGAAAGCTGCATCATGCAGGTGCTAAGACTGAGTCACAAAAGAACAGAAAGAAATGCCAAGGTCTAAAATCTAAAAGAAAAGCCATGGGAGTGGTGATGGAAAAGGAAGTTTCACTCAGTCTCACTGGGAAAAAAAACAGCGTGAGAGAGTAAGGCACATAGAAGAAATCAGAAGGATCTGATTTTCAAAGGAGACTAAGGTAAAACTAAGACTTTTTACTCAGCTATGCTTTTGCTGAAACATGTCCTCTTTTCATATTACCACTCTGGGTCCCACCATCCTGAACAGGGAGCATATATATTAATAATATATTAACAGAATTCTTCCAACGTGAATATCATTTCAGATAAATATTCAATATAAGCAGCATGAAAGGCGCTGTCACAGATTAAAAATAGAAAAGAGGCAGGTTATTCAACGTTCAGTTTCACACAAACAATGAAATCAGTTTTCCAGCACTTAAAATACATGATAATAGGAGTTTTCCATGATAGTCTGTAACTAGACTTTCAGTAGAATACCTGTGCTAAAACTCATATTTTTTGTGTTGCAATTATGATAGCTTCTAATCATGAAGTATATGCAGTTTAGGCTTACAAGGTATAATGAGCAGAAAATTTCATATTCTACTTTTGTGTCCCCAGGCCCCATATGTGTTCCATATTCCAACAACTGAATACTCCTGCTCAGTCACTTCAGTGAAACTATAAGCATGACAGATCTCCACAAATACAAGTGACAAAAGATTGAGACAGGTGATAATCATGGACAGAATTTACACTTGAATATAAATAGATAGGAAATTTAAAGTAAAAAGGCTTATAAACAACCTAGTTTAGTTGTTTAATGTCAAAGAAGGAAGAAGCAATTTTACAAAAATGCAGATTGCCAGAATACATGCAGAACAGTTTTAACACCTGCAATGAATTTGTGTCTCAAGGAGAGCTGACATCACATCCTCAAGGTTCATTCCAGCAATTGCATGGAGCACGCATTTCTGCAGATTAGTTCTAGAAGTGTTTTATTCCATAACCTTCACGTTTACACTGAGCAACTATAGCAAGTACTACCCAATATGTCTCAATTTCCTACACTCTGGCTGCCAAATGTTTCATCATGTGCCAGATAATTGCACTAATTCTTGCTCTGAAAGACATAAAGGATATTTATGACTTTTTCCCCTGTGTCAGCAGATATGGTTTGCCACAGCTGAGTACCTTGAATTTTGCTGCTGTGCAGGACCATAAAAATGATTTATTCTGAACTATTGAAGGCCTCAGGTCACTCAGCAGGAAGTGGTATAGCGCAATATCACTGAAAGTGCCAGTTGCAAGGCTCTCCTCTCTGCCCAACTACCAAAAAGATGATTTTTCATAATCCTAGGGGGTAACTCTCCAAGCACAGCACCAGGTAAATGTTTTACAAAAAAAAATTATCTCCAGATTTACCGGTTTGTCTCCCAGAGCTGGTGAGATCAAAATGACTGTAAAAAGGTGAAGATACCATTTATAGGACAGACATACTTCTATTTATGGTAGCTATTGTCTTGACAGGTCACTGGCAGGGAGACCCGATGCTGACTGCTTTCAAGGCTTCTCAGACAGGTCATTGCCACAAGAACTCAGTTTAGCACTAAGTGTACTTTAAAAACCAGGCAAAGGGACAGTTCAAAAGTAGCTGGACCATGTTCCAAGAGAGTGGGACATTTAAAAACTGAAGCAGCTCATCAATCAATAAGGGAGCATACTCGATTCTTATCTATAGATGTAGAAATCAGTGGGCACACATTCAGATAATTTGGGAATAGAGATAAAGGAACAAGTCTTCCTGCATGTGCATGCATGCACAGAAGCCCCAGGTGATAACAAAGGTCACCTGATGGCAGAAGAGTGACAGTCAGTGAAGTCCTTTTTGAGTTAGTGTGGGGGTCAAGGGATAGATTTTTGATAAAGGCCTTTTAGCATCAGCCTATGTTTGTAAGTATCACCACAAGACTAATCCAAGCACTGGTAAAAAAACCTCATCTGTCTACACTCATTTACTAACTTTAGTATGCAGATATTAAGGAATTTGGGATTTGGTTGCAAACCTGCTTTGTTCCAGCACTGAATATTCTCCTTTTCTCAGAGGACAGAATGGCACAACTCCAGCCACACCACGTGTTGTTAGATTCATCTCCCTTCCTGTACTTTTGCTAAAGATACAAATTTCTACCACCTGCAAAGGTCAAATGCTGCTATATCTGGTAATAAACCCACAGAGCAGGTAAACAGACACCACATATAGAGACAAGGTTTAGGAGTACAATTTCCCAAAACAAAGGCTATCATTAATGCTTGGTACCTATTTTGCTGAATATATACTTTTAGAAAGAACTTGGCTTGCCACACAAACACAAAAACCCCCAACTGAATAACAAGGCTTTTTGTTTGCTTCGCAGAAGATACGAACTGCTAACATACACACTTTGAAAAGGGACATTGGCTTATAGTTCATATTAAGCTGGTATGGTTATGATCCATTAAACAAAGGTTTACAAATTGTAGGAAGTACATCCTGCAGTGTCAACAATGAAGGGGGAAATCCTCCATTATCTGATCACGTTAGGCTGTTCCTTCTCACCACCTGGGCTGGAATGACACATATGTTGTCCTACCTTCCCCTTTTAGAATCCAGTTTTGTGCCTACTCATCATCATCCCAAACATGCCTTCTCTAACTGCAGCCAAACCCTCACTGCTTGCCTCTGCTTGGATGTCAACTTGCATTTTAGTGACAAAGGTAGAATGAGTTGCTCCTCTTTCTTGATAAAAGGGATTGATTTATCTGTTATCAAATGCCATTACAAGGTCAAAGTGAGGGTAAGCTTTTCGGAATCAAGCCTAAAAAGTAAGTAGCCGCCACAGCCAGCACTTAACTTGGCTAAGAGGAGTAGTTTTCATTAAACAGCTCTCTACCCCTCATGTCTCTTCTCTTCATATGGTTTCTTACTTGAGGCTGGACCTGTCTGGTCAGTGTCTAAGAGAATGGAAGTGGTCAGCCAGCTCAGAACCTGCCACATCTGCCCATAACACACTACATAAACATTTAACTTTCAAAATGCTCCACTTACTATTGGACATAGAGTTACAAGAGAAAACCTCATTGTGAGGTGTGATCTAGAAGTACTGTTTGAGGCAGCTACACGGAGAGTACTCACTTGAACAGAGCAGGTCCAAACACAATGGCCAGGTTTTCCAGAGTCATGAAATTCACTGCACTGTATGTTGCCACCTTTAACAGGAAAGCAGACAGGAACTGAAGAAGGTCTTGATGGGCTTTGGGCAGGGAGCTGAGCAACTGTCTTAGGTTCTCTATGCATTCTGTTGTGTTGATTTGGTGCTCTGGGGGGAAAAAACAAACCCCAAACTTATGGCACAGATATTCCTTACAACAAGACAATTTCATCATAGACATTATCATAGATATGAGAAAGTTTTGAAATATATTAGAGCAAAGTGAAGAATAAATATGTCCCAAACAAAGAATTTGTACACTAAATTTTGACAACAATTATCACATATGATTATTTAAGTGCCATGGATTTCCAGATACTGAGTTTTACATAGACAGTTTCTGTTATTCTTCCTGTTATGGCAGAATCATCTGACACTCGCTGTTCTTATAATGGGATTTCAGGCAGGAGTCATGTACCTGCATCCTCAAACCTGCCTTTAAAGATGATATGAGGTTGTCAGCCTTGACTCCCCCAAGAGATTTTACACATGCTGTATGATTCTCATTAAGAGGAATAAGAAATTGTACCCTTTCAGCCCCACATCATCTTCATTTCCTGACTAATTGGTAGCTCTCAGACTCAAAACATCTTCACCCTATAAATATGCAACTGTATTTACACAAGAGATGCTTAAAAATCTAAATTGGGGATACTCAGCAGTTTCTTGGTTCTCATTTTTCAAAGAAGGGTAACAAGGCAGCAAATGGGTTCACAAACAACTCCATTTGATCAGCAGTTCAGAATTAGTACAATAAAGTCTCCTGGTTATTAGAATTGAGATGACAGTACTGCTCAATAATTGGCAGCTGATGCTCAAATTTGCCACAGATCACCAGGACACATCTGCACAGCTTTAGCTTTGTTAATAGGAAATCATGCCCTTAAGGGTAATTTTAGCCCTAAAAAATACATTTTGTACAGGCCAAGGCCCGTGGTGCTCAACTGACTAATGAGAGAAATGGAAAAGGGGATGTAGGGAGAAAAGAAAATGGAAAAAAAGAGCAACAAGACTGTTCAGGGTAGACAAAATAAGGTGCTTGCACAAAACCACAAGTCTTTCAGCATAGACTTTCGCTGTTCATGAAACTGATTCCTTTATTTTTCTTTCCTCTTTCTTTGTAAACTCCTACACTGGCACTTTGAACAAAAGTAACCTGCAATGTAACCCACAAAACCCACTTATTTGTATGCAAACTCCTGAATGGGTTATCAGCCAAAATCACTGGGCAGCCTGAAAACATTAACTCAGCCGTTAGAGACATGAGTGGGGAACCAGGCAGGGAACTGCTGAGGGTACCCATCTTAGATTTGCATTTTGAAAGCTTTGTGCTGCTCCACACGCTGCAAGAAGGTTATAAGAGGATTAGTAAAATAAATACTAAGTAAAAATAAAGTTCTAAATAAGAACAGGGATGTACAAAAAACCCTCCTGTATCAGGGAAGGTTAAATAGAGAAAGAGGCTTCAGCTTGGAAAAGAGAGAGGTGAGGCAGTGGCCATATAAAGACACAAGCTGCATTAGGATGGTCGTTACATTAAAAATAAAAATGTTATCTCAGTAACTAGTAAGGCATACAATTTAAAAAAGAAAATACGCAGAAGAGGAGCTTTCTCAAATAACACAAGACTGGATTGCAGGATGCCACAGGAAGCTAGAGAATCCCAGAAAAGTGAATTAAAAAAAACCCCCATGGACAAGTTCATAGAAGCCTTGTCCATTAAAAGCAATTAAACATCAGTCTCAGGTTAGGGAAACATAAAACCTTGTTTATAGGAGGTGCAATGAACACATTATCTGTCACTGTCAGAGAAAGGACAGAAGCTTGGAAGGTGTCTGTTCTGTACCTTGGAAAGTTTTTAACAAGCCAGAACAAATATTGTCTGGAAAAACAGCCACTGGTAGTTCTTTCAGAAAGAGCTTCAGGAGACTGGCCACAGAATCAACATCTCCATCGTTAATAAGGTCTACTTTCTCTCCTTGATTGTACTTCTGCCTCAATTCCTTGACTTTATTTGCTGAACCACCGATTCGAAATATACCAACATGCTCCAGACCTGTTCAGGAAACACAGAACAGGGAATGGTGTTTGCTTTACCATATCAGTGATGAGAAATGGAGTTCCAAAGGTAAGAGCTCCTTTAAGAAAGCATAATAATTGCAAATAAATATTTTTCAGCATTTGCAGCTGAAAAGTACAGTTTTCAGAAGCCAAGCAGTGAAAATATGAACTTACCAAACACCTCTAGGTACTCCACCAGCTGTGTCACAAGAGGAGGAACCCCACATTGCTTTGCATCCTGTACGAGGATTTCCAGAGGAACACCAAATGTGCTTCTTTCTCTGCTGAAATGCAGATCTGGTGAAACTTTATTTGTTGTATGCCTAACTTGAATAGAAGAGAATGATTTCTGGGGAATAAAAACAGGCAAGTGATAAACAGAGACTGGCTTTTATTATTTTAAGCTCCAAAGATCTACAACTTTGGTAAAATTATTGTTCTCATTGTACCATCTTAGTACAGATTTTATTTCTACTGTATTTTCCTAAAACATTAATATTCTTCTGTAGAGGCGAGACAGGATCTGTGACGGGGTCAATTCCAGCAAAACCCTCACACCTGCAGTCAGGGAAAATGGGGCCTCATGTCAAGGCAGATGCACTGTTCAGGACAGGGAGGGGTCACTGTCCCTCAAAAGAGCCTCAACAGTCAGGAAAAAGCTGGTCCCGTGCTGGTGCACAACCTTCCAACCTCATGAAATTTGAAAATTTCTACTTAATTCCTGATATTAAAAAATGCGAGATTCATGGAGGAACCTGAAGAATTCAAGCAGCAGCCATGGCACAGCCTTGTAAGGGGTTCCTGCTCATCCAGTTATTCCGACTTTCTTACCCCAACAACTGATGAGAAAACATAAATAAGAAGTCATGGACAACCTGCATTGGGAGCTGTTTTTCCATCCCGTCAGGATGGAGAGGCTGCCTAGAGCGAGGGCTGGGGAGTTCCTGGGCTGTGGCAGGGGGTGCCTGTCCCTGAGGGCGGCTGAGGGGCTCTGTGAGGGCAGGGGGGCTGCCCCGGGCAGGCACCGCCAGTCCTGCTGCCCCTCAGACCCACAGGGGCACCTCAGGGATGTTTTCAAGAGTATACATCTAAACATGTATTTAGCTACATTTAGAATGCACATATTAAAGGCATATTTGAGAGTAATGTCCCTCAGGGATATTTAAGACAGGGGGAAATTCTGCCCGGCACTCCCAAGGGAGCCCCGGCTCCCCCACGCTCTTTCCCGCCTCCCCCAGGTCCCCGTGCAGGCAGGTACCATTGCCCACAGTGCTTGCTGCCTCATGTTCCTATCAGGCCACCAGGCAATGAGAGCAGTAGTCCAAACAGAGAACACCCAAATTTACCATTTCTGCACCAGGAATATTTAAACAGTATCTACATTCCATTTTAAGGGGGGATTTTTTTTTTTTTTTTTTTAGTAGCATTATCCCCATGCATTGTAAAACCAGCCTCTTCTGAAAAGTTTTAATTACTATGTTTTCAGAAGGAAAGGGAAAGATTTTCCTATGGTTTTGTATCTCAACTGCTGTAGTGAATCTGTTTTTCACACATGCCTGTGGCAAAGCCACGAGCTGGAGCTCCAGGCCAGCCACGCTGCCATGGCAAACACACACCACTCAAAACACCCGAGACCATTGTGCTCCTTCAGTACATAGGAAAGCTCAGAACACGATGTTAATGTTAAAGCATTAATAGTTACCTAAAAGGAACTAATATCAGCATGTACCAACATATTTTATAGCATTTTTATATATAAGCTGCGAGGTGTTGTAAAAAGCCTCTAAAATATCTGTGCAACATTACCCTAAATCCCTCCCCTTTCCCTCTTCAGATGCAGCAGATCGTCAGCCTTCTCAGAAAGGAGAAAGGGTGTGAAAGAAGGACTGAAAAAGCCAGATTTAAGTTCACTTACGCAAATGGAAAGGGAGGCGCCTGCTCCCATGTCAGACTGCAGCAGAGCACCAGTACTTCAGCTGTGCTGCTCAGAAGACACCATCACCTTTCTTCCCCTCCACAAACCCATGCAGTCTGGCCAGAGCTAACTGCAGCCATTGGGCTGTTACGTTGCAATTAACTCATCATAGCATAATTGCTAGGCATCATCTTAATCAGTAGTTTCACTCTGGAGTTTGTGGAAGGTAGAAATTAACTGCTAGTAAAAGTAGATTCCTCGTAGCCAGCACTTCCCTCTGGAGGCACCTTGCACAAGCTGAGGGCTGTGTTACCACCAGGAGATGTTTCCATGGCACCTCACACACACAATGCCACAGCTTCCTGAAGCAGGCTGATCCTGTGCCTGATATTTGAGTGGGTCTTTGCAATGCAGGTTTGCAGGTATTCATGCAACCTGCTGCCCATCCTGCCTGCTAGCAGCAGCTAGTAAATTATGAGATGGCCACACATATTATAGCTACATATTTACAAAACACCTGAACAATCATTTTGGCCAACATGTGAACAAGGATCCATCCAATCTTTGGAATATGGAAGGTGAGGATGCAATTGAGCCCAACATCTGTTATAATTTCAGATATAAAACCTGTCCAGGAAAATAAGCCATAAGGAAGAAAGTAATGCTGCAGTAAAATCTGATTGGGAAAGATTTTGAATACAAATTTTGTAAGTACCCATGAAACAAATACAAAATACAGAAGGCAAAAAAAAGTACAGCTGCTGAGCCAGGCCCCCTTGAGTACTAGAAAAGCAGGAGTTACTCCATCAACCTACTGGTGCAGCACAGACGGCAGAGATGAATCCCTTAGCAGAGAGAATACCACTTAAAAACTAGTGCAGATTTTTAGCTCACTTACCTTTCCACAAGATCCCACGATGAGGTCTGGACAATGCCGTGGTTTAAGGTTTTCTTTCCCTACCTGCCGAGACCAGTCCAGCAAGGTCAGCACCCTCCCCACCACCCCAGAGAGGGTCAGACTGGCCTCATCTCTGCAGACGAGCTCCACCTGTGCCCAAGCCCACAGCTGTGGCTCTTTATCCTGCTCAAGCTGCTGTGCCCATCACCACAGGTGGGGCTGTTTATCCTGCTCAAGTTGCTGTGCCCATCACCACAGCTGTGGCTCTTTATCCTGCTCAAGCTGCTGTGCCCATCACCACAGGTGGGGCTGTTTATCCTGCTCAAGCTGCTGAGCCCACAGGTGGTTCTGAGGCTGATGGTGCTGCACCCCCAACGCGGCCCCACGTAAACGTGACCGCTAAAACGGAGAGGAAAAGTTGTTGGTACTCCCCTATCACCCGTGTGGGTGCCCCCTCCCAGCAGCACGGTGTTCAGGGCGCAGGGGGCGTTTTGATGTGTGATATCCCTGCTGCACTCAAATCCTCTGCCATCCGGCCACCATACGCAGTGCTTTCCCACCCTCCACGCCTTCACACACTTTATTGCTGTGTTTGCAAGGCAGCTGCAGCAGGAGCAGCTCCCCCACCTTTGCTGGGTGCCTTCGGGACAGACAAAAGCACAAAGCACTCAGAGCCACCAGTGCCTCAACTAACCTGCCTGTGAGCTGGCAGCAAGCTGCACTTTGCAGAGAAACACCTCGCAAAAAAAGCCTGTGCAAAAATTGTAAAGCAAAACCAAAAAACCAACAGCTCGCTGGCTCCTTGCTCCCTGCCCCACAGCACATTGCCACCTTCCATCTTATTAGATGCCAGAGCCATCCTACCGGCACATCACTCCCTCCTGCTTCAGATGAACATGTAAATTGTAGGCAAATACCTTCCAAAGCAACAAATTCTCTGCCTGAGCAGCAAGTACAACTTTTATCTGTTGGCTCATCGCAGGGCAAAAAAGGGCAGCAGCGACTGCAGTCGACCTCTTGGTCTCGACTGCTCCTCTCACTGCAATTATCGAAGGCTTTGCCTTCAAGTCCTGCCTGCAAACTCCAGCAGGGCTCAATGAAAAATGAAGCCATCTCCGTTCCCTGGAAGCCCACAGCAGCTAGAGGGCACACGAGGCTTGCCAGAGAGGTGGTCCTGCAAACCCCACTGCGGACACGCAAGGAGCCCCGAGCCCTGCGCAGGATTGTCCTTGTGTACCAGACAACACGGGTCAGAGGAACAATTTCTCCTCACATCACAATTGCACAAAGAGCAGGAGGCTGCAGGCAGCACAAATTAAACACATAACTGTTCATACTGTGTAGCTGAAATTCCAGCCCTTCCTTCACAACCTCCGGATCAAAGTCAGACCCTGCAGGACTTCAGATATATAAAAAGGATGTGTGGTGCTTTGAGAAGCCATCCTGACTTCAAGGGCCACGTCTAAATTAAAACCAAAGCTTTTGGTCTCCCAGCACCCTGCGGCCCGGGGGAAGGTTTGTGAGGAAAGGCAGTGCTCAGCCTGGGCATGTGAGGGGCTGGACGAGCATCAGGGGTTGCCTTTGTGCTCTCTGCACTGGGCCAGGACCTCCAGCTGCTGAAAGGGCTGCTTGTGAGGGTTGCTGATGTTTCAAAAAGATAGAGAAAGAATAAACATGAAAGGAAAACAGAAAAGTTTAGTTTTACTCCTTAGAAAACTAGGGCTTTTACAGAAGCATTAGGACCAGCAGGATCCCTGTGAGAGAGGGCAGAGGTAAATCCACAGTCGGCAGCAGTAAAAAACAATAGCAGCAAGAAAAATAATTAACCGAGGCGTTATGGCTCATTGAAGTTTTCCTTCAAAGCTGCAAGCAGCCTGCTCTGCTAACCCAGTGATCTGTGCCTCAGCTTCGAGAGTCTCCAAGCATCCAGCCAAGTTGGAAAGCCCTTCCTGGTGGGCAAGTGGCAAGCAGGGAGCGCGTGGCCTGCAGGGAGGCTGCAGTGGGATGTGATGTGGGCAGTCCTGCCGTGGCCCAGATCCAGCTGGAGAGGCTGTGGTGGCTCTGGATTAGAAGTAAACACTGGGGCAAGCAGCTCTGCTGATGGCAGCTGCAGGCTTTGAGTGCTGGGTGCTCAGGATGAGAGCAGAACCATGGGGTTCATAAATGGGCACATGATAAAGCTTGACACGTTTTTCATTTAAAGCATTGTCCACAATAAATGCTGTGTTTCAGTCACACTGCTTATCTTCTGGTATCTAGAGTTATCTTAAAACAGAATTTGTGATGCCCTGATTTTAATTGTGTTGAGGCCTTGATGTATTTAGAGTGTTTAGGTCTTTTTCTTTTTAAGTGGATAACTGAAGAGAAGATAAATCCTTCTAGTGTGGCAGGCCAGAGAACACCATAAATACAAATAAATCAGATCACGAAAACATCACTAAATTTGTGTCACCTGTACTAAACACTCCAGACCCTCTGTGATTGCTCTGCTGGAGGTGCTAAATTATGCCGTTGATACAGGAAGATTCTGAACTGCCTGTGTTATATCCAGAACAGTGGACATCACAAGTTCGCAACGTCGGTATCTACGTCATTTGAGCTGCCTTAAAAACTGTTTCTTCACATCTATCAAAATCAACGCCAGCCTGGTGTAGGAAAGGGCCACAGGGTAACGTCACACAGGACCTCACAGTGGGTGGTGTTGCTTTTTGCAGCTTGCCAAGAGGCAAATCAGCACACGTGCCCCAGCCAGCTGGTCAGCACCCCCAGCTGGGACACTCCTTCTCTTGCCCACCCTGCTGCTGGGGCCTGGGGCCAGCGTGGGCTGAAAAGGGCCAAGGAGATCCTGTGGGAACTGAGGGAGTCAGAGAAGGCACTGTGATACTATGATACATCAGTTGCACCACCTCAGCCTTGACAACCCCTGCGAGCTAAGCCCATAAAAGCATCCCTGAATTATCAGGGAAAACACTGAGGGCCTGGTACACATGGATGAGATTCCGTCACATAAACCTGTCTTACTGGCTTTCAAAGCAGGTGTTCATTTCACACACAGCATTTGTATATTTTATTCCAATTCATCATGAGCCACTCTAAAATGAGTAAGTTCTGAGAATTTGCGCATTTTATAATAGATGGACCTGGTAGATAAACGATAGTGATTCTCAAACAAAAGGGAAAAAAGGAAATAAAAGCTACAACCAAGACAGAAGTAGACAGGGAAAAATGCATCTGGTATTAGGTAATCATTGGCAATAAATGAGGAATCTCTATTTTGATTGCTACAGTATCAATATAAGTTTTCCTACATTTTAGCTGGTAAAAGTCATAGCACAGACTTAAGGACTGGTTGCCACATATCCCTCATCACAACAATCTGACTGCCAACTATGCCTACTCACCAAGTTAAATCATCAAGAAGCAAGAGTTGCTGTCCTGACAAGAAAGCAGCTCTCCCCTGCTGCTACTTGCAGTGCTTTGCGCTGTACCTATGGGAAGAGCACACAGGCCACAACACCTCCTGCCAGGCAAGCCCTTGTCAGCCCAGCAGCATCTCCTCGAACTCTATTTGTGTCACAGCTGATCAGGTGGTCCCCTGTGGAAGTGGATGCCCAGGGAAAAAGATGGGTATGTCTGCACAGCCAGCGCCAGACAGGCACATGGGAATTTCTCCATCAGCCAGGCACACGAGTCCAGTGCTGTGTCTGAGCAGCTATCCCCTGAGTCACGGCAAGGCTTTCTCCTCTGTACATACAGCACCTGGCAAGCTTGGAGTTGCTCCTCTCTATCTGAACCCATCTCTGGCAAGGGAAGTGTTGGTGTCCTGAGGTGGCTCAGCAGAGCCTGTTTCCAGGCAGCTGAATTACAGGCATGTGGAGAAGTGCCCAATGAAACAGTGGGAGGCAAATGCTCACACTGCTTGCTGGCCCTTTTTTTTTTTTGTCTTTTTTTTTTTTACTTCTCAGCCCATTAAATGCTCTAGCAACACTTTTCTTTTAAAGGGTTTTGAAAAGCATGCAGAAAGCTGCACAATTCCACAGCAAGTTCTGTGGAACTGAAGTGACTGGCAGGTGACAGGTCAAGAACTGTCGATATTCTTATCTTGGACTGAAATGTCATGAAGGTGGTTTTGGAGCCTGCCTCTCTCTGCTTCCTGTTTTGAATTCCATTTTCTTCCTCTAATCTCCACCTGGCACTTAAACTTCTTCATTTTCTTGATGCTGTTCCAGGGAAAACAAGTCAGCATTTAAAATCCAGTATTGCTTCATTATCTAAAGGCATTATCTTGCTGTTGTTGCTAAAGAGCAGAACATCAGCAAAAATGGCCACAAGCTGAAAACTATTGTAATGGAGCATGTAAAGCACTTTTTCAGGCTCTACAAATTATTTAAAGTTTATATTTCTATTATCTTTCCATGTGTATAATGAAATTGGATTGTTCCAGGTTTCTTTACCCAAGAAACAGCAAGATTAAAAGAAAAACACAAAGAAACACACTATTTTTGTAATCATGGGTTGTTCCCTGTCTGCTCATTTTCAAAGGGAATTTGAACTGGACTAGTTTCAGCAAAAAGTTGCAAGTTTCTGCATCCCAAATCATTCTCCCAGGAAGACAGACCTCCCATGAGGCTCCACCTACAAACTGCTCACTGGTTTCTGACAGCTTCCCACAGCTGAAGGGAAACTCAGCTTCCAGCTTCAGCTCCAGTCAGCTCATGGTCTGTGGATCTCCTGCAGAAGCAATTATCTCTGGCACCATATGCTACCATTTCTCGTAAATAATACAGTTTCAACACAATATTGCCGCGTCGAAGAGCTATAAAAAAGTAAGATAGGATTAGTCCAGGCCTCCTCTCTGCCTCCAGCTTGCACAGCACCTGAGGTGGGAATTAAAAAAAAAGAAAAAGGCTCAACATTGTTTCTAAAGAGTTGCTCCTATGATGGTTAATTATCGCAGCCTTCTGCAGTCTTGTGATACTGCTTCTAGATCAAAATTAGAGAAAACTCAAAAAAAGGTAGAAGACCCTCAAACAGATGATCTTCCCTCCAGAGGAAATGAGATAGCAGCAGCACCTCCATCAAGCTTTCCAGTTTCAGGTGAGAAGATGAAGCCTTGCTTGCAGTAATTCAGTCAGTCATATGCAAAATCTCCTGTTTCTAAAGCAGTAAGGTAGTGGTCTGCTCAATGGGAATTTCTTCCTCCCCATCTGTCTCTCCCAGGAATCCTTCTGGTAGCCAAAGTGGTTTTTCACACACCCAGAATAGTGACTACTAAATTGTTTTATATAATGGATACAACTAGGGAGGCACCAGATTGTCAAGGCTTGTCTCATAAATACATTTTTTTGTTCCTTACGTCTTCACAGCATCTCCACATGACTCTGTTTAACTTGAAGCAAATGTTATTTGATTAAGCATTTTTCTGATCTCTTGCATAACCTCATACACAGTAGCTATTGTAGTTCACAGAATTACAGAAAGACATGCCAGATAATTTGTTACTCTAGTTTGTGAAGATGGTCCCCTAAGTAATGCAAACCAGGGAGACAGCCCCTCCAACCCAGGTATATTTTAATTAAAAAGCAAAGTAATTGGATACCAACAGAAGACTGCATGACTTAATCCAACCTGATATGCATGTCATGTATCAAATTTTAAAGTTATAACCACAAAACCCCACACAATTTAGATATGATCTGTAAATGCAGAGTTGGTCAGAGCACTGGCCATTTGCAAAACAGGGAGTGTAGGTATTCATCTTGTTACTCATCTGCATCTCGTCTTTGCTGTTAATCACTGAAAACATGTTTACTTTTCAGCATGAGCTGGGACATGGGGAAAGGAGGAAAGAGGTTAGTTAGATAATTTTTCAGCCTGCAATGAAAGAGAGGGGGGAAAAACATTAATTTGATGTTTGAATGAAACTGAAATGAAATTGAGTTTGCAAGTCTAACTGGGACCACATAAGATTAAGCTTGGAGCCAAAGGCAGCAGAAGAAGCATTTGCTGCAGTGTCCCCGCACAGGGCCATGGCTGCAAAGGCAGCTTTCACAGGAATTGCTCCAAGCTGCTTCCCAGACATGTGCTGAGTGCACTATGGCACGTTGTGCCAGCAGTTACACGTGAGCTCACACCACAGAAACATCCAGCTGATCTTGGTTTAAAAGAAAAAAAATTTTAAAAAGCATTTCCAGAGGTTCTGCGTGCTTTCAGCAAAGCACCCACAAAGATGCACTGTTTGCCTCAAGCCAACCCTTTGGCAGAAAACACAATTTAAAACTATGGCCTGGCAAACTGCTGCACCTAATCCCTGTCCAGCAGCACGGGGGCTCAGTGAGGAACAGGGGCAGGGATGCTCCCTGGAGCCCTCTGAGACACGTTAACCCCCTGAGCGTGGCACCACGTCCCTTGCTGCGCACTAAGGGAGCAGACCTGAGGTGGCCACTGCCAAACCTCACGCTCCAGGCGTGTGTTCCCCTGCCCTCACAAACCGCAGCAAACACAGCACAACAGCTGCACCCCACACAGGACGCCTAAAGAGAACAAAGCACAGCACTGAGACCCCAGAGCCAGAGGATCTGTCCTGTCTATGCTCCTCCTTATCACACCTGCACAAGACTCCCATTCCTCGGGAAACGAGCCTTGAGCGTCTGCAGGCAGAGAAATGGAAACATCTGCATACATACCAGTCATATTTTATCCTCTTTACATAGCTCTGGCCAAGAATTTCAGCAAGTTGCTCATTTCAGACATCTGAGCCTCCAGATCCTTTGGCAACATGAAATGGCACTAGGGCTAATGAAGTCTACTTGGACTGATGTGATTACTTAATACTAATGAGAAAAACCTGAGCAAGAAAATACTCCACACATTGAACACAGGTAGCTAAAGCTGACCAACAGTGCTGAAAGAAACTGGACACACTAAAGAAAACTAATATAAAATACTGTTGCAGAACATGTGAGGACATAATCAATGCGGACATAAAAGAAAGGAGTCCAACCTTCCCCACAGAGCCATGAAAGCAACAACAAACAAGTAACAGCAGCTACTCTGAGAAACCTGAAATCACTATGTCATGGCAGAGGGCTTACACTAGATGATCTTTAAAGGTCCCTTTCAACTAAAATCATTCTGTGATTTAGTTCTTGCAACGAATTCATTGCATGATACAGCACAGTTCAAGATCAGCATATGTGGACCGCCTCTGAGAACAGTTTTGATTGTTTAAAAGCCATAATTTAAAAGAATAAATATCTTTATAAAAAAAAAAAGTAAAAATTGAAATGGATTTTGGTAATCAAAGAATATACTGTCACATCTCTAAAGACTGTTTCTTGTAAGAAGGCTGACAAGCCTTTAACTTGGCTCTTCAGCATAACTGAGTCTACAGCAAAACATCACTGAAATGAGTCCTCTGAATTTGGGAAATTCTATTTCATAGGAAATCAGATTTTTCTACTTCCTTTGACATACCTGTTCAATTTCTGTATCATTTAACATTTTGCCATGTTTAATCTGACTGGTATCATGCTCAGTCCAACATATTCACCATCTGTATATGTGAAAGGCCCTTCTGAAAGGCCTGAGGTGAAATATCTCTCCAATAAAAAAATACCTCAGTGTCAGTTTAATGCTATGCAAACATCTCCATCAATTTTTATAGCCCTTACTCAGCACATTACTCACTGTCAGTGCTGGATGCAGGAATCCAGGATCAGCATGATGTAGACAAATTAACAGCTACCAAAGGAATGAAATCTGTTTCTGCAGATAACGATAGAGCCCATCAATTGAGAAAGGCACAGGGTACACACCTTAAATCCAGTAATATTTCACAGTTGTATTTGTCTTGCATTTCAGCAACTACAGTAAACTTTCTTAAGATCTGCAAATAAGAAAATAAATGTTCTATTTGTGGCTGACTCCACAGTAAGTGAATAATTTATGTAATAAACAATAACTTTTTCTGCTACAATATAATTACTTAAGCATCTCATTCCATCTGTTCCAGATCTGTTTGTCAGGGCCTATAAAATTCAAGACGATCCAGAATTCTACATGGCAGAACTGTTTACCCACCTCTACCACCCTGTCAATGCTGATGACCTACTTTTCAAGCAAATAAGGCACAGATAACCACACTGTACCTCTCCTGCCACCTTCCAAAAAACATTTGAACCTCTGGACTGATTTGAATGAAGCACGAAGACAGAAGGAGGAAAGGCTCTCAGATATGTAAGTCACAACATCTCTGGAAGTACCTTCTTGGAAAGAAACCCTGGAAAACTAGAAAAGTAAAATGCAAAACCCCAAAACATTAAAGCTTAGGTCTTGTTTACCAGTTAAAGACAACATTAATACAGTCACAGTGCTGAACTGACTGGCTGGGACGAGGAGTCCTAACACATATTGCCTGCAGTGGCAAATAAAATTCTTCAACAGTCAGGGCTCTTTCCTCACTGATGGGTAGGGTTACGTCAGGAAACTATTACAGATCACTAGTCATATTTCCAACATATCAGGCTGCCTAATAATAGACTCCATTTCCATTGCAAAAGTGTGCTACATACCACCCAATCATTAACATTAATTCCAGCTGCATTTTTTCAGATCGACCACTAATTTAACATCAGTTTCATATTTAAAGAACTCAGAATGTATTGTTGGCAGGAAGCGAGATTTTAAAAGGTTAATCTGAAGGGACACATGCCCCAATTATACCCAGGATATTAATGCAGTTTTTTAAAGGTGTGTAAAATATAGCATTACTTTTATATACAGGTGGTGAAATCAGAGTGCAGCTGCCACAACAGCACATAAAATGGGTGCAAATCCACAGCAGATACCCAGGACTCCAGTTTAGGACTGGAGTTGCATTTATGCCTATACAGAATACTCAATGTTTTTTCCACATGCACTGAATAAGCAATCCAGGAAGAAAACCCACACAGTAGTTACATCCAGCTGACAAATGAAGGAAAAAAAATAAAGAGACGAACTAACTGCATCTTTGTCATGTTTTAATACAAACAAACATAAGTGAATCCCAGAAAGTCAGCAAAAACTGTTTGAAGCCAAGCTGGATTTTCCTGCCTTGGACCAGAATAGGGAACATAACTTGCACGTATGTCTGCCCCACTTAGATGTTGCATCGCTCTTGCTTAATGAGGTGTGCAAACACAGTAACTCTGTGCACAGCACTTCCACAGTAAAGGTTGCTCTTTACATGCCTGGTTTTTATCTTAAGAATTATTTATGAGCCAGAATCACATTAGACTTTTGAGGCCCAGAGCACTGCTGAGAACTACATGGGCATTTGCAGGCCACCATGCAGGATATAACTCAGGACTCAGGACTTCTACCTCACCCAAGGCTTGCAACATGCTCCACTAAACTTTAAACCTACAGCAAGAAGCCAAAGCGCACAGTACCACCCCTGGACAGATTTCTGTGACTGCTACGCAAGAGCATCCAAACACATCTTTGGCACGAGAGCAGCTCTGTAAGCAAAAGCCATTGCACAGGGCACACGGGGCAGTGCAGAGCCAGCCGAGTCACCCTGCCTTTGCTGGAGCACCTGCCTGGCTCAGGAAAGACTTCAACATCACACAGTGTTCCCCCAGTCATGCCAGCAAAAAGCCAACACGCACACAGGGGTAGCCTGCAGCTAGAAAGGCAGGAGGTTTCAAGGGCTTTCTCTTCACTGACTTGTTTGGTGTTCAAGTGTTGCAACTCCTTCCACATCAGCTTTCCCTGAACCTCTCCTGTTAACACTCCCCCATGTTTTCCTTGCTCCCTCTTTCTAACTTTTCTCCCTGCTGTATCCATTAGTAAAAAGGACAGCAGAGATGACATTGCTGTCATATTTTCCCTTTTCTAATCAGGCCTACCTTGTTGAAAGCTCTACTATTAAGGTCTCTGCAGCAGTTTCAACCTACTAAACTGTAGCTGTGCATCAAGAGAGGCCCCCAGTACCAGCAGACTGTGGGTAACTTGCTTAGAAACACCTGAGGTGTTTCTAAGGTGAGCACCTCTCCAACTTCCATCTAAGGATTATGAACTTGCATAACCAAGTCAGCATTTCTTTTCATGGTTTCAACAATCACATTTATTCCTTGGTTTAAAAGGTTTTGGTTCAACAGTTTTTATAAACAGACTTCACAAAATGTGCAATATTTATAAACATGGTTCTTAGTTACAGTGGTAGTAAAAATCTCTACTTTCATCATAATGTTCACTTCAGTTATGCAACGCAAGGTTGATTTTGTTTCCCCTCTTCTCCCTCCCCTAATTGGCACTTCATTGTAAATTGGAGAAACTTTAAAAAGGACAAAAAGTTAATCTAAGCATGATGTTAAAAGCACCTTGCCACAGTATTACATTTTAATAAGGCAAATTCTTGTTTTGTAAAGCCTAATTGTGCAACTTGGAGACCTATAAAAGGTGACAGAAATGCCAGCCTTCTCCTACAAGGAGCAGGCCTTCATTTTTGCTTCAAAGTTTTCACCCCTCCATATCAATCCCCCTTAAAAAAAAGTACAGCTGAAAATACAGCAGAACAAACCCTTTGCAGGGTGAAAGGAAATTACAGTAGACACAGGCTGAAAACACGGTGCATAGGAGACAAAATAAGACTGTTTTTAAAAAGAACATTAAAAAAAAGAAAGAAAAGAAGAAAAAGGAACTGAACAACAAGCAACGATGGAATTTTTCTAGTGGAAGAGAATTTGTGGGCTTCATAAATAAGTGGAAAATTACTAAAATACTTTGCTATATAATATAAAAAGGCGCGAAGTGTTTTCCAGTTGTCACCTAAGCACTAGATGCAACTTTGTAGGAGTAAGTATTTGGAGGCAGCTTTGAGCTCTGGTTGGTGCAGGCATTCCAGCAGGGCAACGCTGCCAACAGCAGGAGAAATCCACCCAGTAAGACACAAAAGCCACTGAAATAGAAAGCAGTGTTGTACTCCTGCGTCCAGTCGTAAAACCAACCTGAGGGTGCCAATAAGAGAGAAGCGCATTAGTTAAATGTAACTTGAAACTAAAAATAAATTAAATTAAATCATAATAAAAAATTAAAACAAAATAAAACTAAATAAAATAAAATAGGCCAAAGCTAAAATACAGTTTGACCTCTTAGACATCAAATGTGATTCTCATCAAAGCGAAAATAAGAACACGATCGGCCAAACAGGCTTTGTTTTTTTGTTGAAGTTTTTTGATTTCATCTTCCCATTGTTATTAGGCATGCAAAACAATTCTGTCTGGTCATGACCAGCTCTAGTTCAGTTTATACTGTCTAGCTTGACCTTACCTACAATTGGTGGTCCAAGGCTATTCCCAAGTCCAGCGAAGAACATCAATATCCCGTAGGCATGAGTCAATTTCTCAATTCCCACAGTCTTTGTTGTTACATACGGGAAAATTGACCAGTTCCCAGTTAGAAAACCCAAAATCCCAGAAAGTATCGCTAACGTAAGGTAACTTTTGGCAAATGGAATTGCAAACAAGGCCACTCCTGTCATTAATAAGGTAGTTACATATAGATATAAAGTATTAACCCACTTAAAATCTGCCAGTATTCCTAAAATAAGTTTGCCAACAGTAGTCATAATGCCAATAATGGAAATAAGGGGCATATAATAGTCATCTTCACTAATGTTTGCACTTCTTGCTACATCTTCCATGAGCAGAGAAGGAGGAAATCCACCAATATCAAAGAGCAAGATGGCAACAAAGAGAGCTGAAAAGACTTTGTTCTTAAAAAGAACCACAGTCTCCTTCCAGTAGGTCCAATAGAGTTGCCACTTCCTTTTGGCCAGTTGCTTGCAGAAGTTTGTCTGTTCTACAACCTTCTTCTTATAAGTGTCTTTCTCATTTACATTTATCGAGCTCAATACATTCTTACTCAAAATGCTGTCTTGTTTGCAATCAGGCACGTTGTTCACACATTTTTCGTCAATGTAGCCCTTTTCAAGGATGCTTATATTTTCTTCAACAGTCTTTTCTTTCTCATGGTAAACAAAATATTGATCTGGGACTTTGTCTACACACGTTTTTTCTGGTGGAGGGGAACGAGATGACTCCAAAGGTCTCATGAGGCTGCCACATGCTAATATATTTAGAGACAGGGCACCAACAATCAGCAGACACCCATCCAGGCCGTACAGCTCGATGAGCTCTCTTTGCAGTGCTGCATAGATAAAGAGCCCAACACTTGAGCCTAAAAAAGGAAGTAAGATTGGTTTAAACTGAAGAATTGAGAACATTCTTTAACAAACTTCTACAATTCAGCAGCTACACTGTCACAGGAACGGTAAAGTAATTTTTGCTTCTCTCTCCTCAGTTTAGTGAACTGAACATCATCACCCCTCTTGAAGTTACAGATTCTTTATGGAGCAGCCACAGATTCTTTATGGAGCAGCCACAAAATAAAAAAGTCTGCCTGAACAATTTATGACAAATAACACTAGCAGACACTTTAGAAACAAGTAGGAGACAGTATTATATGTGATGAAAAAAATCAAAGAACTATTAAGCCACCCTTCTGCCATTCACTCACATACATGTATCCCTTCAGGTACTGTTTTGAGTTAGCATAGTTAGAATTTCCAACACTTTCCTAACACTTTCCCCTTTCTCCTCCTTGCTGCCATCTTCCTCCCCCAAGGCAGGAACAGATCAGGGGTTCACCAAGACCTCTTCCAGAAGCAGCCCTTGACTGCCTGGTGTTTAAGGAATGGGGTTTGCATGGTGGGAGTTTACTCCAAAGGCATTTCTGAGGCTCTACAGGACTAAACATGCATCTGAAAAATTTGGCTGTTCAGAAGAAAACACTGAAGAGTAAGCAGTTACTATGAGCACAAGCATCTGATGCAATCCCACTAATTTAAAGAAAAAACTCTTGGTTGAAGTGAGCACAGATCCATTGAAATCAGTGGATGTCCTCTCACAAACGTAGAGCATTGGCTTTTCAAGTCAATTTAAAGACAAACTTTGAAATTATTTGCTGAAGACTTTGTCTCTAGGTTATATTAAAGTGATTTATATACTTTGGTGCTAAACACAGGAAAAAAACAATTACAAAATTCATACTCATTTTGTCTTCCAGGTACTAAAATTAACCATGGATCAATAAGATCAAGGCAAACTACCTGGAATCCAAATGAAAGCCACTAAAAATGATCCCAAGAGCCATTTCTGCAGAAGCTCCTCTTTATTCAGCTTGTGTGAATTTGGTATCAATGTCTCACAACACTGACTCTTATCTCTCCTCACTAACAGCTACTTGGGAAAACAGGTCAGAGGAGACACTCCATGACACACAGAATGGGACAACAGCTGCCTTTAACAGTACTTACTTGGTCCATTAATTCCTCTTTGTGTAAAGAACAACATCACAAACCTAAAGACCCAGACAGAGCATGAGAAACACTGCCCAGCATCCTTCAAAGAATTTTCCTTGTATTATCAGAGTTGCATTTTTCTAGGATCCCCTTAACATAGACAAAAAGATGGGACGAGCCATTGGAAGATTTCAGAATTTAGTCTCCTTTTTAATTGGAAAGGAAAAAAATATTACAAATGTAAGCCCTAACTTCAGCTTCTCCTTTAAAAGTAGAGCTAATGTGAGGTAACGGTGATGCAGCATTTATGTCCTGCATCTCCAATCTCTTTCTCATTTCTGATCCTATGTAAGAACAAAGAGGAAAAAGAGGACTCTATGGAACCTTTCCCCTCATTAGCAGCCCAAGCTACATGAGTCTGCATTCACTTTAGTGAATATGCTTTTCTCATCTATACTGATGACCCACAGCATACCTGCAAGTGTAGTTACTGTTTTGTCTGAAGCCTGATTTTTTTCTCCTCATTGCTACTGATGTTTTGATTTAAGAAGTACTTCTGGAAATAACTGAGAAAATGATAATCCCCTGGTTTTTAATGCCAAGGTCACGGTAGCTGGATCAGAGTTGAAAAGTTGGAGAGAATGACAACTAAAAGTCATACCTGTTGAAATCAGACCAAGTGCAAGGCCTCTGCGTTTGTCAAAATACTGGCAGGTGATGGTAACTGTTGCAGTATACAAGAGGCCACATCCAAGACCTTGAGAGAAAGAGTTAGATATAAAGCACGCCACACACTCTGGGGAATGACTGCCCCTTTGTTGTTCTGCAGGTGGTGCAGCCGTGTACCCGGGGTGCTGAGGTGCTTTCAGCTCTGGCTCAGCACCAGCCTCCCACTGCCGCGGCGGTCAGGCTCCGGCGCCGGCCCGGCTCCCCTGCCCTGGCTGCCCCTGGCTGCTGAGCCCGCGTGGGGCAGGCCGTGTGTGAGGAGCTCTCAGCCCAGGCTCTGTGCTCAGCAGAAGGGGCTCTCGGGCCAGGGCTGGCCCCAGGGCCCAGCAGAGCTGCCTCCACCTGGCACCACACCTGGCCAGCTCCAAGCTGGGGCCCTGCTGGCCAGAGAGGTGCCCAAGTTCCTGACACAGTTCATTTGATAAGCCACCCACAGCAGCCCTCTGCAGCACAGAGGGCAGGTCACCACCTGCCAGGAGAACAGCACTTTCATGCCTCTAGCACAGCATTTTAGGTTCAATCCAGTTATGTGGAGAACAACATTGCTCCCTAATGATCTCTAATTTATCAAATTAGAATGAGCACATGACAAAATTCCAGAAGTGGTATTATTCCTTTAAGATTGGCATTTCGTGCCTGCAGAAGACCTGCTTGATTCCAGCCCTTAGGTAAAACCTCAACTTCTCCATCTCTAACCGTTGTGTCAACAGAGGACAAACTGTTTTCAAACCCTCATGAACATGTGCATTGTTTTTATTTTTTACTACATGGCAATAGCCTGCCCATGCAACATCCCTCCCTGCCCATGCAACATCCCTCCCTGCCCAAAAGTAAAGTATTCCTTGATAAATCAAGTCTCAGAACACCACGGCCTCTGTGAATCAGTTTCCCATTTCTTATTCATAAACCAAGTCTCAAAATAATCAAGACTAAATCTCAACATGAAGGAAAGGTGTTTCTTACCAACAACTATCCCATATGAAACATATAGAAAGTATATGTTAGGTGCAAAACTGCTCATCATGAGGCCCCCGGCCACCATAAAGCCACTGAAGATAGCTACTGGTCTTGCTCCAAAGGATGATACACATATACTGCAGACAGGACCTAGAGGGAGAAACGGGAAAAACATTCCTAGTAAATACCAGCACCAGGAAGAACTTCTAGAAAAACACCAACCTGTGGAAATGTTTCTGATGATAACTATTTACATGTATAATGATACTAAATAACAATTCAGACTACTCATTTTCACAGGGTTCTTTACAACAGTCCCTTATAAAAACATTCAAGGCCAGGCTTGCCAGATTTTTGCTCAAGGAGAAACTGAACATCAAGGCCATGGAAGAGTCCCGGTGCAGGGAGGGAAAGAG
The DNA here is from genome assembly GCA_013400975.1 of Atrichornis clamosus. NCBI lineage: Eukaryota > Metazoa > Chordata > Aves > Passeriformes > Menuridae > Atrichornis > Atrichornis clamosus. Next base: position 14,097 of record WBMZ01001304.1, on the reverse strand, counting down.
GGAGCAAAACATTCTTACACATAGGAAGACACAATACACACTGGACTGTAACACTGTCACTACACACCTACGGTGTACGAAGGTTCTGAAAAGGATCTTCATCTTGAGATATGAAACCAAGATAGGCCATCAGCCAAGGCTTTAAGCAAGCAGGTATTTTTTGACAGAGCACAAAAACTGTGTTTCAGAAAGGCAATATCTGTATTCATCTTGATATTAGATTTGTAAAACTGAAATGGAAAAATAGTAACTTCAGATCATAATCACGGTAAGAATGCCACCTGGTGCTTACATGGAGGGAATATCTGCTGAGGTACCAGACAAGGACAAACACTACTGTTCCCTGATTTTTGAGGGAATTAAATACCTGCTAGTCAGTGTTCTACCAAACAACTCTTTACTACCTGTCTCAGTTTCTGCTGTAAAACCACAGAAAATAAGTCACTTTCTGAGAACAGCCAGAGCATATTCAAGTTCAAAAGAAGTGACATCCCAATATTCCTCAGTTCTTCAAAACAAGAACAAAGTGAGGCAGAATTTGTACCCTGCCTCTACTCAGCCAGTTCTCTCCTCACAGAAGTTGTAGAACAAGCATTTGTTTTCAGTTGTGTGACCTGGAATACACCTTTTAGTCTTAAGTAGCGTGCAAGCTTGGTGCCCTGCATAAATAAGCAACTAGCAAGGGATTTGGCTTGCAAAGAAAACCTATCTGAAAACCAGCAGTTCCAAACATTCACACACAAACTTAGATATTAGCCCCCTGATCCTAAACTCAGCAAGTGAGGTTAGAATTTAGGTACAGAGACGAACAACATTATTTAATACAAACAAACAAAACCACCTCACCACATTTGTGCCTCATTTGAAGGGATACACATTCACTCCATGGCCCAGTCAATCCACAAGAGCAGTCATTTTGGAGTCTGCCATTTGTTAAGGTTAGTGCTCCCTGACTCACGTAGCTGAGATTCCCAGCAGATGGGAGGTGAGCCCAGAAAGGTGATACGAGGTAAACAGTTGGAGCCTGCGGATGATGCTTGCCTAGGTTTGCAGACAGGAGAGAGCAGCTGGGAATGCAGGCAAGGCTTTCCTGTGGTTACCAGCCACGGGACAGGCAGTTCTGGCAGGCAGGAGCAGAGATTCATTAGCAGGTGAAACGATCCTCAAAGACAAGGCAGGTCAGAACTTTTGCCCTACATAAGAGCTGTCTGCCTAGGGAACATAAAGGGGGGCAAGTCTGAATTGGGACTTATCCAGGCAAGGAGTCAGAGTTAAGAGGACTTCTCCGGAAAATGTTGCAGGGAATGGAGGTTTATTTGGATTTTGGAAGAAATGAAAAAAGAAGATTTAAGCACTTGCTGCTTCTCAAAACTCAGCACGCTGCGGGAACGAAAGTTGGCCAGAGTAATCTGGGCAGAGTAACATGCTGAGAACAAAAGCTGAGAGCATTAGATTGTTGCTGATTCTTAGAATTAATTGCTAGAACTGGCAAATTAAGATTGGTATGTTTCCTAAAACCACGGGATTTAAAAATAAACAAAGGATTGACCTGTATTACATAAAAAATTCTTCTACACTAAAAGAACACTAGGTAGTGATAACATAATTCAATTAAGCAGAGGAATTTGCACTCATTCTATTCTTTATTCCTGACCCACTACCTTGCTAAAACAAACAGTATTTCCCTTCCACCTGCTCTCTATATTTTGACACAGCTACTTTCAGAAGGTCTCTATCCAGTCTGGGGTGGTGGTACTGGTACAGACTTCACTGATCCCTACTAGAGCACCCAAGGAGAAACAGGACCCTCTGACCCCAAGCCAGAACAAGAGAGACACAGAGCTGAAACACGTCTTCATGATGTGACAAGGACACTCTCCTTGAGTGATCACTGGAACACGATCAAAAGCAGCCCTGACAGGGCCCAAGGAGATGCTCTTCCAGCTTCTCCTACTTACAAAACTAATCCCAAAGGAGAACAAAGAGTACAAAGAGATCTTTTTGCTCTAACATGGAAAACAACCTGCACAGAACTGAAGAACCTGCTCCAATAGGCTCAGTATTAGTCTGCCATCTCACACAGCAAGAGATCTGGCAGCTCAGGGATGGCCCTGTTTATAAGAAGGAACGCCAGTACAAGTATTAAAATAGTTGTTATAGGTCTCTGGGTTGAGAAGAAAAACAGCTCCATCTTCCCCTTTGCACCAGGCACTACTTCCACACTCATCACACTGCTAGAAAATAAAAGTCACTAAAGAAAATGCCCTTGACAGCCAGCATCTTTGTTCTTTCCCCTGCCTCTTTGCACTGCTTCCCTTTCTCTGTTTCCCATAGCACTGGCCCTTTTTCCCACCGGGCACAGCACCTTCAGTTATTACCATGGTATTTGCACAGGAGTTCACTGGACACAAACTTGTTATTCTTTACAAGTTATTGAAGCACAATGGGTTCAAGGAAGTTAGCTCTAGTAAAAATCCAACTTTCACAGAGTGGGACAGAGTGAGACCTGTTCTGTGAACTCCTGCCCCATGGATTTTGTTCTAAGTGGGCATTCTCAAGAATGCAGGAGTCTACATTCAGTTCAGCCACACAGGAAACAGCTCTTCAGGCAGAATAAGGATCTTCATTAACTGACTCTCACTAGTATCAACAACATAAAAATAAAATCCCAGTGGCAATTCTCAATAGTAAGCATGAAAAATAGCTTTTAAGCCAGTATTTTGTTCAGCTTGCCAAGCAGCTCCAGGGGTAAGCACTGGAATTAGTACAGTATTTGATGACATTGATAAATATTTACCTCTTTTACAAATAAAATCCCTAGGGCTTTTTCCTTTCTAGATGATGTACCTTAAAACTAGACCAAACTCTATCAAAGAGAGATACCAGCCCAGTTTATAAGACTGACAGCTAACTCTAGGAAGAAAGACTCAGCACAGGGACAGACACTGCTCTGCTGCACACAACCTGTCACGGCTCAGTGACACAATTACCAGGGGAGCAGTCAAGAAGGCCCCCAGACAAAATGGGACCTTCAGCAGCAGCTGAAAGACGAGGGGCTTTCACAGATGATCTTCATACAGAGAGACTAGAGAAAGAACACCTAGAAGGAATCGTATGTATATCAGTGTTTTAACTAAGATTATTTTGACTGAAAGGTTTTACCCTCAGTGGAACCTGGATGAGACAGCGAGTCCTTCCTGACACACAAACACAAGCCACCCGCAGCTCACGCAGGAACTTAGAGCTACCAAAAATTGCTGACCTCCTGACAAGTACAAAGTTCTTTTGTTTTGTGGACATCAAGAACTAGCATTTTCTTCCTCAATATTTTCACATGAAGAGAAAAAAATCTGCAAACCAACACTCCCTTCCTCCACTTGCTCATCCTGAGAGTCCTCCCTCCTTCACCCCATACACACACAAAACCATTTGCTAAACAAATATTGGACAACTGAGTTCTTTTTCTTATCACCTACATTAATCTGACTCACCCCACTGCTGGTATCTGTCTGAGCCTGTTGAAGCTGTAGAGCAGAAAAAATACTCATGGACTGCATGTAAAATCCACCGGACAGAATACAGAATATTCTTTTGCATATTAAATGCATTTCTAAAACCTGGTTATAATAAATAAAATATTTTCCAAATGTTTGTACTTTGGATATGAATATAGATCAGAAAAAAGCTTTTTACACTGGACAGCAACCCACTCCCAGCTGATTGGAAGGACAGTTCCCTTCTGAAAAAGTTGTTATGTGAACTGGGCTCCTTTTCAGAGGAATCTTTGGAATACCCTCTCCCCTAAGCACAAGCTATTTACAGCTTCCATACCTTACAGTGGGGGCTATGCACATGTGAGGTTTTTGTCCACAAATACATAGATGCTGCAAAGACAGTTTTAGAGTTGTAAAGTTGTTGCTAGAAAACACAGAATTAAGCTTTTTAAACATTTAGCACTGAATGCCTCACATCAGCAGAAACATCCCATCGAATTATCAAGTCATGCATTTCAAGAGAGAATCTGCCCTTTGTTCTTTCTCCATTAATGAAGGGAAGCAGAAATGGGAGACATTGCTGGTGTCTCCTCCTATGCCAAATCCTGTGAAGTCAACTCTTACTACAAACAGCTGTGGTGCCAATTACAGGCGCCAAGGCCTTTGTCTGGTTTGCTTTTAACAAGTGTAACATGGATCAAATTTAATTTCAGGCTCCAAAGGGATGCAAAATTAAGAACACTTGGTGCAGAATAAACACAGGATGTGCAAGAATATATATATATAAAAATATCCTCCTCTGGCCTGTTTAATAGGGGAAATGTACGAAGCTTTTAGAATTTCTTCTGATGCAACAAGCCCTGGAGCCACGTGCCACGTGCACCACAGCCTGACCAGTGTTGTAACAGCTAATTCTATAGAGGCCTCACCTCTGCCCTCTACAAAGACACTGATGCTTCTCTTTTAGTGTTCTGGGCACATTTCCTTCAGTGCACTGTAAGGTCACGCCACAGAAAGTTATAACCCAAATCATCCTGCAAGGAAGAGATCAACAAGATCCCTGTCCCACTCCCTTTTCCAGCTGGCAAGGTGAACGGCCCAGCTCAGGCTGAGCACTGGCCTTAGCAACACTGTCTGTGCTGCAAGCAAAAGGACACAAACCGAACACCAGGTGCCCAGGAAATTAATCCAGATAAACAAGGTGCTGTACTGGGTTTCTATGTCTCCAGTCTAAGTTTAGCTCTCACATCAGTCAGAAGTAAACATTTCAGATAGGATGCCAACGCAGCAAACATGAAAGTGCTCACCAGCATCAGCTGCTTAAAAAAATTGGTTCAGACTATGTGTACAGAGGGAAGGGGAGAAGACACATGCCTTTTTCCATGCCAGTTGCCATATCTTCTTGGGTTTGGTGAAATTACAGTACTAATACAGCAGAGTCACTGGACCCAGCTTTCTCTGTGACAGAAGCTAGTGAATGTGATGGCTGGTGCTATCAATGAGAAAAGTCTTCCTAAGGAAATGGACACTAACTTATTTCCTGTCTGTAGCTGTTAATCCACCATAACTGCCATTCTTTTTCCAACCTGGCATCTACAGCTTCAGAAAGGTGATGTTAAGTTGAAGAGAGCTCACAGAAGAGTCTTAATGGTTCTCCAGGAAAGCCTTAATTAAAAGTGTGGGAGTCTTTTGTACCATGGCAAAAAGCCTGTATCAAGTTACAGGCTTTAAAGAAAAATTAGAAGTAATTTGATTGCATTCTCTAGACATCCATCACATTAATCAAGGAGTACTTCAAAATATACCACTTAAAGATATAATATTATTAATCTGTTAAAAACTAAAACTAAAATACTTGTATCATTAAATTGCATATTTTTAAGGAGGAATTAATTATTGAGGAAAAGTTATAAGAGCCAGATAATGCACTAAGCAAACATGTTCTAAATCAAGTCAGAATTACGGTATTTTCTGCCCTCAACATGGATTGCTTTAAGAGTATTAATACCTGAAAATGTGTTTGGATAACTAGATCAGAGACTGGGAACCAAAACAAAGGTGGAGAAAGGAAAGAACAACAATCCTAGAAGATAAACTTGCCCAAAGAAGGTGTGGATACCCCATACCTGGCAGTGTCCAAGGCCAGGTTGGATGTCTGGTCTAGTGAAAGGTGTCCCTGCCACAGCAGGGGGATTGAAATGAGGTGATTTTTAAGGTCCCTTCCAAGCCAAACCATTCCATGATTCTGTGATTCAACTTAGGAACAGTAAAAGGCAAGAGGACTTCTGGAAGGCTTTGGGATAAAGCTGTCCTGTAACTAGCATCCATATATGCAATACTGCTGCTGAAATCAGCTTCCTTAGTGAGATTGCCAAACTATTAAATTGCAGATTAGATCTTGTCACAAACATGAAAATAATCTAATTCAGAAAAATTCAGCTGGCCTGATCCATCCACTTAACACAGCCTACAAGACACAACAGTCCCACCTGGCCGATAATACCGGAACCTGCAGCAGCACAAATAAGAAGGAAACAAGTTCTCTTTTCCTATATTCATAGGTTTTGCACTGAAAACGCATATGTTATTTACATTAGTGACTAGGTCTGAAAAAGGCCTGCTATGAAACCTATGTGAAAAATGGTGCCTTGTCGAGAGCATTCTAGTTCTAGGTAGAGGTTACGATACTTACACTGTTCATTCCACAAGTTTACTTAAAGTTATCATTAAGGTCAGATCCCAGCTTAATAATCAGTGGGATCTTTCATTTCAGGTAAAGTTGGGAACATAGAATTTGTTTTCAGCCAACTCTGATAGCATCAATGTAATTAGAAGACCCTCCCTGTACTTTCCTTTGAAGGCATAAAAAGTAGGAATGATTATTAAGCTTCCAAATGCAAAACTGAAAGAATAAAAGCACAAGGACAGACATCATTCCTCCTAACCTGCTGAATTTCATTTAATCACTCCATACCAAAATCAGTGACAATAGCACCTTTGATGTGCATTATTCAGTCACAGAAGTTTCCATTTGCTGCTGTCGTGGTTTAACCTCAGCCACAACCAAGACCACGCAGCCACTGGCTCCCTCCTCCACCAGCAGGAATGGGGAGAGAGCCAGAAGGATAAAAGCTGGAAAACTCATGGGTTGAGATAAAGGCAGTTTAACAGGGAAAGCAAAAGCCACACATAGGCAAAGCAAACCAAGGAATTAATTCACTTCCCATGGGCAGGCAGGTGTTCAGCCATCTCCAGGAGAGCAGGGCCCCATCACGTGTAACAGTGGCTTGGGAAGACAAACGTCACCACTCAAAACATCCCCTCCTTCCTCCTTCTTCCCACCACTTTATATACCAAGCATGATGTCACATGGCATGGAACATCCCTTTGGTCAGCTGGGGTCACCTGTCCCAGCTGTGCCTCCTCCCACCTTCCCAAGCACCCCCAGTCTCCTCACCAGCGTGGCAGCACGAACGAACAGCAGAAAAGGCCTCGGGACCTTGGCTCTGTGCAAGCCCTGCTCTCCAGTAACAAAAACATCTCCACATTATCAACCCTGTGTTCAGCACAAATCCAAAACAGAGCCACTGAGAAGAAAATGAACTCTACCCCAGCCAAAACCAGCACAGCTATGAAGCACACTGCTGACAATGCCTCACAGTAGCAAGACAGAGGGCACTAAGACGTCTGGAAACCAGCATGGTGCTCACATATGGGAAAGGGGGCTGGGGCTCTTAACAGAGCCAGAGACTTCTGGTCTCATACAAGAGGTTTTTTTCAGCCCTTATCTTGCAATTTCTTTCTGCCTAGTTCTTCCTTCAGTAATTACCTCATTTATCCTTATCTTCCTCCCACTTCACTCTCTCACTCAAGTTTACCTAGGTCTTGATGCACTAATAGCAGGAGTTAATACCTTTAAAACAGGAAAATAAACAAGCATGATGGAAGAGCAATCTACAGTCTTTTACCCACTTACACCCTGAGTCTGGGTATAATCTTCTTGTGGTTAGTGACCCACCTGCCTCTGCCTGTTTCTGTTCTGCCTGGTGGTACAAAACCCTAGCACAAGTGTGACACCACTGTTTGGCCGGCTCCAGTGCCATACAGAGCAGATCTCTGTCGCTATTGAAACGTCAGCTTTCTTTTAAGGAGAAATTTTTCTTTCCTCAAAATCCTGAGCTGCATTTTGTCCGTTAAACTACATTATTGCTTTGGCCAGTAACAGTAGCTCTGCTGACAAGCAATTTTTTCCATATTCAGCAAATAGATAACAGTTCCCAAGGTGAATCTTTGAAAAACAGAAGTTAGTGATATGACCCAGTGCAATACCCATGCTTGATATTAAAACAACAACAAGCTACAGAGTATCAAGGTGGTATTTTATTTCCCTAAAACTCTGCTGTTACTCTCCCAGTGACAATGTCTTATTAAAGAAAACTTTCCAGTAAAGTTGCTTTATTTAATGCTACTGCTACCCATAACTTCCCATAACAGATTTCAAAGGGAGTTTTATCTCAAATAGAAAGTGGAAAGGAGCCCACATCCACCCTAACTTGTGGGTTTACTGCTAGAGCTAAAAAATTAGTAACGGGTTTATTAATTGATTTTTTTCCATAAAGCACTTACACCATTTCAGACTAATAGTTTTCTCAGATTTTAAGATAATAATGTAAATGTTAGTCTTAAAGTATCATTTAAAAAAAATTGCATCAACAGAATTACCATTCAGTCCCCCAGAGTGCAACTTTTCTAGTTTATTCAAATACAATAATTTTGAATTTTCTAAGGGAAATATTTTTATTGCTCTTTTATCATTATATTGCTCTGGCTTATGTATAGTGGAACTATAAATGTAATCTTCTTACCCATCTTGACCTAAACCAAAAATGCAGCATCCTCATTTGCAGCTGTCTTTGATATAATTCCAAAAGCACACACAGATGAAAGGATCTATTGGAAATGTTTCAATTTAAGATAGATACTGCTGCTGCACTTACTGGCAAGCAATCCAATTCCATTTGCTAGTGATCCAACCCAAGCAGTCTTGCCTTTCCCTTCTCCAAAAGCATCCAGCCACTCCAAATACAAGACTCCCACCGCCAGCGGTGATCCATAACACAGGAACTGAGTGAAGAAGGAAACGACAACGATCACCCAGCCCCAGCCACCATCCGGTGGTTTCCGGAACACCATCTTGTCAGGAGGGTGCAGAGGCACGGGCAGCACCTGTGCAAACAAAACCCGACACAACAGAGCGTTAGAAATCAAACACAGGCTGGTTTCAACCATCCTTCAAGAAATAGCTGCTACACAGCACGCAGGCAATGAAAACCAGAGGGACCAGACTTTCACCTCTCCTGCAAAGCACAGAGGCAGTATACAAAGCATAAGAAGTCATACCTACATCAGCACTGCATTACAGAAAAGGGGAACATTTCCTTTACCGAGTGTTAAATAGGCTTTGTGAAAACCTCAAGCAGTAATATCTCCCGCAGTTCAACACCAGAGCCACACGGTCACCTGCTGTTAAAACCATGAATATCCTGAGTGAAGCACACAGGCTTGAGAGACAAGAAAACCTACAAGTGTAAAACAACCACATTAAACAATCCAGGATTAAAAAAAAAAAAAGAAAAAATCACAAGTATAAAAATATTATCTAAAGGTCAAAAAAAAAAAAAGGGGAGTAAAAAAATCTCTACTTAGCTGTCATCGCAGCACAGTACCTCGCAGTTTAGCAAAGTGTTTGCCACCAGATAATGCACTCTGGGAGGGGCAGACCAAGAGGAAGACTGACATCTTGGCAGTAGCAACAGTTCAGTACTCTGCTCTGTCAACAAAGTGATGCATAGAGAAGTGCTGCATCCAAAAATCACTTTGTATGTGTTAGTGAAGTGAGTTCTAAGACTGTGTAGAGGTGTGGCTTATATGCCAAGACATGACAGCAATAAACACGCACACAAAAATCTGCTGCAACCTGTCAGAGTGTCTGCCCTCTGCGCAGCTGGCACACATCAGCCTTCTTCAAACTGCCAATCACTTCCTGGACTCCAGAAAAACCCCCTTACTCCTTCTGCGTGGCAAAATCCATCACCTATGCATCTATGGCTTTAAATAGCCTACCATCCTCACACCTTCTCAAAACTAGCCTGTGTACGTAGGGATTGATGCTTCTAAAATCTAGCAAAGAATTTCGAGGTTTTCCAGGCTACATTGCTTTGGAATTCCCCGTGTGCACACAACTAACCTGTCCTCCCTCTCTACAGGGAGCAATCTGCCCAAGTGATGATCACAAAACCCGTGCTCTCTTCCTGGCTCTGTCACTAACCAGAAACACGATTCTCAACAATTTTATTTCCTTAACCATTGAAGATAGAGATAAGCTCTTACCCTGTTTTCTTCATTAAATAGTCCGAAGGACCATCTTCACACTGCAGCTTACACATCAAGGCTGCTGCAGTAATAGCTCTGCTCGGGGAGACTCCCAAGAGCCAAAGCAGAAAAATAAATGCATTGCACTGCCTTTTTGATTTACAGCCCAGAGGAAATGGGAAAAAAATTATTGCTGTATGAAAGCAATGGTGTAAACAAATAGACAATAACAGAATTTCCATTCAAGCTCCTCACACCCTTTGCTTGGGCAATTTTTAAGAATTTGCATGGAAAATTTACCAAAAAACCTACAGTATATAGTTTAGAGGAATAATTGTATAAAGACATGAAAAAGGCCAGTTCTAGTTGACAGATGCACTTAAATGTTACTTTGAGGGTAGATACTTACAGATGATGACAAAAAAGTCCGTCAGTTTCCTATAAATGTACCTTCATGTGACAATTACCTGCAGAAAAAGAACAAAGCAAGTTTTCAGCTGAAGTATCACTGCAACAGTGAACACAGCTGTGAAAAAAAGTTGGCTTCACATGGAATTTCTTCTTTTTAGTATCTTTTCAGAGGAACTTCAGAAGCAATTGAGTTATCTCAGTGGAGAAGTACTGAAGCCCTGCAAATAATTAACAGCTGACAGCAGCCTTGAGCCCTAAAATAGCAAAAACATTGTCTACTAATGTAAAATAAATCTGGAGATTCTAGGTCCTTTGGGAGTGATTTACAACTTTAGCATACTGACTGTCCTTCACGATGCAGCATTCCCAGTTACAAATGTTACAAAGTTATCTGTTTCAGTTATGAAGGTAAACTCTGACTTACTCCAGCATGTGGTGAGCGTCCCTTGATCCCATGAGATGCAAGGGTGGCAGCTGGGATAGACACAAGTCATTCCATACCATCAGGTATCAAAGCAGTAAAAAGCTGCTCACAGGTAGTTTCCTATAACAATACCTTTTATTCAAAAGGGGATCCCCATATTTCTACATGAAATATTTGAGCTATTTGAATGCAGTCACCAGGAGCTGACTCCAGGCATTAAGTAATTATCACTTGGCTTGTTTTGTCCCTGCCTAGAGGAAAAACAGTGGAAATAAGTCACAGCTTCAAGAACAGACACTGAGATAAAGCAAGGAAGTTTTCAGAAAAAAAAAATCTAAAGTAATGGAGGAAAGCATTGAATAACCTCAGCTCATATTTGTTTCAAAAGTACACTTTAGAAAACAAACACATTTTAGCTCTTCTATTGATTTCCACTATATTGATGCCCTAAAATTTGGCACAAAGACAACTCTTGTGTTCAGTTGTGCTATTCTAAACATTTGATGGGGAGGAAGCAAGGACAGGGCAGGAGAGGAAAAAAGTTTTTGTAGTCTTAGGTCACGTAGTCTTTTCTAAAAAACCTCTGGATTAGTTCATCACCAGTTGTAAGGCTGCACAGCATTATTTAGCTGTAACCAACTGCAAAAAAGCTGACCTTCTACATCCTGACAACTCATATTTTGCATCACAGATCTCTTCTGCATCTTTTAGTTAAATAACAAAATTTTAGGTATGAAAACCATCTCTATTTTCTAAATGCTTCAAGCCATTTGCAATCTGCAATTGTCAAGCAAAAAGTAGAAAACACCATTATTTTTCCATTATTTTTCCCCCCAGAATCACCCTCAGAGGAATAGCAGATCTATAAAGTCCCAGAGGACCAATGTGACCTGGCTTTCCCTTCCCTTCCTTGCAGGCCGTTCCTTCCCGTCGCACTGCTGTGTGCCTGATACCCAAACTGAGGTGCATTTTCTACCTCCCCTGAAGGCTCAAGGCTGCCCTGCAGAGAGCAGGGAGCTGACAGACCTGTGTGAGGAGCCTGTTGCCCAGAACCCTCTGCTGCCATAAAGATGTCCTAGACTGTACAGATAAATGTGGACACCAGAAACAAAGAAGCAGAAGCCCACACAGAAGCCCACAATCAATAGTTTAGTTTTTTTCTAAGAACCAGTCAGGAAGACTTCTGTGATCCTGGTAAAAAACAACCATGGATTTAAGATTCAGGTGGGAACAGTTTCACAAACTTTACTGTTCACAAAACCTAGGGATATTGTTTCAGACTCCAGGAAGTCAAATTACATTAAAAATACTGAAATAGAGACATGAAGCATAAAGAATTAAACAGTAACTTGAAGTCTGGTCAGAAAAAGCTTTTCAGGGAGTTGTACTCACTGCGAATAAGAATCAGAGGAAGAGAGCTGCTTGTTGAAAGCCTTTACCAACCACAACAAAAAGAAACCCCAGAGAACAAACTAGACAACAGTTTCAATTTGGAAGGAGAGAGGTATCTGGCTGCAACAACTATTTGCTTTGCTCTGAGTAGCATTATCACAATACTGAGCTCCCTCTCGATAAATCTTAGAATTTGGCTTAAAGACGACAGATGAGCACAAAAAAAGAACATGAGTACGACTGAAACATTAGCCCTCAGCACAGAAACTTGTATTAATCTGTGGCAAAGGGAATCTTGAGAAAGACAGTAGCAGTATGAGTGTTCCCAGTTCGTTCTTTGTGCAACCAGAGCCTGGGTAAGTGTGTTGCTCTCTGCGAGCGGCACATGGCTGCAAAGAAAGCCGATGTCAGCAGAAACCCTGCGTGATTAACACTGGGCTAGTCAAGTTTTGCAAGGCACTGCTACAAATCAAGACGGTACCAGCCAGAATAGTAACATCCCTCATTTTAAGCTGAATCAGATTTCTTGTAAATTTCTATTTATTTGCAGGCAAGTTCTTGTAATTATTATCTGAAGTTTCTGCTACACTTAGCTTGCAAGTAACACTTAGAGCATGACAGTGGTGCATTATAGTTGCTTTTAACATACTTACTATAACCAAATGCCTGCACGTGTACTGACGTGACAGTACAAACATTGTATTAAATTCACTGAAAAAGATGCATCTGTACTTTGATGCCATCAGACTTGAACTGATGTTCTAACTACAGTAGCTTCCTGTGTTAATATATTAAAGTTCTGTAACAACAAATATATATATATATTTCCCCCTTAGTTCTCAACATTCAGGTCTACCTATTTCTCACACCTCTACTTGCCCTTTTGAAAGTTAAGCCAGAGGCTCATCAATATCAATGTTTCCTTCCATTTCTGCCTGATGAGGGAAGAAGTGTGAAATTTAAAAAAAACCAAAATACCAGAACAAAACTTGCCAACATGATAATGTTTTTCTATTGTGCAAAATTAGTTTACATTAAGAAGCATCAATGGAGCAGCACATAAAACAGCCAGCTTTGTGCAAATCTGTCAGCTCACTGGAACCAGTCCTACCTGTTTCCAGAGCCTCACTGCTCCAGAGGGGATGGAAACCTCCCTGCAAGTACAGCTGCCTGTCGGACACTAGCACGCATCCATGCAGACAGATGTGAGCCGGCGCTGCTAGAAACCACCAGCCAACATGATTTACCAGAGAACTCCTCCGCAACACGAGAGCACGGCGTGCGCCGCCTTACGCATCACAACCTGCGAGGGCTCCCTTCGGCATCGGCTCCCTCAATCCGTCCGTGCCCGTGGCCAGGGTCTCCGTGAGGATGGATGGCCTCTTATAGCCCCCGGCTCGCCTCGCCTCTCCCCACGCCCTCGGGGGGCCAGCCCACAGCCCCGCTGCGGAGCACCGCGTTACACATTGACGCCTTCCACCTGCAGGCCAATTTCGACGGGAGCGCTCATCCGCGCAGTGACGCGCACCAAAAGGTGACCGAAGGTCGCCCTCGGTGTCCCGATGCCACACACGGCGAGACAGGGTCGAGCCACACTGCCCCGCTGCGGGGCAGCCGCAGCGGCCGGGGTGCCACTGGGCGCCCGCAATGGGCACGTCCTGGGGCTGCCGGGAGCCCGCAATGGGCATGTACCGATGGCGATGGGCGCCCGCTGCCATGTGCCCATGGCAGGTGCTAATGCGGCACACCGCCCAGCGCCCACTGGATGCCAACAGGGCGCACCAGGAGACAGCCAGCACCGAGGGGTGCTTGTCAATGGGCACCGTACGGGATGAGGCCGCCCCGACGGGCGCCCCGGGCCGGCGGCACGTCCCGCTCCTGCTCTTTCCGCGAAGCCTCTCCCCAGAGACAGCGCAGAGCCCCCCCCGGGGCACCGCCCTGCCCGGCCGCCCCTCGCCCCGGCCCCCGGGGCAGCTCCGGCCGCAGCGCGGAGCCGGGCCGGGC
>WBMZ01001303.1:0-141699 GCA_013400975.1 Atrichornis clamosus | reverse complement strand
ATTTTATATAGATATTTATATATTTTTATCTATAAACTTAACATGTTTACAGTAAAAATCTTGCACAATATGTGAGGTTATAATTTGAAAAGGGTAAAAGGTCACTTGGAATGCAAATATCTTAATTCTTGAGAGAAGCAACCAAAAAATGGTAAGAAAGGTATTCCAATGTTGATTCTGATCCCATGACCTAAAAAAGGTAAGACTTTGTAGTACTCTCTGATTTTTTTACTGATCTAGTCTTTTAAATGAAATGTCTATATGTATAAAAATCTTTACAGCACTTTGCTTTTTCAACCATTGCAACTTCTAATAATGTATTTTTCCAATCTGTTAAAGAGTTGTATCAATGTTCTTTATTTTATCAGAATTATAATTTCACGTGCATTTAGAAATAGCCTGTCATTTGGACTTCTGAACCTCTCCAGTGCAGGCCTAAGGAGCAAGAGTGAAAATACAGCTAAACTAAGGATATGGGTTTTGTGACTCATTATTGCATAAACATGTGTTCACCAATGAGACACAGAATGAGAGGATTTTTACATGTGTAAATATGTTGAGGAACCCATTCAGTGTGGGTATCCTGGTGAGCAGCGGCAGTGGGAGCCGCAGGATGAGCTCTGGGAGCCCGAGCCCAAGGCAAGAGGCCGGGAACTGCTGACCCTTTGCACCACAAAGGGCCCGGGGACCTGCAGCCCGGCCAGGGGAGTGGACACTCAGAGACACGGCAGGAGCCGAGGGTTCCAGACTGTCCCGTGCTTAGACCTGCGGGGATAAAAGCCCAGCGGGTCCTGTGTTCAGAGTCCTCCTCAGAGGCACCAGCTCCAGCTGCTATTTTGTTAGTTATTCCTCCAAGATTAAATTAAGGATCAGTTGGTCTGAGACTCTGCCAGTGAGGGAACCTGGTGCGACTGTGAGCGTGGGGGTGTAGCTGCGGAGGGGCCCCAGCCCCAGCTCCCGGGTGCGAGAGTGGCTGCCAGAGTGGCTCCTGCAGCGCTGGACAGGGAAGGTTCCATAACATATAAACACCTACTGTCACACTGAGCACAGCAGCACTTAAAAGCTAAGTGCCAGACTTCATGAATGGTTCTTCACAGAGCTGAATCAACTTCAGTGCTCTAAAGAACAAATGGAGTGCATTAAGTGTGCAGTGCTTTTACAGTATCTCACAAAGTGGGGGAAAGATGAGTGGCATTGAGACTCTTTAAAGTGAGGCAGACCTTGAGTAAATAACTTCACCTGTACTGTCTTGATTCCCAGGCCTGGTGGTGCAGACTGAAGTGGGTGCAAACTGCCAAAGGCAAGAATATACCAGAACATACTGGTCTCATCTCACTTTATGACAGGTGGAACAGTTCTCCAGTGAACTTTGTATCTGTATAGTCTGGGGCTCTTCTAGCATACATCATGCTCACCAGGTGAACCTCAGCCCTGAGTTTCAGCTGCTCCTGATGTAAGCTTTTATTCAGTGCAGCCTGAGCACAGGACCTTTGTTCAATTTTGCTAAGGAAGTTGGCTTGATAAAACCACATAAGATAAGAAAAGCAGGCAACAAAATAAAATTGTTGAGATGACGATAAAACAAGAGGCAAGAGGAAAAAAATACTGACTAGAAACAGTATAAAAAACTAATCTGAAAAACCACAAAGGTCAGCAAGACGCAAGGGAGATCAACATTTCTCCATGTGATTTTCAGTTGCTTGAGTAGATTATGGAGTGTTTTAGTGAGGATTAGTCTTCAGTATCTACTTTGTGAACCTGTCAATAAATATCTTTCTTTCAGAGTTCCTCTGTAAACATTAAAGGACACTTCAACATAAATGACCTAAAGAAGAAGGGCTACATGTCAGTCTGCCTAATGGATAACATGTGAACAGGTTAGCACTGTTAACACACCCAATACATGCTGGAAAAGTCTGCTTAACCCTTGTAAAAAATGTGCAACCTCTTATTTATACTTCCACCTCCAGTGCTTCTGTTCCTACTGCCACTTCTGCTGCTCTTCTCATGCATGTGAGTGGGAAACCATGACAGTACCTGAGGCACATTATTGTGTTATCCTTATCCTTTGAGAAGAATCAAAGTTAGCCATACTGAAGAAGGTTCAAATGTTCTGGATATGGGAAGTGTTGACCAGAGCACCCAAAATTGCCAACAATTTGTTCATTACTTTCTTGAGTTTTCCAGTATATTATTGTTTCAAACCAGCCATTCAAGGGTTGGTGTGTGCCATGGGTTCAGTTGCAGTGACTTTCGTGGCTGTGAAAGACAAAGCCTTTTTATACATCCTTGAGCAGTCCTCAGCAGCGATCACAGACTTTGTGTGACCAGTCATCACATTTGGATTCTCCATTGGCATGCTGGCTCAAGGTTAGTCTGGGATTGCCACACACTGACAGGCATGTGGAGCTTATGGCTGTGTGTATGGGGAGAGCAGACATGCCACTGTTGTTTCCAAGAATGTGAAGGCATGGGGTAAACTGCACCCCTAGAAGGAGTAACATCATCTTAAATCCAATATTGCCTATTTCGTTCCGTGTGTATGAGATTGATGGTCTCTATATAACTCTGCACCTAATTATGACGTGATGACTGTCAGGGATGTATTTTGGCCATGAGACACTTGTATTTCCTGACTTTCAGTGGACATCAGGGAGCCAATTTGCATAACAGTTTTGGGATTTATAGGAGTTTTGCTGTCAAGGATTATTCTGTCACCAAATAGAGAATGGACCCAAATGAAAACATTCAGTCATAGCGAGATTGCCTATTAGAAGGAACTATTTGGTTTGCTTCAGTAGGAAGTCTACTGGTAAACTTGCATTTACAAACTGCCACAAAACCGTAAGCAAACCAACAGGAAAGTGTCCTTTTATTTATTGCACTTTTGGTACTGATTGTACACAGTCAAATTTTTCTTCTATTTTTTAAATGCTCCAACTACTATGTTGCTACTTAAGAAGTGGGTTCCATAAACAGAAAATCTCTTCTGACTGTATTTTTTCAGTGAAGGGCATAATGAGTTCTGTCTTTAGTGTTAAACTTAGTGCTTTCAGAGGACTTGGATGCATAATCTGTGAATCCTAAATCACTATCAGCGAGAGAGCAGAGAAACTCTCATAGTGGTTTCACAAGCACTTCTTAAAATCATTAGTTAATAATTAAACTATTATGACAGAAAATTGAAATTTACCAGTTCTTATATATTTCTACCAGCACATTTCTACGGACTCAACCATCTTTTGTGGTGAGTTAAAAAATTCCTGGGTTTACTCTGTGCCTTTTACTTTGGTGTTATTTTTACCACTATGAAGCTTATGATGATAGCACTTGTCCTGCAGTTAAAGGGCTAGGATCATGTAACACAAGGTATCTCACTCATGTGAGTTTCCACCATTGTCTAGAGTAACTGTAGCAAAATTACAGTTAAAACAGACAAAAAGTTGAAAGAAGAGTTGCCTGACAGAATTGATTAGGTACTTCATAAGTCTATAATTTCTAATAGTGGTAGGGTACATATATATGTATGCTCAAATACTCTCCACTGTTGCACAACCTGGTTGTTTGACTTTTATAGTGGTCATAGTGAAAATGAAACTCAAGAAGCATGAGAAATCAGAAAAATAAACCCCAACCTGGAATTAATGAATTGGTTACCTACATACTACCTATGTGGAAAAAAAACAGTATCCAAACAAGAATTATTATCAAAATGCAGGAGATAAATTGACTGTAAAGTGAAGCCAAGTCTTAATCTGTTGAGAGTAATAGTAAAAATTCCCATTGTTCTCAATGGGAGCAAAATTTAGCCTACGGCTTATATGACATTCATTAAAATATTCATAAGTTGTAATATAAGGTTTAATAGAAATATCTTTCATATTTCATTAATATGTCAAGGTGAAAACTAATGGACTATGGATATCACAGGTTTAAGAGCAGCCTTTTCGTTCATGTTCAACATTTCTCTCCTTGACCCCTTTGCACTTTCTGGGTCACGTAGAACAATCACACTATTGAATTACTCCCCTTGTAAAAAAACTCTGGAAATACAACTGAATGGAGGAAGAAGAAAGACATATTCCAACTTTTGGGGGACTGAAACCAACAAAATCCTTAAGAAATCCTCCTTGTGCAGGAATCTGTGCCAGCAGCCATAGTTTCACCATTCATAATGATTGCATCAAGTTGCACATGACCAGCAGCACTCAGTGCAGCACCATGACCTGCAGGAAACCATTCCATTTGTAAAAGGTCAAACATTCTTTGCCTTAAGCTTTCAAAATGAAGCAGAGAAAACAATTTCAGGGCTATTTACTACCCAGTTCTCTGACAGCTTTTGTCCTAGTTTCCTGTAAGAGATATTTGCTTTCATAGTTACAATCCTTTAAGTAAATGTTATGCTTGTGGCTACAAAAACTTAAAAAAAAAAGGCATTTGATTGTTTTCTTTGAGTCATAAAGCTTTTATCTTGTTTTTAAATTCAGAAAGTGTGCCTGGCAATACCTGGGGGCTTTTTAGAGTTAATGACTGGTGTCCTTTCTGTATATTTTAGGTAATCAAATAAGAATACAGAAGATCACAGAGTAATATTAACAATGTAGAAAAAGATTTATAATGTTTTTGCTACTGATGTACATATGACCACTCTCAAAATCAAACAAAACTTTTTATTGCCAAGTTACAATTTTATGTTACATTTCCAATCCTTTTCTATGCTGTTGACTTTGGGGGAATATTTGAAAATGAGATATACATTTTCTTCAGTCCTGCTTAAACATAAAGGTACATTCATGAGCAATATAATATCTAAATAGACTATTGAGTCCAGAAAGAATTCTGATTAGTCTACATAATCTATTAAGAATATACCAACCCTCTAAATGAAAATAAACAATTACTTCATCACTTTCCTGTGCATTTTATTATGAGACAAATTTCCGAGACATCTGTGGTGAACATAAAGATATTTTTCAGTGTATCAGAAAATCATGACACAACAGAAAACTCTTGGCACAAAACTTTCTTAACAGGAAAGGGAGGCATGGAATGACAAGATGTGTGTATGCTATATAAAGAGTAAGTTAGCAAGAAATACTGGCAAATCTTGCAGTAATATTGCCCACAATATGCTATTTCCCAGAATTATCAGTCCCTTGCATAGGCATCCTGATTGTCCACCCAAAACTGAGAAAACTTCTGCAATATCCAGCAACACTTTTCTTTCCAGCATTTCCCTTGTTGTTCCTGCTGCTTCCTTTAGAAAGCATCCCTAAAGCACCATGAGGTTGATGACTTCATAAATCTGCAAGAAAGAATTACAGTGAAATAATGGTCATCTGCCTCTAAACTAAAACTGTGTTGTAACACTGGGGGCTGATATCTATAAACTTGTTAAAGCCTACAAGTAAAACATTAAAAGGAGGAAAACTCTTTCCCCAACATGATGTATATTACATAATTATGATGTTAATAAAAGTCTTCAGTGTAAGCATGAGAGAAAAATAAAGATGTTTGAAATGTTTGTTTGTAGTTTGCAGCTATGTTCATGATACTTGAGAATGTTACTGAAATTAGAGCTAACAACTGTTTCTAACAATTACTGCAAAACAATTACCTAATTTACTGATGAGATACCCTTTGGCTAAAGGTGCAAATTAGGAAGGAAACTGAATGAATGACTAGGTCTCCATATGTACCCATAAAAGAGCTAACCAATAAACTTGAGACGGATCATAAGAGAGTAGATTTTAGGGCACTCATTAATGTCTATTCCCCTTTCTGCTGCCTTGATGCAGTGGTGGTGTATAATAATGTTTTATATTGAATATGTGCTAAAATTTGGTACATTTATGATCTTCTTAGTTCAACATTCATGTGTGTAATTATTCGACTTCTTCACACCAGCATTTTCTAACAGGATTGGTTTTGTTTAGGCCTTTCAAATAATTTCTGTTAAAAATAGGTATTCAGAGCTTCAAATATCATCTACACTAGGGTTTGGCTACCTGTCCAAGATAGACATAAATAGTGCACTGGGGTTTTTTGAATCATTACAACATGTGCGTATGGATTTTCACCACTGGATTATGAACTTCTCTAGCTTGCATTAGGTTTTTATGGTAAAGTGAATGAATCATTCCTTTTCCCTGTGCTCATCTTGAGATCAGAGGTTTAATTAATTTTACCCAAAAAGATCAGACATTTAAAAGGATACTGATAGGACATTGAAATCTGACTCTACAGGTATTAGTGTTGTACAGAATATTCTTCTGAATTCTTTTCATTATTACTTTATTTCATCATGTTTCATGACTATTGAGATTCTTTTCCAATATTATCATGATCTAGAAGGCTGAATTCCCTTTGTATCACAATGGTATGTGTCATCTTGAGCGCTAATATTGCCTTTGTTTGTGGCAAAAGCCATCTGGCTAGGGCTAACATACACTTAAAGTGGCTGATTGAGAGACAATGTAGTCAGGATTGCCTAAAAAATCATAATTCAGTGGAATTCCCTCTTTCTTGTACTGACATCAATGATGTCATGTTGCAATTTTAGTCCCATAGAAAAGTAAAGTTCAAACTATTTAGTTTTGTTTTCACATCAAACTATTTAGTTTAATTTTAAGAACTTTTCAGATGCCTATTCCTCTTATGGTATCATATGAATTGCATCCAGATATACTAACTAAAATAGCCTCAGGCAAATGGTAGGAACATTGACCATTTCCTCTGAGATTTTCCAAGAGCAGCTTTTGAACACAAATACTGAAGTCAAACGACTCTTATTGTTGGAGGATATGGGGACTCCATGTGCATAATAACACAAGTATATTTCCATAGAGTTGTAGAATGGTTTGTGTTGGAAAGGATCTTTAGAGGTCACCTAGTCCAACCCTTCCTCAGTGAGCAGGGTCACCTTCAAACAAATCAAGTTGCTCAGAGCTCTGTCCAACCTGTCCTCTAACGTTTCCAGGAACGGGGCATCTACCACCTTTCTGGGCAACCTGTTCCCATGTTTCACCACTCTAATTGTAAAATATGTCTTCCTTTTATCTAGTCTAAATCGGTTTCCTTCTAGTTTAAAACCATTACCCTTTGTCCTGTCACTACAAGACATACTAAAAAGTCTATCTCCATTTTTCTTATAAGTCTCCTTTAAGTACTGAAAGGCCACAAGAAGGTGTCCACGGAACTTTCTCTTCTCTGGGCTCTACAACCCCAGCTCTCTCATCCTTTCTTCACAGGTGAAGTCTTTCAGCCCTATGACCACTTGTAGCTCTCCTCTGCACCCACTCTAACAGCTCCATGTCTTTCCTCTGCTGGGGACTTCAGAGCTGGTCACAGTACTGGCTGGATCTCATGACAGTGTAGTAGAGGGGGAAAATCACCTCCCTTGACCTGCTGGCCACATTTCTTGTTATGCAGCCCAGGATATGATTGACTGTTTGATTTGCAAACACACACTGCTGGCTCATGTCCATCTTTTCATCCACCAGCACCCACAAGTCTTTCTCCACGGGGGGGGCTTTAAATCCCTTATTCCCCAGACTCTGCTTGCCCCAATGCAGGCACAGCACCTTGTGCTTGGCCTTCTTGAACCTCAACCACTTCTGAAACTTGTCCAGATCCCTCTGGATAGCATCCCATCCTTCAAAGGTGTCAACCACACCACTCAGCTTGGTGTCACCTGCAAATTTGTTGAGGGTGCACTCAAACCCACTGGCTGTGTCATTAATGAAGATAGTAAAGAGTACTGGCTCCAGTACAGTTCCCTGAGGGGCACCATCCATTACTGGATTTAGGACAGGTCAGACAGAAACTTCATTACATATGATCAAAATGAGAGAATATTCTGGCTATATTTTCCCCTCTGCTCCCCTGTTCTCTTCCAAGTGTTTGCAGAGACCCACACTATGTAGTGTTCAGAAAAAAAAAAAAAAGCCAGGTCTCCATCGCTGGGACAGACTTCTAAAGCAGCTTGTTTATTGCCATGATACTAAGAAGGAATAAAAGAGTAAATAATGTGACAATATGGCGACATGGCTCTTGGTGGAGTCTTTAGGAGTGGCACACCCAGTATCATTTTATTTTAGAAACAGTCACTGACTGTTAGCTTTTAGTCAAAAGAAGTGATTTTTTTAGTTAGGAAAAGCTTAGACATTCCTCTCAATTCTTGCATAGTAATAATTTCACCACCACACTATCCTTGATGATAGTTATTTTATATTAAGGAAATGAGAAGAAAAAAGAAAAATAGAGGTCCTCTCTTGTCATCCATTCCCTAAAAACAAGACATCTATACAGAAATTAGCAATAGATATTTGATTTACAAATACAAGGAAAGGCCTTTTTCCAGAGGCCAGGCTTAGAATTTGAGGATTGCAGTGATATGTAATCCAGTAGAGGTGGGACACCTTATCCTATACCTGAATATAGCCCTTACCACTAACTTGCTCTGATTCACTCTTTACTCCACAGCTTTGCTTACTCATCTTTTCCATTTGTATTTTCTTTGTCTTTTTTGCTCTTCTCATGTCTTGTCTTTCCACATTAAGTAGCAAACGATTCATTTGTAACACTCCCTCACTTGGATTAGCCTCTTTGTGTTTAATTGATTTTCCAGCTTTTCAAAGGGATGTCTTTCAAGATTTCTGCCTTTTTTTTTTTTTTTAATGAATCCCTCCTAACTTTTCTGGGTAAAATGTATTTTTCTTTCACAGACAACATCCACATATAGAGCAGTATGTTATATCATTTTGTTGTAACATCTTGGATTAGCTAGTGATATACTCCTTTCTTCCTAATCAAAACTTGAATTCAGCATTTCCAGTCAGAGAAACTGAAAGATTA
This sequence comes from Atrichornis clamosus, assembly GCA_013400975.1. Classification (NCBI taxonomy): domain Eukaryota; kingdom Metazoa; phylum Chordata; class Aves; order Passeriformes; family Menuridae; genus Atrichornis; species Atrichornis clamosus. The sequence continues at coordinate 132,843 of WBMZ01001303.1, read as the reverse complement.
TATTGCTTTGCATAACTTGTTAATGAAAATGAAGAGCACCAAATTCTCAAAGAAAATTGTTATTTGTCAAGATGACCTAATAGAACAAAATATAATCTAAGGTTTTGTACAATATTTCTTTCCAGAGTGAGTGCTCCTACAAGCTTTTTAAATAATCTATATGAAATAAAGTAAGGAAATAAGTGGAGTAAATGTTTTGGTTTTTTGAGTTTTAGGAGTCAGATTCTATTCTTTCATACATTCTGAATAAATCAGCCCAGGTAGCAAACTCCTACTCTGTATTTTATGTGTGTAATTTTCAGGTATTATTTTGTATATCATAAATGTATATGCACACAGAGTAAGAATTGTTTTTCACTATCAGCACAGTAAAAGTGCTTCAGCATTTGACCCTACAACAACATTATGAGAAAATAAAAGGTTTATTTATCATGAACGTTTTTAACAACTGTTATTGCATGACTGCCCTTAGGATCCTCATACCCACATTACTCGTTACAAGGGATTTATCTTATATATTTTTCTATTAAACTAGTATGAGTTGAGTAAACAAGCTAAAATCTAAAATTCACTGGAAAGTTACGAAAGAATCTGTCTGTGTCCTCTAAACAACTTTTGTGAATACAGCAGAAAAATAATCTTTCTTCTTCTTCATTGTCCACCGAAAACAAAATGGACTTGTGACTTAATGTGAGAGAAACAAATCCTCAAGTGGTAAAATTCAAATCCAGATAGCAAATATCAATAAATCAGTGTTACATATCAAACTCAAATTATCTAACAAAATGTAAAACAATCACCTATCAAGGAAAACTAGACTGATAAATCTGAGATACTAAATTTGGCTACAATAAGTGGATGAATTAGTAATTATTTAAACAAATTTGTAACTTATCATTCTAAATCAGAACTATTTTGTCTTGGTTTTTCGTTTGTTTGATCTTTTTCAATTCTTTCTTTGTAGCTTGAAATAATAGAATTGTTAGAAGATCTGGCACAAAGAACTCAGGTTTTGCCCCCATTGCTTACAGGTGTTACCTTTCAAAATTACTGAAATTTGCCAAAAATACTTCATGTCAAAAAGTATGATATAATTCTTTTTCCTTGCTGTGGGACCATTCTTAGCATTCCTTCATACCAGGTTTACTATTCTGCTTCGTTGCTTAATGAGGCCTCAGATTAATCTACAAAATGTCAATAAATCATAAACTCTTTTATTCATGCTCAAAGTGCATTCAATCAATTTTACCCACTGCTGAGCTTCTAGTATCATCAAATGTCTGATCTATCTTTGTGCATTTACTAAATAATTTAAAATATGATATTGACTGATTATACATTATTTTGAAGCACATAGAATCTATGGTTATATTACAATCTCTCAAGCGGACAAAAGCTTCTTCATTTGTTGTTGGGAAGATATGAATAACGTGATTATTAGCAGAGCACAAAAGGTAGCTTTTACATGAAAAAAGCTCTACCTATACAAAAAGCCTTTTTTAACGTTTCTGTGTCTAATCTACATCTCATTTTCCTACTGTAAGATTTGAGACTAGCCTGTATTAGTCAAAATAGGAAGAAAAGTCTTATGTAGCCTTATTGTTGTTATTATTTCAATAAATAGATGGCAGAATAATAAGAAAGGTACACAATAGGCAGATAGAAAAAATAATGGGCATGAGATTTGGTGGAGGTGCATTGACATAGTCCAAAGGGAGAGCATGGCCCTACACCTAGGCTGAGGAGTCTATCTATTCTATATATCTTTCTGTGCAACTTTTTGCATTTGGTCATACAAGAGACAGTCTCAATAGAATGTGATTTTTAATTTTTTGACATCCTACTAATAGCATAACTGTTCAGTGGCATTGATAGGGGTATTTTTATTAGTATGCATATATGAGAGAATAAGAGGTTCACAAAATGGGCTTAAATGGTGGAAGGTGTTGAAGATTCTTCTTGCAGAACTTCATAACCTCAGATAGAGTTTTCTATAAATTGATGATTAGTATAACCAGCTGATAAATTATTACCATAGTTCAGTGTGAACAGAGGATCATGAAAGTCTAGGCACTGTCTTACCTCTTACCTCAATTATCTGTTTGCTTTAAAGAATGAAATGGTGTCTGACCTTGTCCTCCAGAAAAATAGGTATAGATATTTACCCTCAGGCCATGGATCTTGATGGAAAAAAGAATTTAAGGTAAGATAAAGGGGAGCAGAACATTCTCATTTTAAGGCTCCCTATTTGCTGAATTTGGCAGCTCCATGTTTTGCATTAAAGTGTTTTAGGGTGGCACCCTAAAGAGCTTCTTTTTTTTACTGATTTTACAAGTCTTCCAAGATTATATCCAGGCACCCAGAAAATAGCTGGAAAATTAAGGAGTGCCCTGAGGCAGGGCAGACCAGCATAAATCCTGACTTGAACATTCAAACTGAAGGATTGTTGGCATAATGCATTTGAAATGCATTTGAAATTAGAATTTTGAAATTGAATATGAAATTAGATTTATGATGTCTGTACAAACTTAATTTTAACTCCACACTCATGTGTGTAACTGTTTGTGTCTATGCTACTTTTGAATTCGTTAATAAGTTGGAAAAGTTTAGTGGAACTAGAAGACATAGCAGGCATAAAGAACAGGCAGAAGAAGCTAAATTCAAGGTATTATAAATTCTTCTTTATCTTCTTCAGATCAAGAGATTTTAATAGGCACAGCACAAAAAGGAAGAGGTGTCAATTTCCTTTGGAGTAAGGAATATATAATACACTTAAAACTTAGAAAAGTCAGAAACAATGTTGAAAAAGAATTGAAACAGATAAATACCATCGAGGAGATATTAGAAACACGTTGCTCATAGAAACAGATTATGTTTTCCTCTTGTCAACACAGAATTAATAGCTGAATGCTTTAATGAGGTTTTATTTTACTAAGACTTCATTACATTTTCAAGACATGCTACTACAGAACATTTATTAGCACATTAGGAAGTGTTATAAATAATTGAAACTAAGCTGCTGTTGTTAGTTGAATAAGTGCTTGCAATTCATAATTACTACATTTCCCCCCCACACTAAATAGTTCAGAAAATTCAAGAATTTTCATTAAATGTAGAACTCACTACACCAACACAGACATGTCCTGACACTCCCCCACTGAGCTGGCACTCCTGTCTTTGTCAGCCTGGGACAGGCACTGGTGGTATCTTGCAAGATGGGCTCCCTTCTGGATACGCTGTTTCCCTGGAATCTCCTCTCTACTCGTCTGCACAGTGACGGAGTGACTCAGAGAAATTATCGGGTACAGCTTAACATGTGAGCCATGCAGTTCTGCTGATCACAGCAGCATCCATTTTGGAAGTGCTGAATGCAGGAGGGAGAATTGAAGGGATGTCCAGAAATATGTTCCTTAGGAGGGGTGTCCCTTAGCAAGTTTTAATCACTGCAAATGACACAAAAAGTCTCTGAGGACTGTGAAAATAGCAAAAATGCTACCCCTGATTTTGTCCTTTATGACACAGTCTCATCCCACACTAATTATTACTTGGCAGAAGTTTTTTGTATTTTGATGATCAGCATGGCCTCTTTACTAGAAAGGCAGTAACTTGTGTATCATCCTGATTGATTCAGCCATTCCTTAATTTAGTTCAGAGAGTCAATCAATATTTTGTATAATGTACTCTGTGTTTTGATAAGCAAAGAATTGCCTTCTGAATCACTTCTTAGGCACTGAATATAAAACCACCATATCATTTATTATTCCAGTTTGATAAGCAACTGTGCTTGAATTGGACATTAATTAAGCAGATTTTTTTGTAAGATTACAACAGAAACTTTGTTGTTACTCCTTTAAAACATTAGCTGCAACAATCTAACCAGTTCTTTCATTCCTCTAAATTCCAATATGATTTGGTATCCAAGACAAACACCACCATGACTATATTTTCTAGTGTTTTAAATGAGCATATTTTTGTTGTTGCATATGCTGTGGAAACACCTAATTCTCTGGTATTTCAGACCACTTATCAGGAAAGAGTTCTACATTTGTTTTACACCTGGAAAAGCCACCTGAAGTCTGTAGCTATTACAGTGAAAAGGTACTATACACATGCAGCGTACTGTTAGAGTGTTCCATAGGCATACATACCAAAGTGTTTCCCATACTTGAAAATGTATGTACAGTGTAAAAAATTAAAAACTTCTATGGCCACCAGTGTATGTAAATTATTTTTGTTATTGCTGTTATATGTAACTATACTTTTATTTTCAGCTGCATTTATGTAGGGTTTTGATCAATGTTATTAGAAATATATTAATTCTCCAGAGAATTTGACTTCCTACAAATATTTACTTACAAAAAATGGAACACTTTTGATTGGTCTGTAACCTGAAGAGCTCAATGATATTGAAAGGTAGTTTAGAGTAGTACATCCCATTTTAGGTTAAAGTAGAAACCTTTTCTTTATACACTTTTATTAGTGAGGTATTTACATGTAAACAAGTTATCTCCTTCAATCTTGCAAATTCAACTGTTTCTGATACTTTTTCTCTAACCCAAATCATGATGTGCCTTTAGTGTCAAAATTTGTTGCTGTGAAAACAATGACCATATCTAAAAACAAGATTATGACCTCAGGTGAGGAATAATCAGGAGGAGAAGAAGAAATCTTCTGACTATGAGATACCACCAGAAAGGCACAAGAAAGATTTGAAAAAAGCAAACCCTTTATATGTTTTTAAGATGATAAGGTTTTTAATTGAAGATCCACCAACATGTCTGTGTTCCCCTGGAAAAGATTTTTATCTTCTGGTGTTGCACATATACAGTGTTAAAGCCCTCAGAAGAAAGGTATCTTGAGCAAAAACACTTTAAAAGAGACGAAGAGAGGAAATAATACTTTCTGCCAAAAAGCATTGTACGAGGAAATTTTTATAAAATGTAAATCAAATACTGTTCTTTCTTTACAAACCAGTAAACAGTTTTGCATATCTGCGAGCTAAACCAGGCACCCAAAGGACAACTGCAGTGGCCAAGGCTTTGGTTGAATTACTAACACTCACTGAAGATCCCTGGATCAACACAAACTCTAAAGACACAGAAATATATTTCATTCTGCAAGGAATGATGTAATTTTGTAATACGGACTATTACATGAGAGAAATTAAAATTTTTATTCCCTTTCTAGAATGCTGAAATTTCACTATTCAAGAACTATTTGTGTTTGTCTATGAAATCACTCTCAGGCACTCAAGAGCTCAGAGCATTCAGACTGCTTACACTGTTTCTCTCAATGGCATACTGAGAACCTTTCAAATTGCCAACTAAAGTAATTAATTGTGACAGGACTAAAAATGATGCAGTAATGAATCCTGAAGGAGAGTTGAGAATGAAGGAATGATTCTCAGCCTGGGAAGGAGGGTGGGCTGGAAGGAAGCTGGTTTAGAGAGTTTTTGTCCCTGTTTCTCACCATCCCACTACACTTTAATTTTTTTAATCGGCAATAAATTTAATTAATTTTCCCCAGGTCAAGTCTGTTCTGAACATGACAGTAACTGGTAAAGGAGCTTTTCTAGCTTATTTTTTCCCCCTATCCTGTTGAAGAAGGAGAGTGATAGAGAAGCTGGGTATTTGGCAGTCAGCCAAAGAAAACCCACCATGTTCAAGTAGTTGTCCTGCAAAAAACAGATACTGTGGGCACACACCTTGGATGACTAGGATACTGCATGACTCCTCCATGGGTCTTGTCACAGACTAACTCTTTGATTTTTCTCACCTCTGACTCATTTAGAGTACACAAGTGAGGTTCAACAATGACTGCATACTGCCATATCTGAAATAATTTGGCTGTTCTCAGACAGAAAGGGAAAGAAAGTGAGAGGGAGAAAGGGCAAGTGCAAGAGAGGAAGAGATAAAGCAAGAAGGGATTTGGCTGTGCCGCCCTTTGCTCTGCAGACTGGGTGTGGGATCTCTTGCCTAAACCTCAACATCTGGTGTCATTCAAGGCCTCTTCATTACTCCTACATTAGGCCATCTGACTTCTGACCATGTCCAGAAAGGGACTCATTTCTGCCACCTATGTTTGGCTATCCTGAACGCCCCGTATAACCTCAAATGGCCCTGAGCACACACCTGTGTTCAACCAGATCATGTCCCTGCTGTTTACTGAGTCTAATGGAAGTGTAGACACCCAGCACAAATTTATGTATTTTAAACTTAAACTCAATCCCACTTCTATGTTTTCCTATGTTAGTCTCAAACTGAATTCTGCTTTCATAAATCTAGTTGTAGTTTTCTGGACAATGGCCAGATTCAGTCTGGAAACTGCTTAACTGCATTACCAGGGCACTATATCTCCTCAATTCCAGCTGGGGAAACGGATTGTTTCCCTGCTGTGGCTCTTATCCTTTTCCTCCTTTTCTGTTGCGTGGCTATAGAAATTGCTGCAAATAGCTGTCTCGGCTTAGAGTCAGGAAAACACAGCAAATTAGATTCACGTATCTGGACCTGTCACTATGTGGACAGAATAAAAGTGTGACTTGCTGCTCTTATCAGGATACATGTGCTCATTATCAAAATCAAAATAGAAGTGTTTTAATTCTAACACTGGGTACAATGGAACAAAAATCTGAGCCTCCCTTATTCTCCCTTTCAGAATTAAACAATCCTTCATTGCTCTTGCTGTTTTCAGCAGGCTATCATTTGTGTTGTGACATTTTTTGCAAAGCCAAGAGCTAAGCAATGGAAATAATTTCTCAGAATATACACTGAAATGTTGGTTTGTAATTATAAGACTAGACTTTGAACAAGGTTTTTAACAAGATAGTTCAGAATAACTATTAATTAATGTTTTAAAAATTAAACAAAATGTTCCATCTCATAATAAATTAAATGTTTTGTGTCTTTTGAAGGAAGAATATACATAAAATATTACATTCATTATTAACAGGAAAATTAATATGTTTCTAAAAAAATATAGCATGCAGACTTATCCAGTGAAATATACATATGTGGAGAGCCATGATATGGTAGGTGCCTTTATTCTTCTTACTCATCAGTTCAGCTTCTGGTTTGTATTAAAAGTTATGTCTGTCTACATTTGTTGAGAAAAAAAAAAAAAGGACTTTTTTCCCTGCCTCTACAGTTTTTTTGCTGGCACCTCAATTTCAGAACGGATTTAGTTAAGTTCTATTTCTTCTAGTACCTGTATCATCAGTAGAATTGTACCTAAATTGTAATTTATGAGGCCATTCAGTTACACAGCAGAAACAGGACTGTAGCTTAGGACATGCTGTGGCAAATAGTAGAAGAAATGGTGTTCTTTAACTTCAAGAGAAGGTGTAATTTGTCTTCAGATCTTTTGTGATGGAGGTGAGAAACAAGAAAAATCATAGGAAAGATTGAGATTTCAGTTTTGTTATTGGTGGTTTATTTTTCTAAGCTTGCTATCAGTGGGAAATAAGCATTTTCTGTGCATTTAAACTCACCACAACACCACTTTTACAATCAGTCCTCTGAACATATCTATGTTCTAACCTTTCACACAAGTATTATTTTATTTAATATCCTTGCTAAGAGGCACTCTCAACCAAACACAATTACTTGACATTAGCTTGCATGTCCATACACAAATTACTTCAATATTGGAGTTATGTTTGCAGCCTCTTTAGTTTCCTACTACTGCCCAGTCCCTGGCTCTGCTAAGCTCATTTAAGGGCAATAAATGGACTTGTCCAATATGCATCAAATTATTCACATGACTCCAGAACTTTCTTTATTGTCCTTTAAGCAGTTTGAGATAGATGTCATGTGTTGAAGCAATAGTGACACAAAAGTTTGAATTAACTAAGATTGCAAAAAAGGTATAAGTAACTGTAAAGTTACAGTTGTACCCACCATCACTCTCCAAACCCAGTTTTGAATGTGCAACTCCAAAGTGTTCAGCAAAACTTTCCTCAAGGTACATGAAGAGTGTGGGAAGGCAGGTGTAGAGGTTATGCCAGCAGCTGTAGGACAGAACTGTCGTTATGATGATGTTGTGTGGAAAGCAATTAACCTGCAGGCCTTTCACTATTTTTGAAGAGAGCTGGAAAGGCACTGGCACTCAATTTAATTGAAGAATATTGGTGCCTATTCCCTGTTACTTGGTATTTTTCCTTAAAAAACCCCAATCAACAAAAATCTCAAAGTTACTGTGAAAAAGATTTCAGAATTGAACTGTGTTCCTGTTTGGAAATTCTAAAACCTGCAACAGTATAATTCTCACCCCTAAATATGTCCTTTGGTCTCAGTATTTTAGGGATGGCTGTGAATACACATGTATTCCTTCATGCTGAAGTGACTGTGAAGAGACAAGAGGAGAAGAGAGGAGCTGTCATTTGTTCCCCTTTTCTTGCACTCTGCTATTATTCTATGCTGTAATATCACATATAGCTTCCATTTAAATGCCTAGAGAGATATTTTGTTTGGCTTTACATATGAGTAATGCTTTTAAGTCGAAGAGTAGAATGTTACACTAATTGCCAATTTCAGATCTCTAATTTTATTCTTGACTTTTTATCATACTTTAGAATCCATCCCACCAAATCTAATACTTGTGTAAAATTTATGCCAATATATTCATTTTGCTCTCATAACCACTGAGCCTTTGCTCTAGATGTTTTATGCTATTATAGTCTGCTATTAAATGTGACCTTCTAGATTTATTTGGAGGCTCTTTTCCTGCTTTTAGTAACTGTATTCTGCTCTTCGTTTCCTGAAGAAATTGAAAGCCCTTATTACTATTCTTTTGCTAGCAGATAACTTAGAATATTTTAGCAACTCCTATAACCATTCCTGATCTTTTTAAAAATGCATCAGTTTTAACAAATAAATCATTATTACAGTATCAGCAGCTGTGTAAAATGGACACAGCTCTTTCTTAAGCTTTCTAGCATTTTTCCTTTCCAAGTGTTCTTAAACTATATTTGGTAAGTACCATTTTATCTTTTTGACTTAAATCATTAGATTAAAGCAAAATTTTATTTAGAACCTAGAAGTCATTCACCTCTGAGTTGTTATACTCTAGTGAGAAATACAGTTTAGGGATTCAGTTGCTCATAACAAATAAAATTAAATAAGCAATACTGAGAGTTGTCATCATGTTACAAGACCAGAGATAGTTAGAAAATTCTACTCTGCTTAACTACTTTACAGCAATGTGTAAATAATAAATATTTTGGAATTAACAGTGCAGATATGATTCATATAAAACAATTACAAGGAAAATCTAGTTGCTTAACTCATATATGTAACAAAATTAAAATTCGTATAAAGGAGTAGTACAAGTAATCAGGAATAAAACTGAAAACAATGTATTTCAATTAAAAAGACACATAAATACCATAAGGAAAACTTTAAGTACTTTAAGAACGTACTGGATCTCAGAGAGGAACACAAGGTAAGATGAATAATAAAGAAAATAGTGAATGATAAAAAGGAGAATTTTCTTTTTTTTTTTTGATCTTTCTAGGAGAAGTGAACTGTGACCTGGTTCACTAAGTTAATTTTAAAATTGAATAGAAATTTATGTCAACGTATAGAAAGAAGACTTTGAAGAATATTGTGATAACATAGAGGCATGGAAATTCAGAGAGCTTGATTAACGTGTCTGATAAACTAACAAAAGCACTGTTTGAATTAGCAGTTTATCTTTAAATTTTCTCTAAGAACAGAGAAGGTATCCCTGGGCTGAAACAAACCTAAAAGGGTAAAAGGGTAAAAAAGACATCTTGAGGAATTCTGGATAAATCAGTGTACTTCAAGTGTCTTGAACTATTCTTAAACCAATGACAAAGCATTTGTAGAAAAATGCTAATGAAGTAACAGGAATCCGGTATCCAGGCTTCTCTGGATCATCACAAAAAAGTCTAAATTTGTTCTTTTACATGAAGGGAAGACAAAGTAGATGTTATGTAGAGAGAAACAGAAGCATTTGAACGATTTTTGCACTATCCTATATGGCATCACTGAAAAAGGTGCTGAAAGTTTCACTGGTAAATTTGAAAACTAATTAAATTATGTTTTGCCAGTGATATATCAGGCAAGTGAATCCTGTTTCATTGCAGAAGCTGGACTGGGTGATTTCTGAGGGCTTGATGAGTTCTGCAGTTCTTGGTTTGTACAGTAGAGTCAGCTGCTCTTCAGACTGGATTGTGTGAAAAAGGAGTAATAGAATTTTGGCAATAAGTATGATTGCTTCTGTACATTCCTGCAAAGATCAGATTGAGTGAGGCCACTTTCCCCCATATTTCTGGAATCTACAGGTTACTAGCTGCAATCTGAAGAAGGGTCTATGATATATAGAGATATGCATACAAATAAGCTTGTATCCTGCTCACCAGCTTGTCAAAGCGGAATTGAATTCAGTGTATGCTAAATACTGAATTCAGGACATTGTGCAGTTTGGCAGGGAGTGCTGAATACTGTGTTGCCAGGATCATTTTTTTTCCCAGTATCTAATGACTAATATAAACCTGATTTATCCACTGCATTACGCATAAATGAAGCTGTCTTTAATGTGTTGCAGTCATATATTTAAGTACACAGAAGACGTATCAAAAAACCCCAACTGCCTTGATAACCACAACATTCACATATATTCACAAATTACTCACAATGATTGTTTCTACACTATTCTTTTCATGGAAGTGAGAGGTTTTTTCCTTGGACACTTTGTCGAAGTTTGCAAACATAGGGAATTACCTTAGTTCTAAAATCAGACCTACAGAAAAGTATTCACCATAAAACTACAGATTTAGATGAAACTGTGAGCTAATCAAACCTGCAGATGAGTAGAAACAAGAGGGACAAAGGACCAGACATTATAAACCCCCAAATTTTCAAATGCAAGTCTACTGACTGAAATTGTTCAATTCGCATTATTTTGTTCGAACCACAACAACAATTTATATATAGTGTCTGAGCAAACTGTTATTAATTTTTGATCTGATAAAGATATCAGAACCTGATATCCTATAATGCAAAATTTCAAGGACATATGATTTATCTTAGATGCTTTGGACCTCGAGTTTTGGATATCTGATGAAGAAGAAGGCAATGATGTCTGGACACAAATTAATTGAAATACTGAATAAGGAAAGAGCTATCTTAACAATGTGTAATATCTTGGCTTTAAGGAAAGGAAAAGATTTGCCTGTCTTTACAAGCATTGTGACATAAATATTAAGTTTAATACATTCCAAATGAGAATGAAAAAATTATTATCTTACTGATCTGTGTACCAGCTAATTCTTTAATATTACATTTTAAATGTTTTTCTGATCAACAGGAAAAAAATTAGTTGATTTCCTTTTTATTTAAAGGCTGCTTGCCTAGTTGTATAAAACTCATTTTACAAGAAACTAATCATTTGCTCTGTTTTAAAAAAAATTATTATTTGCAACAGTACTGAGTCAAATTCAGACAACTTCCACATATCCCTCAGTTAATCTAAATGGAGTAGCAAACGTTATAGCTGATAAAAACATGGATTTTGAATCATACTTTTGCTTATCTGTGATTATGCAGGCAAAATAAGGCCACATATGTGAGGCAGTCACAGTAATGGAGACCCTATAAAGATTTTGGCATTAGAACAGAATTATCTTCTGATTAAAATGAACCAGGTCTTGTTCTGTAGCTCAAGAGCACACAGAGAAATAAAAATTCTCCTCCACCCTGCAAATTATTACTTTATGTTTGTTATCTTCTCTTTGATTCAAGAAGCTAACACTAGCTGAGAAACAATTTATAGTATAATTTTCTCTTTTTAATTATTCAAGCAGTCTGAAGCTTCCAATTTTCCAGCCAAACTCTTAGTCTCTGCATGAGGTAAATTTTATTTGCAAACTTACAGAAACTAAAGTAAATCTTTGACCCTTCTTAATTATCTTATGAGGGGAATATTTTGGAATGGCAATAGTCTGAATAGTAGAATGCCAAAAATTGTAATGTGTAATTTGTCATAGAAAATGTAATTTAGGAGAACTCAGTACAAACTTTTTCCAGACATAATTGGTTTGAACTGGCTGACATTATTAACAACTGTGTTCTAGTATTCCTTTTTCCTTTTTTTTTTCCTCTTTGTTACAGTCTAGTGACTTTTTCTTGCTTTTATTGAAAAAAATGGTATTGCCATTCAGCATAGATGGACTGATATTTAAGTAGATGAGTGTTTTGTAAGGCACAAATATTGTGAACAATTAAATTATTGTGCATTAGTTACCCATGTAATGTTATAGTTTACAGTATGTATGTGTCATCAGGTTTTTTCATGGGAATCTGTTCAAAATCTGCCTATTCCCTTCAGTCACCCACAAAATATTTCATATTTTCTACTTATTATAATGTGGTAAATGAAGACATTTCATGTGTTTGTGTATGTATATTCACAGTCATTTCAGTAAATGAAAGAGTTCAAGAACAGAATGAGTTATTCACAAAATACATTATCTGGGTTTGCTACATGAAGAGGAAAAGAGTTTAGGTGATGCATTGTCAAGTCAAATCCTGCCCAGTATCCAAACATGTGGAGCTGAGTAAAATCAGAAATATAGATCTGAGGTTTCTAGTAGATCATGAATGGCTCAAAATATTTTTCTCAAAGCATAAAAGAGTCTCAAGAAAGGAATGAAATCAGCTCTCCTGAAGTCTGGACTGAACAAGGAGTTGGATTGCACATTCTGCTTGATATTGGTCTCAGCCATGTTAACAATATTACAGTGTAGTTTAGTTGAACTGTAATATATTCTGTCTTTCATTATGTGTTGCCAGGTACATGTGGTTTCTGCAGTCTGGACCAACGTCTTTTAGGAAGGGTTGCAGGTCTGAAACTTACATGATGACCAGGAGAGAAGCTTTTAGATATTTTACATTTTCGCATTGTACCTTACCCTCTTGACTAAATCCTAATCCTGAGCAAAATTTTTGCAGACTATGGTTATCGAGTTAATTATGCTTTTGTACTGCTATATTAGCCATGCAATAACTACTTCTTATAGCTTTGGAATGTTTCATTAAACGCTTTTTAACTGTAATGGATTTTAATGTATTATTTTGAGATATATTCTACCTTTTAGAAACCATGAATATTTACAATAAAAGAATTTTATTCGCACTTTTGAATTTCAGGTATGGGACATCTCATAGTGAGTTATGGGATAGTAATATGCAGGGTCAACTGTGGATTTTGCACATATATATGGCTGACTAACCAGGAATGTAATGCTGTAAACAGCTTAAGAATACAAACTATTTAAACTGGCAAAACACATTGGGAAATAACCTCTAAAATTAAGATAGGAGAAAGGCAGTGCCAAAAAGTTGGACTTACTAAGCTGTCAACCTGAACCAAGGCATTTATATCTCTATCTTCCCTTGAGACATATGCTCATAATTATTAAAGAAATTCTGTCTGAAATCTGTCCCAAGAAAATCTTTCCTACATTTTTCCTTTCTCATTTTGCAGCTAACTTTTCTTCCTAAGAAAAAGTCTTTCCTGAAAATTTAGTTCAGTTTGAGTTGAAATGATTTGTGTTAGGCTCTAATTCTCAGAGATCTCAAAGATTTCTTAATTAAGTGGACAGTTCTCACAGTGGCTGCAAAAGGCCAGTGGAATAAATTTGTAATGCTTGAGTATCTTAAGACCCTGGCATTGACACAACATTCTTTACTTGTTTTATGAGGTTTTTGACCTAATCTATTTCTCGTATGATTTATTACTGGAGTTTATTAACACAGGAGTTGTGCTAGCACAGCTTTATTGTTGCTGGTGTTAGTGGAGTTTTTCTACAAGGCACAGCATTGCTGATAGCTATAGCTGTCCTCCCTCTGTACCACGCCAAACCTCACACCGTCCTATTCTTATTCTCAGTGTGTCTCAGGTAGCCTAAGCACACGTGAACACTTTGATCAACGACTGCCTGTTTACCATGGACCACACTGCACATATTTGATACTGTGTCCTAACATGGGCATGTTGATGCTTTAAAAGAATTCACAAAGTTTCAAGCCCTGGATCAAGAAGCTACTGAAAATCGTGAAGCTCTGTACTTCTGCACCTACAGCTAACCAACAAGAGGAGTATACTGCCTACACCTTTTCCTGATATTCATCCTAAGCCTTTCCCAGACTGAGCTTCATTATATTTCCTCGAGTCCTGTCACTGGTCCTGAGAGTGAAGAGATTGATACCTGCCTCTCCACATCCCCTCATGAAGATGTTGAAAAGTGCTATCAGGTCTCCCCTCAGTCTCCTTTTCTGAAAAAACCAAGTGACCTCAGCCATTCCTCATAAGGTTCCCCCTCCAGAGCCTTCACTATCCTCATTTCCTCCTTTGAATGCTCTCTAATAGTTTAATATCTTTCTTATGTTGCCAAAACTGCCCCCAGCACTCGAGGTGAGGCTGTCCCAGTGCAGAGCAGGACAATCCCCTCCCTTAACCAGCTGGCAATGCTGTGCATGATGCAACCCAGGACACAGTTGGCCCTCCTGGCTGCCTTTTCTTTGGGTTTGGGGTTTTTTTAAGTGAAATCCTAAGGTTATCTTTCTCATGGTTCCTGTAATCACACTAAATTTAAAAGCTAACTTTAAATGTATGTAAAAGACATGCTTTTCTTATAAAGTGTAGGAGAATGGAGCAGCAGAACCACAGCCTTTTTTTGAGATCCTGGTATGAACACACCAAACTGTGAATAGTCTATTGATATATGACCTACACCACAGTAAGACACTGATCTGGGGAATGTGGCTGCAGTGAAGAAAAAAGCAAAGAAATAAATCTGTAGGCAAATGGCTACATAATTTTGTCACAGTTCCTGTCCCTCCTCCCAAAATATGGTATAGTCACTGACTAATAAACTAGTGGTAATAGAAGCACCAATGTGTCATTGAAAACCTCTGAAAGTTTGTCACTGCAAACTAAAGTTCTTAAAAAACTCATATGAACTGGGCAAGGGTCTTGGGGATTGTGTTCTTGGGCTGATGTGCCTTCCTTCTTCAGCTATTCAAGCTTGTCTTTTTGTCTGGCTTCTGTTTCTTTCCTTCTTGTTGCAGATGCTTATGAAACAATCCTGCTAGGTTCAAGGTAACCACAGGAAGCTGCATTTATTAAAGAACAAATTATATGAAACTTTTTTTTTTTTCTGGGAATATGTATTGGCCAAAATGCATGCATTTAAAAGACTGAGATTTTATTGCCAGTGTTTTACTTATTTCTTCCAATCAGTATATGAATATGTTCTCCCTGAGTCATTACCAAACTTCATTTATTTCTTGGCATACTCTCAGACAATCTCCTCTTCCTCTTTCCTACCCAGCCACCTTTGGCTGCAGCCAGCCAGGTGGTTCACTAACTGACTTAATAACTTATAAATTCAGCTTGCATTACAGTTTCTGCTGAACACATTCTCTCACTAACAACAGTTTCCCCAGCTAGAGTAATAAATGGGGTTACCTCAGGGTTTAAACAAATGTGAATTGTGTCCTTAATGCAACCAATTTAATCAAACACATCACTGAGTTCTTCTAGTATATTATTTTCATTTAGCTCACATGAGACCTCCATTATACGTTTGATCAGTTTTAATTCCTCAGAAACTTTAATCCCTGGCACAGGCCTCTACATTCACAATGAGAAAATAGAATAATTCCTGAGAATTCCATACAGGGTGGACCTTTAACACATGAATGCTTTGTGCCTTTATTTACTGTGGCATCCATAGCATTTTCAAACTTTCCTGTGCTTCCAATTAAAAGCCAAATTTGGATATTTTGTTATCTAGTTAAAAGGCAAATGTCTATAGAAACCTGCAGCTGTAATAATCTGAATTTGGGACAATTTTTCTGCATATTGAATATGTCAGTTACATCTATTATTCATATAGTCAAGTATGTTTCAGGCAGTACAAAGGATTCCATGGCATGCTTAACTGACAGGTTCACTATTTTCTTTCAAAATATTTGGGAGCATTTATAAGCGAAGATCTAAATTTCTAGTGAAATTTTTTTATGAAGAAGAAACACAGCTTATTCTACTTGCAACTGAGTATAAATTGGAAAGTAAACCAACAGAAAATAAACCATTTTAAGTGCATATGTGCTTGGGGTTTTTTAAGTGTGATACTTCTGCACAGTCAATTAATCAAGGGCTCAGAGAATCAATGGGCCATATAGCAACTGTTTATTCAAAACCTGGTAATAAATAAGGCCAGATGTTAAAAATAAAAATCAGTTGGGGAAATGTAGTTGCATTTCAGGATAGATTCAAGATCATTAGATTGTTCCTACTGAATGACAGACATTTTGTTCTTGGATAGTGCAAACCTTCTGAAAATTAAGAAATGTATATGCCACTACAGCTATTAATATAGTGTTTAGCTGATTGATTGCTTTAGGGTTTGTTTGTTTTGTTGGTTTTTAATTTCATACATATCTTTAAATGCTCTTGGAAATTTGATTTAGGCTTCCTGTCTATTTCTTGTGTTGTGAAAAACCTCGCTTCAAGCCTATGTATCGGCTTTCTGATGGCTGTCGCTGGTCACATAGGCACTGTGCATCTCTTTCCATCTGTGTTCTGAAGGTCAAACAATGCCATCACATCCTGACCACTCAGACTGCCATACCATGACTAGACCTACCTTTGTTGCCACTTCTGTATACATTATAGTATAAGGCAAAATGTATATGTATCATATGAATTACGTATCAAGTGAGAAAACATGGTCAAATTTAGAGGAAATTTCTCCTCTTCTTATATGTATCTGATATAATTTGTTCCATATAAATGATGTAAACTTTGAGATCCAAAACCTTAATGGTAGCATTTTACATGACAGAGTAACTAACTTATACTTTTAAAAAGGAGACTAAGAGATAAGTGTGCACTAGATAAGTGTACAGGGAGGTAGATTGACAACTGGCTGAACTGGAAGGCTTAACCAGTTTTTATTAGCAACACAGAGTCCAGCTGGAGGCAAATCAGTAGTGAACTTCTTCCAAAGCTCACTTCAGCAGATGTCCAATAAGATATCCTGCTGAGCATCACATCTTCAGTCTTCAGCAGTTCAACTCTTGAGCCTCTCTCGAACTAAGTGTTTGTCAGTACTACCAAATATTACCTGAGTAGAATCAACATTTTCAAAAATCAGCCTTCTCAAAGTGTTACCAAAAATGTTGATTCAATTTCTACTGTGTTTGTGAACTTTTAGCAGAGAAACAAGACATGCAGAATATGCTTTACCAGCAAGGACGGTTGGAAGATAAGAGGGAGACATCTGGCTTAGGGATGCTGGTAAGCATCCCTCAATCCCAAACAAGGATTGAGTTTGGGAATTTGGGGAGGGGTTTATGGCAATAAGCAAATTATAATATGCATGTAGTGACTGTATATAAGCAACACACTTATAAAAGATCACGTGCAGGCAGGTGGAATTATCCCCCATGAAACCACAGGCCTGTAGTAAATGATGCCCTTAACTGTAAACTGGTGTTAAGGAGTCTTATTTGACTGGTTTGCAGTGAATTTGGTGACAAAAAATCAGGTCTCTAAAACACCAAAACACTTTAAAGAGGAGAGGCTTAATGTAAACAAGGAAAGAAACAAACCAACCCCAAAACCAGGACAATATTTTGTAGAGAGAAAATGGCCCAGTGAAGAATGAAGATGGAGAACAAGAGGTAGGGGATGAAGAGGGAGACTGAAAGGAAGAAATACCAAGTAACAGGGGAAGAAAATCTGACAAAGGTTATATTGATTAGAAATACTGGATGAAATAATAAAATCCAGAGAAAGGAGCGATAATAGCTCAGGAAATTATCTTCTGACTAAGTCAAAAGCAGTCTTCTGGTTTCAAAGATTTGTAATATAATAAATATGATATTTTCTATTATGCCATATGGATTTTGAAATCATTTAATTCACATTTCAGTGCTTTCCACCTAGAGATACCCTTCTAAAAAATAAAAATTAATAGTTCTCACATAGAAATAAGAGTGGTAATTTTAAGAAAAAAGTATTGAGAAATACCTAGGGTAAATGCAGGGGAAAAATGGAGAATAACTTTACAAAGAGAAGGGTGATGTGTAAAGAGGAGGATAGAAAGGTATGATGTTACTTCTGCAAAGAAAATATCAAATCACAAATGAAGACCTCCCCCCAAAATGGTTTGGTTTCTTTCCTGACTTTTTTCAGTGACTTAAAGGGGTCCCATATCAATCTTCTCAATTTATCTGATGATTTTAAGATTTGTTAAATCTTCACATATAAATATTTCTAAAAGTTCTCTCTGACAATGTGTGGAGGGGAGAACACAAAGGAGAAGATGTAAAACTGCTGCAGGAAATATGAATAAAAGGATTCACAGATATGAGGGAGAAGGGGTACAAGGAATGAAGATTGGCTGCAGACTGGTCGCAGGCAATGGTAGAAAAGCAGTTCCAGTATTAATACTACTCACTTTTTTATTAGAATGCATGTGTCATTGTTTCTTTACTGTCTAGTTGCTATTTTGGATTGTCCTGGAATTTAATCTATTAAAATTTTCAGAAAAAAAATGGCAAAATTCTGCAGTGATATTACATCTGAAATCACTTGTATTTAAACAGATAAGCTGATTCTGTGTGGGATTTAGATGAACACTGGTTCAGGATGTAAAAATAAGGTCCTTGTTAACCTTTTGTACTGAAAAACATGAGACAGGTGAAAGCTGCAACAGCAACAGAGCTTATCACACACAATTGCCTGTCAAAGGGCAACAGTCTCGTATTAAGTGAAATTGTCTATTCACAGTCTTTGGGCAAAGTGAGTAGAAGGGAATGTGTATAACCCCATTATTTGTAGTTCAACTGAATTCAGCTATTAGAGATACCCTGCAAAAAGTGAATAACAGCACTTAAGCCAAATGTTGTGAAAATGATGGCATTTTCACATTTCAGGTCTACAGCCATTACACAAGAATGTTTTCAGAGACATTTTTAAACTTTAAAAGCCAAAAAAAAGAAATAAAATCACACCCTGTGGCTACATGAAATCCAGACCATTTTGAGCATGTCTCAGAAATTTACCATTTCTCAATCAGTGTAAACAGGGAGAGCTGCAAAGACACATCTATTATGGTTCTATGCTATGGCATCCTGCTGCAGTTTCCAGCTCATTGTAGCCTAAATTTTAGTCTTTTCATGTTAAATGATGCAGGAGAGCCTATCATGTAGCAGCAGCTCCAATGGGTTTGTGAGGTTAATCCGTGGAGCTAATTTTCTGCATGTTCCCTAATGGATCTCTGGTTTCTTTCAGTAATTATTTTGCTGTCAGTCACCATATGATTAAATAGCTACCTGGCTGTGGCAGCTTGAACCTTTGAATATGACAAGAGATGGTTGGGGAAGTTACCTTGGAAAACAGTTAGTTTAAAAGAAACCACTCCAAATGCCACATCAGTCAACAGTGGTCCTCCGTAATCCTCATTAAAAGGACAGCAGGAGATCAGGTATTATAAGACTATCAGAAAGTTATGCAGGTTATTTTTAATGATATTTTATTATAAGAATAATAAATGCAAATCACACTGTCTGGGAAGAAAAAGATATGGTAATTCAATCGAGCTTGTAAGTAGGAAGACAAACCTAGGATAAAAAATTAACATGTCCAAGAATCTTTGGATGTCAAAAGACAAACCATCCCTAAAAAGTTTAAACAATATTTTGTTTGCATTTTTCAAGGAACCAAAATCTCAACAAAATAGAGCTCACTTAATTTAGGGGAGAAAGGAAAAAGGGAACAGTTCTGGAAAACACTTTTGGAAAAATATTTATCCTCATGGACATGCAATTATCTCCAGCAGAACTGAAGAAAAAGGGACCCAGGCTGGGGTTCTCTTTCTGAATAACAGTGCCTTCAAGAATGGTACTGGTTTGGTCCCTGACTCATAATGAAGAGGTGCATCAGGTAATGCCTAAGAAAAACTGGGACTACCTGATGTCAACTGCACTGAACTCTCAATAGTCATCTTCTTGCTTTTATGGTTCTACTTTATAACAGACCTCTAATTTTATCACAGAGTTTACTCCCTTGCCTCATTAGAGTAGAGTTATTCTTCTGGTGGACATAATACAGTAAGCTCAGTTGTATTTAAAATATCTTTCCAATACAGACACAAATTAGTCTGAAAATGTTATGTGTACACTCTTTTTCAAAGAACAGCATGAATTTCCTCAGTGCATGCATTCTTGCTTCCTCTCTCTTCTGCTTTTCATTCTCCCCAGTAACAAACCTGTTCAAGCTATTATGAGTTGTGACTCTTAGGAGCCTCAATTTTATGTACACTTTAACACAGACAACAAACTGAAGCTGAAGATGATGCATCCCATATCACAGAAACACAGAACCAATAAGATTGAGAGAAACCTCTGAGTTCATTGAGTCCAACCCATGATCAAACATCACCACATCAAGTAGACCATGTCACTGAGTGCCACGTCCAATGACTCCACTGCCTCGCTGGGCAGACCATTCCAATATCTAATCACCTTTAGTGTGAAAAACTTTTTCCTAATGTCCAACATAAACCTCCCTAGCGCAGCTTGTGTCCTCTTGTCCTGTCACTGGTTGTCTGGGAGAAGAGTCTGACCCCCACCTGGCCACAATCTCCCTCAGGGAATGGTAGAGAACAAAAGTCACCTCTGAGCCTCCTTTTCTCCAGGCTAAACAACCCCAGCCCCCTCAGTCACTCCTCATAGGAGTTGTGCTCTAGACTCTTCACTAGCTGCGTTGTCCTTCTCTCCGCATGCTGCAGCACCAAAATGTCTCTCCTGAATTGAGGGGCCAGAACTGGACACAGCACTCGAGGTGTGGCCTCACCAGTGTTGAGTACAGGGGTAAAGATTATGTTCTTCTATTACCATGTCCTGGAACAGTTCAACAAGTTTTTCCACAATATCATGTGAAATAGGCACTCATTACAGCTGCACTAAGATCCTCCTGGGTCTATTGCTTTATTTGGGTTGATATCATGATGATGTGACTAGAGCTTGATTGTGGCTCAGTTTTCATTTTGTCTTATGTTCTGGGACATAGTTCTTACTTACCTCAAAAGGACAGGTTTGATAGTAACACCTTAAATTTTCCAGTAACAGACATAGACATGACACCTACAATATTGACTTTACAAAGGCCATCAAAATGACCAAAATCCAGGTCCTCTAAGTCATATCCCTGTTTTTAGGAACAAAACCCAGAACTCTCCACTAGCAGGCATCAGCTCATACTCAGATGTATTTGCAAATGGATGATCCTAATAGCCTAACTGATTAAATCAAGTGCTGCTCTTTTAGAAATTTAGCAGTTGGTGGGCTTCTTTTATAATTATTTGTAGATTGAAGGTACTAAGTATTATAGTTCAAACAAAAAATCTTTAAACTGAATTCCAGAATATTGAGATGATATTGGAAAGCCTCAAATTTTTATTATCCTTGCTATAAAGCTCGGGAACATCTGCTAACAAGAAACCTTCAATTATAGATTTCACTGCCACCCACACAAAAGTAAACATTCTTAAAACTGCAATTACTAAGCAGTATGAGGAGGTAATGCCTACAGTAGTGCCCCGGCTCCATGGGAAATGTGTAAATAAAAGTCTTTGTGAGTAGATGAAGGAACACTTTAGAAGAAAGATAAAAGGTCACCACAAAATGCAGATAATTTTAGAGACATACTATTATATAAATCTCAACACTAAGATGACTGGGAGTGTTTAATAGACTTCTATTTAAGATGCCATTACAAGTTCCACAATGCTCAGAATTATCTTCTAAGACTTGCAAATCGTATAGTCTTTGTTGAACTTCCACCTATTTTTAATGTTGAAAATATTATCCTAAATGCATTTGTGAATCCTAAACATCTCTATTTAAAACTTTATTTGATATAGCTTCTATGATATGCTAAAATATACATTTTAGTACCTATCTTATCAGAACACCTATAATACCTGGTATGCTAGCAAAGCTAGTAAATTTTTATTTTATCCACATTTAATATCTCACAATGAAACAGCAAGAGAGAATGCTGAAAGCTTAGCCTCTTAGTCCTCAGGTCTGCTTTATATGTGGCTGCAGCAGATGCCATTACTCTAAAATGTGAATTAATGCCAAAGAGATCCCTGGTACTCTAGGTACCAAGTTCTAAGGTTAGGGATTTTTTTCTTTTTCTTACTTTTGTGTTTCACCTGATTACACAGATCTTCTGTGAAAAGTCCAAGATGATTCTCTTATATTTTGAAGATCTTCTTTCTATGTCTGGGTAACCTAGTTATTGAACTTCTGTCCTGGTAGTCTTTCAGTATAAATAGGAAAAAAAGTTAAAAGGACATTTGAAAAATCAAATTGAAATTTTCACACTAGATTAGTAGATTTTAAAATTGACACAGAAAAGCAAAATCTAAGAGCAGTAATAATATAGATTTTAAAAGTTTCAGCCGCTGCTTATAACTTGTGTGCAAAATCTGGTGAGCCACACATCAGATGATTCTGGTACCTTTGACACTGCTTATTCTAATACCTTCAAAACACTACTTGTGGAAGCGGCTGTAGTACTTGCAGTAACACTTGCTTAGTGCTTTGAGAGTGTAACATTACACAGCTGAAGTTAGGAACCTAAGCCACTAGTGGACACAAGCAGGAGATTGCATCCTGCTTTTATGTTCTTGGCTAAACACAGAATCCAGGCTGTTAGATGAGGTCCCTAAATACTATGTGGTATGAATACTGCTTACCTTAACTTGCTTTAAACTTTGTTATTAGTGGAGATTTGTCATAAATTAATTATAAGCCGCATGGTTTTGATACTCTATTCCCTTCTATCTTGGACTGAGAGTCTCTGAAAGACTGGGCACCTTAAAAGACACACACATTTCACTCAGGAAAAAGAGTGAGTGAAAGAGGATCAATAATTTAACTCATAGAATTTAAAGATAATTTGTCTGATGAAATACAGAAAGATCCAGTGGTTCCTGAATATCCCATTTAAACAAACTCTAAAGTAGTTTAAAGTAGTCATATGGACACTGTTATTAAATTGACACAAAAATTTGCCGTAGTCTTGAATTTCTGTGATTTTTATTCATTCTTCTTCCAAAAGTTGATTTAAAGCCCAACAATACTAACTGAAAAACTACTGTTTATTGCATCAGCACTTCCATGTTGATGATTACGTGGTACATTTACTGGTATATTTTTCTTGCCTGCGACAAGTTGATTGTGCTTAGCTTTACATCAAAAGGACTTTGCCAATGTCAGTACAGTAAAACAAAACTGTTTTAAGGGTCTTCCTATGTATTCAAGCATTTCTACAGTATCAGAAGATTTCACATTAACTAGAGAGCCTGTATTTCTTGGCTGCCTTTAGGGTCAGCTGAAGTGAAAACTGTTGAACCTCCCTGTCAGCAACGGACTTGGGCTTCCTTGAGATGTTTTAAGAAACTGTTCAATATTTCTTAAACACTGTTGACTTCTTGGCTCTAATGAGAGTTTCATAGGATTAACAAACTCTTTATAAAGATGACGTATGAGCTTGCCAAGGAAAATAAGGTGATAATCATACCAATAAAATACCTCCACAATATGGTGTTTCTTACAGAAAATTCTTCCGAGTTCGAGAAGAATCTAAATCGGGTATTAGATTAATTCCCTTTAAAAAGTTTGTTATACTTAGTCTTAATTGAATTACATCAAGCAAAATGTTCTGATACAATAAAACTCAGAGACAATTTAAAAGCGCAGATAATGGTCATGTAGAATATAAGAAACTTAAAACAGCTATCAGAATATTTCATATATGTTTGTTGCATAAAAAAGGACATAAATAGGAAAATAAGTTATTACAAAGTGGGTACTGTCATTTACATAGAAGTGATTATCTTTTCGTGACTAGTGCAATAGTGCCTTTGACAGATGGGTACTAGAAAAATTACTCACCATTTTCTCCACTGGGAATTGCTTTATTTGAATGCAGTTCAAAACTGGAGCCTAACAGCATATTTCATGGCTATTATGGTAGCTCTAAGTCAGTTGCCAACTTTGTATTACAACAGCTATGCACTAATAACTCCCATCATAGGACATTTTCTTTGGCCATAGTAACTTCAGTGTATAAATTCACATAGACCAAAATAGCATTGTGCCTCTTGTTCACCACGGTATTTCTGAGCATATCAAACTTTATGCATGTTTGCCTTTTTTTTTTTTTTTAATGTTAGCATGTGATTAGTTGCTTTGTTGAACATGGTCCTTGGATAGACGAAAATTATTCTTTTTTTAGTCTTTTGGGCTTTTCACTATTTCCAAGTCAAAGCATACTGCAGGAAATTATACTTCTCTTAGAGAAAAGCAATTGACTCTTATCAAAGTCATTTCAGTAGAAAAATTTGAGTGATCAAAACCAAAGTCAGAACTTGTTTTTCACTCAGTGAAGTTTAGCATTTAAATGTGGAGTTATATATTTGTGAGGAACAGGGGGTATGTACAGAACAGTCATTTCATATTTTTATAAAATGTACAGCAGATGGATAAGGTACTTTACCAGCAGAATTAAGCAACACTGCTTCTCCTAAATCTCTTATATACTTAGTGCTAAAACTGTGCTAGACTTATCTTGGTAAACTTGTGTTGCTTGGCATGGAGTTAGGCGACATTATGCAAGATGGAAGAAGGTTTCCAAAAGTCTCACAAAGTTACTTATTTTTCCTTTGCATGTATTGCAGATGAATCTAGTGTAGTCACTGAAAACTATGGCAAATTTTCCATTACCTTTAATGTGATGGAATTTCAGTGACATGTTTTTGTCACTTGAAAGTAAGTTCAGATAGAAAGATATGTCAGTATGGCAGAGACTGAAAAATTCAACATTTGAAAGGAATTTTAAAGGGAAGAAAAAACTTTGAAAAATTCAGGCAGGATTAAAATATTATTCCATTAAAAATAGGAAGCTTGAAGAAAAGTGTGATGGAAGTTGGTCGTAGAAAGTAGAATTAGGATCTTCAAACAGGGAATGATGAGATGCTTAGCGCATGTACAAGAAGGGCAAAGTTGAGATGTTAAAACTATATTATCCGAACTATTTCTAATCTTACTGTTATTCTTATCACATACTTCCAAAATGAGAGCTTTTGGCTGAAGTAACTTACCACACGGTTCCAGGCCACATTTTCAGGTTTCATATACCTCAGGGACTTCTATGAACTAAAAAACTGCTATGCAAAAAAGCCATCTAAAGAAAATTTATAGCAGCTTTGCAATTCTAATGTATAGTCAGATTAAGCACAAAACATTGGAGCAGATTGGTAAAAAAGTGATAGAACTACAAAGTAGAAAACTCAGAAATTAGGAAATGCTAGAACAAAGCTAGCTATTGCAATGGATAACTTTAATAATTTGTTACAACAGTCTTAATAAGATATACTACATAATTACATGATAATAATTGTCACTGTTCAGGACTGGAGCAAGATTATGTTATGGTGATGGGTCAGGCAGTTTCAGCCTGAACATTTTAGGCTTAGTATAGTTATATGTAACAAAAGACAAGTTATTATAAGAAGAAAAATGAGATAAATTCAAATAAAATTGCTTTTTCCTATTAGCTCTGCCTCTATGCACTTGCGTAGCTGTAAAGTTATACAACAGGACAACTGACAACAAATATATATATAAAGAACTTATTTTTAGGTGTATGTATACACAGACATTTAATGTCACTAAAAGAATACCTGGTTTCTTTTAGAAACTGAGAGACCTGCTCCATCTTGCCCTTTAAACTGTTTTCAAGAAAAAAAGTTTTTTCCTTAGACAGCTTTTCTTTAAAATGTAATTACTCTTCTGTGAGTGACAAATTTGAAGATAAAATTTAGTCATTTCGCAGTACTCAGTGCAAATAAGCATCTCAACCTTTTTTCCAGAGCATGAAAGTGTCATTTTTCCCACTCCGATAGTTCTAAACCAGAAACATTTAATTTTATCAAACCTTTTCTTCAGTCAAAGAAAAGAAACAGCCTTGGCATTGAAAACATGCCTGAAGAAAGGTCATCCAAGCAAGCAATAATTTTCCATTTATAAAAACCTCAAAATAGTGGCTTAAGAGGAAAACATCCCTTAACCATTCTGACTACCATTGTAAGTGCATTATACATGTTATTTTCAAAATAGTGTAAGGCAATCATATTGAAAATATGACTGGAAGCACAGAATGTAAAACCGTGGCTTTCAATAGAAAGCTTTTTCTTTATATTTCCCTTAAAAATTTTACTGATCTTGGGACTGTGCACTTGGGACAGAAAACACCATTTTGCTTTCTGCCTTAGCTGGTTCCCAAACCCCTGAATCAGTCGGTGTTGGGACAACTGCTCAGTAGCACTACAGCAGAGGGAAGTACACAGAAGATGCTTTTGGTTGATGATGCCCCTCTTAAAGACTTGTGAGAAGAACAGAAATTACATTAACTAGCTTCCACAGCATGTATCAGTAATTAAAAAAAAAAAGAAAAAAGGAACCTGTAGATTATCTATTCCACACACTCCTGATCCCAATAGATTCCCAACATCTTCTGTTAAAGTGAAGAGCCTTAAAAGATTGAAAACTACATTAATGGACTGCAGTAAGAGAGAAAATCAACAGTATGACTAGTGTCCCACTGCTGCAAAATTGAAAATACTTTAGGTAAACCAGTAGCACAGCAAAGATTGTCTAACCTCTTTCAGTAAATCCATTGCTTTTCCTGAGTCCCAAACAGGTGATGGTGACCCTCTTCATGTCCTAAGATCATAATCTGGACACAAGCTCAACCTGGAACCAAAGTGTTGTGGAGAGAGAAAGAATTCATATTTGAGTGCAGTGGTTCAGTGGCTCCTCTTCAGTGCTATGTTACTTACATTCATAGCCCAAAGTAAGCCTGCCTCTGATCCTTATAAGTCAGTGAAAATGTTTTAGGAATACATACAAATGGAGATTGCTTTCAAGCAAGTTCAGCTTTAGCCAGAAGGATTGCTAAGGGGACTCATACTAATGACACCTAAATTTTTTTTTCCTCAGGACAGTAAGTGGAGAAAGACAGTCCTTTCTGAGGACAGGCTGAGTTTAGGCTGAATAAAATGATAATGAATAACATATAATAAAAAATGATCTGTTGACTTGTAACAGAGGCTACAGTTCTTAGGAGAGACCATAATTTTCTCAGGCCCTGGAGCTCTAGTAAGTAGTGGAAAAATGGTGTAGTAAAACCGTGAGTGTTGTTTTATTTGAATAAAAAAACATAGCAAATCAGTCTAGTACAAGAGACATTGGGATGTAGAATAAACTGCTGGAACTCTACTGAAAATAAATAAATGGAAGTGTTTGAATTATTATTTCTTATGTTCCTCACACTTAAATAACCAAAAGTTTTTAATTGAGATTTACATTGAGGAAGGGGTCAGCTTTAAGGGGTCAGCAGCGGGGCCTGCGGGGGCTCTGTGAGGGGAAGCCGGGGCTGCCCCGAGCCGGACACAGCCGGTTCCAGCCGGATCCAGCCCACCCAGCGCAGGGCGCGGCCGAGCGGTGAAAAGCAGCGGTGTGAACACCGAGGTCAGTGCAGGAGGAGGGGAAGGAGGTGATCCAGACACTGGAGCAGAGATTCCCCTGCAGCCCGTGGTGAAGACACAGTGGAGCAGATCTCCTTGTCCCCATCCAACCTGGCCTTGAACACTTTAAGTTGTGGGGCATCCACAACTTATCTGGGCAACCTGTTTCAGTGTCTTAGCACCCTCACAGTAAAGAATTTCTTCCTAAAGGCTATTCAATTGAGCTGCTGTATAAAAACCAAGAAATGACATCTCCCAATTAATGAACTCAAAGTTCCTCTGAATACTCAGAGATCCTCTGTGAAGTCTTACGACTGACAATATAATTTTTAGATTAGAAAAATGCTAGTGTTGTCTTTAGTTATGTAGATTATATAATACATTCAAATAACAATTTTTTGAGTTATAAATGGGACGTGAGTTCATAAAATCACAAATGTCTCTCCTCTAAATCCATGCTGCCTAGAATAATATACAGATAAACAGATTGTAAGAGAGAATTTTCAAGGCATATTGTTAAAGTGTCTTCAGTTTGCAGCCCCACAGGTAGGTTATCCTAAGAAAAATATCCTCTATTCCAATAGTTGCACTTAAAAAGAAGCATAAAATTGTTTATTGTAGGATTCTCAATTGGGTGTTTATTTATTTTAAAATATAGTTGGAACACATGCTGTGGCAATAGGTAAATCTATATAATGCCCCTTGATAAAGCAAAGCAAAAGAATAAATTTGTCTTTTTAAAAATATGGTTTAACCCAAATGTATATGAGCTTATTGTAGGGTCTATATAACCCACATTTTGGCTGTTCAGTATGATGAATAATCCAAATTTTTTGCTGTTCAGTTTAATAAAACACTTCATACAACCTCTTCAGAATGATGATCTATTCTTTATGACAGACTGAACTGTTTAACAGAACTAGCTTAATCACAAATACTGTCAGGTGTATATTTAGGGAACTGTCACCTTCCTCATATCACTGAACTATTGTAATATTCATTGACACCACTGGAAAAGAATGCAGATGCAGATATTCCTTTAAAATTTTCTGAGTGCAGTCCAAGCAGAGATATGTACATGTGAAGGATAAACCTCACGATTTTAAGAAAGAGAATTCTAGATTACATGGATATCATGTATGTATACATATATATAAAAATGCAAATATAAAAATGTAAATGTAAACCAAACATTAATACCTAGTAACTAAAACCTTTCTAAAACTACAGTTGTGGTGATTTTTTTCCTCTTCGTGAGACATAGGCATGGGAAAGTTATTCAGCTTATATGTCATAATAAAGGCTGACTAAGAAAAGTCAATACTTTTTGTATTATTTTCCTTTAAAAGTTATTTTTTGCATAGTTCTACCTCAAATAACTGTGTGACTTAACATGATTTAAATAAACAAAATCTTTAAAATAACTTAGTATTGCAACAAAAAGGGTAAACTGGAAGTATTAATGCACTGGGAGGACTCATTGGCAGATTACTTCACAGCANTTAAATAAACAAAATCTTTAAAATAACTTAGTATTGCAACAAAAAGGGTAAACTGGAAGTATTAATGCACTGGGAGGACTCATTGGCAGATTACTTCACAGCATGATAACATTTGAATTGGAGCTATTCTAATAATGGATTTTTCAACAAGTGCTGAAAAACTTTCAGTAACAAGTTTATTTTAACAAAAGACTCACTTCCAATGTCCCTTATTCTGAATCAAAGAGTTGGTTAAGGACAGTTATTTATTATTGCAAGTCATTTCAGGTAGGAAAAACAGTGAAACAGGTGATGCAAGTTTATGTGTTTTGTTTGCAGATCGCATGCTGGAGTTTCATCACACCTGCAACAAGGCCAGTAGAAATCTTTTGCCTGCTTATATGGAAACGGAAATGGACACAGTTACTGAACCAGCATTTCTAGGTTGCTCTGGGACCTGAACAGACACATGATTCTGCCCTGTCTGAACACCTATGGAAAATTAGTCTGAGTTGTTCCTGAAACCCTTCCTTCTTCAGCTGTCTCCAGGAGGGTACAGGTTTCTTGGGCCTATTGACCACTGCACAGTCTGTGGAAACAAAGAAAGGGAACATTCTTGCCATTTGAGATGCAATATTTTAAAAATCAGATCCAGTAAAGAAATGCACCACATTTTGTCATGTGCCTCCTAAAAAAAAGCAGATAGTGGGAGAAAAATGTGACTTTAATAATTTATTTTATTTGCAAATAACCTGTATATGAAGATTGGATTACAGTGAAATGTAGTTACAGGATTTTTTTTCTATTCCACAATAAGATATGATTGTGCTCCAGCATTGTTTATATTAGTTAATGTGCAAGTTTCCCCAATTTATTGTTTTAAATTTTTAGAAGAAATTCCCCACAGTTGTATCCAGGGCAGGGCAACCTGGTTCCTATTTATAATTTTAATGGAATGGGCCTTTTCTTGCAAACTATTATATTCATACTTTGTAATTAATATTCTCTGGGGAAGTTTTCAATCAGGTCTACTAATGATTCTTTACAGCTACCCTTTTTCATGAAATAGTGGTAGGTACAAGACAGGACTGGGGTGAAAGTGATTTACCAGTTGAGACCTTAAGATCAGCATTCTCCCTGACATTACCTGCACATACAAATGGTCACCTGTTCTGAAAATCACAGCCTGAAGTATTTGGAGTGCAACCAGATATAAGAGTTGATAGCCAGCTATGAAACATTCACTTTGAGGGACAGTTTGTTCATCATGTAGGAAGTCTGAAACACATATCAGATAGAATTCTCACAGTTTGCTTTATTTTCTTGCAAAACCTTGCTTCTTTCATAATCACCATCTGCTACTCAGGCAGTGTTTCCCCACGGACCAGCTTTGTTCACCGCACAATCCTAGCCATAGCCCAGGTGCCGTATATAATGGACTTGAGATACTGTCCAGACCCCATCCCTCCTTAAAAACACCCTATGGATCACATAATTAAACATTGTATTAAAAACATGTAAAACACGCGATAATGCCTACAAGCAATATGTTCAGTAAAATTCTGCACATCTAGTCTGTAGGACTGGACATGTACAGTCCAGATGCAGACAGGTTCTTTTTGGCATAAAGTACCTTCAGAAGGGATGTAATCACTGGATAATTTAACAGCTGTTCTCAACTGAGTCTCAATAAGTTATGTGAGGAATGTGGTTCTTTGCAGAGAAAATACTTTTGCCATAAAAGGGTGATTCTCACTTAAAAAATTAGATATTGAGATAGCAAGGAAAAATCAAAGTTTCTGATGAAAAATCTGAAAGAATTATAGGTTCATAAGTAAAACTATTGCTGAATAATTTTACTAATCTCAGTCTAGAAACGGTTAAACCTTTTTTCCTATAACTTTCCATTTTGAGACACT
The DNA here is from genome assembly GCA_013400975.1 of Atrichornis clamosus. Classification (NCBI taxonomy): domain Eukaryota; kingdom Metazoa; phylum Chordata; class Aves; order Passeriformes; family Menuridae; genus Atrichornis; species Atrichornis clamosus. The sequence goes on along the minus strand of WBMZ01001303.1, from coordinate 101,803 downwards.
TACCCAGCACAGGAAATTTCAACCTGAGCAGCTAAGGATTAGCAAAGTGAAGTATAAATGAAAGAAGGATGCTAGGATAGGAGGAACTAAGCAACCAAAATAGAAGTAGCAGTGCATAAACAGATAATAACATTCCATAGTTCAGTTCTGCAGATGAAAGCAACTGTTTGTGAAGTTTTCTGCTGTGCCTTTTTACGAGGAGAGAATAAGGATAATCACAGTGTGACCGGGGCCGTGGGATTGAAGAAGGGACTAATAACTGCAGGGTTTGCTGGTCTGCAGGAAGCCTGAATGCCTACTGAAGATGAGAACCTGCAGAATGGAGGTCAGAAGTCTGATATATTTTGGAAAAAGCTTTTGAACATCCTGTCACCCCACCGTGTTAATTCAGAGGTCTCTGCTCTACATATATAATTTATCAGTATATGCATTTAATGCAAGTATTAGATATGAAACATTTCGGACAGAACTTGTCAAAAATATTGTCTGTTAGGGTCATTTTTGAGTTATGTTTTGTGACTCATCCTTTAATATCAAACAAATATATATTCTACATATTATTTCCCGCCTGAAAGTTGATGAGTGACTCTTCATGTACCACAGTTGCTAGAGAGTTAGAATTGTATTCTGAAGCCAAGACAATGTACTTGGATTGACACAAAGCTTAAAATCTAGCACTTACACTGGCTAGTGACTGGATGAAAAATTACACCATGTTTTTAAAGTGCAGATGTGTTAACTTCAGCTGAGGCCATATCTGCACACAAAGCACTGCCAAAATAAAGAGTATAGTCTGGTGAAATTTCTACTGACCTTACCATGTGCAAAGATCTGCCAACTTTTGAGTTTCAGCCTTTCCTCTTCTAAAAGGGCAGCATCTGGACTAGCCAAACTGTAGGGGAAGTTTTTGTAGAAGGAAGGATAAATGTTCTTTTCCCTTAGTTCTATTATTATTTTATGAACTGAAATTACTTTCTGTTGGAACTCCTACTTCTTTGGTAGAATTCTGGAGGAGGCTGAAACTCAAAAAAGCTGATAAAAGTATAAGAGGCAGAAATGCCAGAACCATTAAGATATAGGTCATTAGAATTTAAAATGTATGCATACTTTGAGTTGAAGGTGTTTGAACAGGAAAAAAATTTTACATGTAGTAAATACTACTTTTACTTCATTTTTAGTGGAAGCAATATGAACATGTGATATAAATGATAATTTTTGTAATTTTTATGTATAAAAATGATGTGTTTATACCTGATGCAGGTACAGCTGGCTTGAAACTTCTAGGACAATAAAATCCAAATACATTTCAAATATAAACCAAATAACCTTGTGGTTTAAACAAATTCTTTATTAACCTGAAAGGAGTAAGAAAAAATAAAAGTCTCTCTTTTAATAAAAGTTCTGCTGTTTTCAAAGTCTATATCAATAGTGTTGTATCAATCATTAAAATGGGGGGTTTAAAAAAATTATCTTGATTCACTGATTGAAATATATGTTTTAAAATTTTGAAGGTCTGCAGCAGAAATAGGTAACACAATACAAAGGCAACAACTAGAAAAGCCTGTCTGACCTGACAGTTGTGTAATCAGAATAAGAAAGAGGGAATATGATATGTGGAAAGCCTAGGACGGCTGCAGTCATTACAAAAAACCTTGTCACAGGATGTGGTCCAGTGATAAACAAGGTCAGGCTAGCATGCCATCTGCCCATGGAATATTGTGTTGATGTGTTATTCTGGGTCTTTTACAGCTACATTGTTTTCAGTCATTTAAAAACAGAAGTGAAATTCCATCAGAAAAAAAAGCTTATTTAACAGCTAATTAAATGCAGAGCAAAATAAGCAAAGAACAGAAATACAAAAATATCTTTGCAAGACAGTGAAAGCTGGGGTTGAAAATATTGCTATCTCACACCACGCTTCATTTCTGAGTGCTTTAAATGGGAAGGAATCTGGGTTCAGCTGTCCTCCTTTGGATGGTGTCTTTCTGGGAGCTATTAATTATTGGCACAGGGCTGCATATTCTGGGCTCCTGTGGGGGGAAAGAATTATTATCATTCCTCAGCTGACTGTCTCATGCTCTGTGCGCAGTGTGGCTGAATTGGCTGAAGTAAAGCAAACCTTCCAGAAAGGGTCTTTGAAAACACAACACTATAGAGGCAAAATGATGCCTTTCACTTTTATTACACAGAAGGATTATTCACAGTTCTACAGATGTAAGGTACTATGAAAGTGCATTTAGAGAGGATCTAAAACCCCTTTTCTGTTTTATCTTTCCTTGTAAATAGTGAAATTATCTTGTGTTTGATTTTTTGAAAACAAAGAAACAAGTTCATTAAATAAATACATACTTTGGTATTTCTCAAATTCTGTCATTCTTTTGCATGGCTTATTCCCCTTGAAGACATAAAATTCCTACTGACTTCACTTGGAAGCATATAAGCCAATTAAGGAGTAGCTGGTGTCTTGTGTTCTTTGGAATTATGAGCAGTAACTGACTTACTGTTCAGGATACTATCCACTTATACCACTCTGTAAATTCTTCTGCAGAATGGTTTTAATTCAAGGAAAACCACACCGGCAAAAAGAGAAATGTGAAAAACAAAACAAAATCAGGTATGTTTTGTCATGGCATGTGTATAAGATCTCTATATGAGTGCATTATACACGCACCCATCCTCATTACAGCAAAGAAGCATTTCTATCTTGGGATATGGGAGGCTCCTTCTTCCCCTAAACAAAGGAGAGGCTCTGCCTGTCCGCATTTGAACACCACACACCAAATACTGGAAATGGACTTTATAAGTCTTCAGCAAATTGCAGCTCTTGCATTGCATGCTGCCCAGAAATTGCTCTTTTTAATTCATTTTTGAAAAACACAAATATCGAAGGATTTTGAAATGATGGGCAGGTGGTGATCAGTGGCCTCACACAATAGTCAGCAGAACTGGCCAGCTTTATCAAGGGGAAAATAAAAAGCAGATTTCTGTAGGGGAACAAAAGCCACGCAGCTTCACTGCACCCTCAGATCTATATCTCACAGGTGGCTCTGCCCTCCAACACCTCACAGGTTTCACACAAATACAGCCAAGTCCAAAATCAGATGTGTAGAACACCTTTATTTTGCACTTCTTACAAAAGATCTTAGGCAGCCCAAAGTTTCTTTGCTTGCTTTTATTTTTCACTGTGTATACATGGACATAATTTTCAGTATTTTCAAACTTTTATTTCCCCTCTCTTTCTGGTTTCAGTGTATATATTTGCATTCTGAAAATCAATCAAATATTTATGTTATCAAGTATATAAAAGATATTTGATAAAAATATGGTATAAAGACAGACAAATTTAAAAGACTATCATTATGAGTTCTTTACAGAAATAAATAAATGGGATTTTGATGAGACTTTTGATACTGTTTTTTAGCATAGGTAGATTTTTACTTGTTATTTTCTGAGGAAGTTTTTGCCAGTACATTTAAGAACACATTCCTTTTTTCGTTCCTTATTTGAGGATTGATCTTGCTAGTGAGAACCATAATGTTGTCCAGAAAATCATTCACATACATACTTATGGTCATTGAAATTATTTTTAAGGTCAGCTGAATATTCAGCTGGGTATTCAAAAGTACGCATAAACTTTTGGTCTCTTAAGGAGCAAGATTCATCTTGAGAAGTTCCCCATAAAACCAAATGTTTTATGTCAAGGCTAAAAATAATAGGCATATGATCAATCACTGTGGTCTAGCAGAATTACCTAACGTGGCTTGGAGGTCTCTTAGAGCTACCTAAGATCAGAACCCCACAGTTCTATTCTCAGAATCCACGGTGACTTCATAATGTGAATGGACAAAAGAAGTAGCACCTTTTTACTTGCTCATTTAGCACATTTGCTAAGGATCACAATGAAGCAGACAATTCTGAAGCAGACAGAAGATCACAATTAAGGCAGAGCTGTTGCTTAAAGCTTCCTGTTAAACAGGGCCTAAGATCTTCATCTTCAGTATCTTTTTCAGCTATTTCAGCAGAGACTGTCAAAGAAGAAAACAATTATATTGCTCTAGCTTTGAAAATATTAGGGAACTGTATGACTTCTATGCCGTTTTCATGTTAAATTAAAGAAATTCATTTCCAATTTTTCTGAGTAATTAGTACAGAGACAGATGTATTTGTTTCCATTGCACAAAATATATGTGTTAAACTGAAATTAAATATTTCTCAGATAATATTCATAAATTCAGTTTACAACAGAAAAGAAGGGAAGGGTTACTTAATAGTCGACATGAACATTGATTTAAATTCCATTGAAGTATACTCTTAAATGATGTTTAAATGTGTGACCCTGGGCATTTAAATTCTTTTTTCACTATTCTACATATTTGGCTTTAGGATCTATTCTCCTAGAAAGAGTTTCTAAAGGAAAACAAAGCTTTATGTTCAACTTCATTCTTTATATATGTGGTTATTTTGCTACTAATCTCATGCATCTACTCTTTCACTACTGAATTTCAAGTGCTTCTTGTTCAGTTCTGTTACACTTCAGGACTATGATTTTGCCTTGAATTGCTGCACTTCAGGATTTTCCATTCTTTTGTTTTTATATGTGACCCTCATATCCACTCTGGGAAATTATTCAAGCTTGTTTTCATTAATTTGACTTCTCATTAACCTATTTTGAGTTTATTCCACCACTAGTCACCATTATATCATTGACTTCAGTAAAGTTTAAATTGGCCCCAGAGGGGCTTTGCTGAGCTTCAAAAGTTTGTCACAAGATGAGCTATACTAATTTTCAAAGCAGAAGAAAAAGCATATTAACCCTATCAATAATTTGTTTTGTGACAGAGTGGACAAGGGTCCCTTTCAGAGCCTTACGAGTCTGTACGTAGGCCAGGCTTCTCTTAGAGGGGAGGTAGATTTTTTTTAGCCATCATTGCAGGAGGATGAATGGTCACTTTCCAGAAGCAAAGACCAACATTTGGTGGAGATCAGACACCCAGAAATAATCATTGTAATAGTAACAGTAGTAGTAAAGATCCTGTTAAAAGGCAAAATAGTTAGGCACAGTGCTTTCCTCAATAACTGATTAAAGAGAAAGCAGAGAGGAAAACATACACCAGTACAAGGTGGGAATGCTTGAAAGAGATTTGTGAGCTATAACATTCTTAGAGGAAGTTTTTGAGGCAAGTAAGACAAGGCATCACTGGCAATAATGATGGCAGACTAGAGAAGAAAGCAGAGATGGCTCTAATATGAGAAAAGTATGAAAGGTCTTGTAGAATGGAAGAGATGAACGCTCTTGTTCCCTTTCCAAGTGTATTTGGCAATATAAAAAAGCTTTGAATATAAAGACTGATTTTATTGCCTGTAATTGGGAGCAGTGTTCAATTCTTGGAAAGCAGAGGAAAATTAAGAAAACCGTGGGAAGAGAAAGACATCCTTAATCCTCCTGCCTGGCAGTATGGCTTAGCATTTCTTATAATTAGTCTCTACTCATGTGAAAGGGAAGGCTTACACACTTTTCTCTGATTATATTTTTCATGGGATAAGGGAGAAGTTCAGTATAATCACACATTACAAAAACTTCCTTTTCTAATGTTTTAAGGTGAATACAGGTATTGGCTGTCTGTAAGAAACTTTGCTCTGTTCCTTAGGGTATATATTTGACAAGAACTGTATGAAGCATTTATGCATCCATGACATTTCACAAAATAGCACACAAAATTCAGTTAGCACACCACTGCATTGATGATTTTGGGGAGGCATTGTAGAAGAATTTAATTTTTTTATAAAATGCCTCCCAGTGTACACAGGGATATCCCAAAGTCACTTAAACATTTAAAGGATTCCTATCCCATTCCAGTACATGGTAGGTAAGAACAACTTCATAGAAGTGCCAGTGAAATGTTCCCTCCATTCTCTTGCCCAAAAATGAAAGGAAAATAAAATTCTGTGGAGTTTCCATGACCCATGAGCAAGGGTAACCTTTGCATGATTTGCATTTGAATTATACTAAAGATACGTACACAGTTAAAGTCAGAGAAGGTACACAACAGAGAAACAGTAGTTTTAACAGTCTTTCACATATGACTGCTAGAAAAAGAAAAAAAATATTACACAATGGATTTTTTTTCCGAGTGGCAAACTAAGCCAATGAAGCACCTGTTTTGGTAGTCTCAATTGCATTGGTGGTCATAGAGCCAACAGGAATATTACAGAAAAAAACTACTGATAATACAAAGATAACAGTTTGGTGGAGAACAGTCAAAGGAAATAGACACCTATAACACAAAGGTAAGTGGGCTGCTAAATATCTCAGCATATATAGATTGTCATCATACAGAAATGAAAGATAACTTCAGATTGCAAGCTTCAAAACATAGACACAGTCATAAATTTTTGTCCTGCTATTAAACATTACATTCTATCAAAAAGTATTTACACTGTGTATTTGTAGACTCTTTCCTATTTCTATTTCTCATATGAGTCTTTGTTTTCTATACACTCAGTTTTAATTGCTAATTTGTAAAGACTCATTACTCTTTCTTTTGGTTCTTTGATCAGCTCTAGCCACTGCTTGTGATTTTATTCTCAATGCTTTTGAATCTTATACTGAAGCTCTTTCCTGTAGCTTTTTCAGAAACATTTTTCATTTTTGTAGAAAGTCCACACTTAATCTGTAGCTTGGTTTGGATGTCTTAACGTGATATTCATTCCTTATTTTCTTCACTTCTTTAAATCTTCGCCTTCGTGATCCTCACTTAGTTCTTGTGCTTATTATGCTGGTCTTTTAGTCCTACACTTGCTGTACCTTTGTTTAGCAAGAATTTGTTTTATCTTTCCTATGGCATTTATTCCTTCAGCCTAGGCAATTCAAAACACATTCCCTACTGAGTGTTATCTTAATCTGAGAAAGAGCACTCCAGGGCTCACTCTCCACTAAAAAGTCCCTCTATATGGCATTTTTCTTTAAGGCATTAATATTTTACTCCAATTTTACAGACATTTAAAACTTGGGAGATTTATCAGTAAATTGTGTGGCTGTGGTGGAAGCTGCCACTGCAGCTACCAAGGAGCAGGAACGTCCCAAAGATGTTAGCGTTCGCTGGTGGGACAGCTCAGAAGTGGGATGTTTTCCCCCTAAGTTGTTATACGGTTTCTCCCAATATTATGTCAGTGTTTTATGTTAATTCTCCAGTTGTCAGTTGGCCCATTGGCCTCCCCTCCGCTTTTATGAACATTGCTGTGTTCTGGAAAGTTCTCCCTTACTCAACACCCCATTGGTTCTGGCTCCCTTTCTCCTCCCCTCTCCTCCCCTGGTTGGTTAGGCCCATGTCACCCCACCTTGTCTCCGCCCCTGGACCCTCCATTGCTTGGCTCCTGATGCTCTGCCCGCCCCCTTTTACCCTGGTATATAAGTCTGTGTAAGCCTCGGTTGTTGGTTCTTCGTCTCTGGACTCGTTGGAGTGTGGACTCGCCAATAAACCCCTCAGAACTCCAAACGAAGAACCCCTCCCTCCACTTGTCTCCGTGAGCTATCTGCTCTGTGTGTGTGTGCATGGCTGCCTGCAGACACCTTGCAGGGTGCACTTGGGTGTATGCGCAGGGGATTATGAGTCCCGCAGGAGCGACTCCGCGAGGGACACTTTCTGGAAGGTCACAGTGCCTGAACCTCATACCCCCACACCTTTCAGCCCCAGTAAAAGGCGCAGCGACAAAATTGTTAAGATGTTTCAGCTTTTTTTATCATATAAAGACACTATCCTGCATTTCTTCTCTAGAACATTTTGTGAATCAAGTCTAATGTTATTTGTATGTTTATATTATAAATTTAGATGCATTTTTAAAACATTATTAGATGCATATTTAAAACAGTTCTAGATGTCCTTAAAATAAGTGAAAAAAATAGTTTACAGTCATTTTACAGGATCACTAAAGAGCACAATACACAGTACATACACAAATAATCTACTCGGGATGTACAAAATTTAGTCTCTTCTGCACATCACAGAATACTACTGTATCATTGATCCTTGTATGGATCCAAAATAGATGGATTTTAGCCTTTACTGTTGTTGTTTGTGCTTTATGCTGAAAGCAATAAAATATAAAGGGGAAATTCTTACTGACAGCTGCAAGTTCAGATATGCATTTTGGATAGCTTTTCCCACTGTTGATCTAGCAGTTGAAAACTCTGGTAATGTTTATAAACACTGCCTTAAAACATTTACATTTAATTGCTTGATCTTCTAACTGTCCCTTTTACACTGCATTTAACTTCTTAAGTCTTTTTCACACTTGAAAACTTGTTGGTTGTCACTTACTTAAAAGTACTTGAAAACTGGACTTTTGTTTTTCCTTTTTGTAGCTATGCGGAATCTTTCAGATCCATGTGACAGTAGATAGCTGTCTACAGTTTGCAGCAACTAGACCAATTATGTGGCAAAGGCAGGAATTAATCTGTGATTACTTTGTATTCCTGCTTCATTCATATTTGAGGTAACTGGAGTCCCCAAAGTAAAGAGGGATTAAGGAGACAACTCAGAAAGAGCACTCTAAAATAAAACTCCAACTTTTGCATCACTGATAGGTCAGCAATACTCATTACAAAAAAAAAAACAAACCCCAAAAAAAAACAAAAAAAACCCCCACACAAAACAGTGACTTAACCACTACAGAAAACAAATTCACAATGAAATATTTCTTATGTACTTCTTTAAAAGAGTTGAAACAGTACTGAAAGTACTGTGACCAGAAGAAACAGCATTCAGGCTTGAATGACTGCAGGAATTAAGCAAAGCTGTAGTAAACACAGAAGAACTTTGCTAAAAGGGGAATGCTCTAACTGAATGTGTTTTGTGTTTCAGAAGCCAGCACCTGAGAACAGGAGGAGGAAATTTCAGATTACCAAAAATTGTATTTGCTGCTAGCACAGAGATACCATTTCCTAAAAGGTTATAAAAAAAAAAAAAGTTTTTTTGAAGAAAGAATCAAAAAGAAAGAGTCCGTCTTCAATTCAGATCAAACCAAAACTGAACATACACCCCTCATTCACAGTTTCCTGGAGTAAGCAATGAGGCTTGTAGGGGAAGAGAGGGAAAGGAGTTATGTTTTGAATCTTTTCTATCAGTTCTTACTTGGAAATGTAGCATGTGGGAGCAGAAGTATCATTTAATATTTTTTCTGTCTCCTCTGGTCAAAGAAAACATAAAAAATAGTATATTTCTGAATAGAAGCAGTGCTGTCAGCACCTTGTGCTATTGAGTTGCTTTTTGAGACACACTTTTGTTATAGAATCCTTAAAGAACATCCTTAATAAAAATGGAAGACACACTCTTGCTCTACTGGTGTTTTTAACTTGAAGGGATGTCCCCTGACAGCTACAGGTAGGAGAACCATGGCCACACCTAACAACTCATCTTTTGTAAATTAGGCACATTGGCTAAATTTGCATCAACTCTTCATTTATATCACCTAGAGACACAACTGCTCTTTTGGCTCCAAAAGTGTTTGTATAAATGCAACACACTATTTTCAGTTCTCTAATCAAGAACTCAATCTTTTGGTTTTGACAACACAGAACTAGTATTGTATTTGCATTGAGGAAGTAAGTGCAGGTAAAGCAGTTTTTCAAAGTGGAGTGGCTGTAACCAAAGATGGCCCTCGTAATTCCAGGCTTGATGTTTATTTGTCAAAAACTCTTAAGGTTTCTTTTGGGGATGTTGTCATCAGGTGTAGGACACTGACAGAATTCTGTTAATGGTTATCTGGTAACTTATGGGACTCCTACATAATCCATATGCTATGCAATTGTTATCACTAAACTTAAAATATTAATGTGCTGAAATTATTTCGTATCTGAATGATAATTTGAGCTTTCTTTCAAAGAGAGAATGTCTCCTCTGTTCAAACAGCAATTCAATGATCCGCAGGGTAGCTGAGATCCATTTTAGCAGCATGCTGAATAATGGTGTTCAAAGCAAGCACAGAGAAAGGGACAATTACAGAATGAGATGAGGCTATATATTAAGTTATGTAAGGGATCAAATTTCCTCTGCCTCTGAAATGTAAGATGGTTGCAATTTTTTATTTTAAAACTCCCAGTTAAATCTACCAACCTAACCAGAAAATCTGTAGTCAATCGTGGTACAAAAATGAGTACTGCTGATAAAAAAATACAAAAATGTCCACAATGTAACTGTCAAAACAAAATGTTTTAGTCTGCTTAGGTGCCCAAGAACAGTGGCATTGCACAACCTCAGTCTATTGTCAGCAGTTTATTAAAAGCCACACATTGTCCTTGTTCTGCATAAGCAAGTTTTTTCAACAGTTCTGTGTGCAGGTTAGAATCAGTATATGGTTCAGAGAATCAGTTTCAGTGCTTTGAGAAATTGCCTTCTCTCCTGTGATTTTAAAAGAAATATAAATCCAATTGTGTTCACTGTCATTCAGTAACCAGATTTGTAAACAATTTACATTTTGCCTGTAGTCAGATAATCCTATCATTATTTAATCTCTTTAAACACAGACAAGTATCTAGATCTGGATGTGTGTATGGGAAAGAGCTTTGTAAATTACAAGGCAACAAGAATTGCAAAAATTAGAAAAAAAAGACTAAACCAACTAGAAATATATAACAGTTGCAAATACTTACAGTTCTGGAAAGTAGATTTTTTTTTTTAGTTGCTTCCAAATTTGTAGACTTGTTTATTCATCCTTGTAAAATCAGGCACAAGGAGAGAAGATGAAGAATCCTATGCAAAAGGAAGAGTGTTTTTTGAAAAATGGATTAGGATTCTTCAATTACTTCAGCACTGAATTTTTGTCAGGACCATTTTTTCCTCACTCATCATGACATAAGACCCTACACACTGAAATGTGATTTTGTAAAGCTGTCAGATTCTTTCTGCATTGATAATTTTCCTCTGCCTGATTAGCATAATATCCATTCACTTATTGATACCACTATCTTTCTTTTTATATCACTTATGTTTGGATAGCAGACATGCCTAAGTTTCTTCTTTTGTGTGGATCCAAGTATTTGCAAAATGGTCTATCATCATCTTGGCTTTGGAGGTTGTAAAGCAGAAGTGAGCCCACTCTCTTGGCCTTGTTGAGCAGCAACTCAGGCAGCAGTCATTAAAGTAGGAGATCCTCAGCTCTCCCTTACATGCAGTGGTCTGGGTTAGATCAGAGAGGGGACATGAATCCTCTTTACTCCTAATATCAAAAAACTGAATAGAAATAAACTGTTCTGTGAAAAGAAGTGATGAATCCATAAATACTTTGGAAGAATGGCATCAATTTATTCTTTGTCTTCTAGTTGTGTCAGTGTAGCTCTATGCCACCTTTTACACTGGTATCACTTTATGAGCTAAGATGTTGGTTGCATCTTGAATGAGGTGTAAAGTTGTAGAGATGTCTCTGAGAGCAAAACTCGGCCTATTCTTACTATATTGCTAAGGATCATAGAGAAGATACAAAGAATCCATTTCGATTGTGAATGGCTGGATTAGAAGCAATAACAGAAGAAAAAAACAGCTTTTTACTTGTTGATTTTCTCATGTACTATGGATTCCTTTAACATCAAAATCCTGAGATTCCACAGAGCTATATATTCTAAGTATCTTTTCAGAGACAAATCATACTTTAATAATTTTCTGCTTTAGCATATTGGTTTTCATCTTTCTTTAAAAAATAGTTTCTTTGTATTTCCAGTTGATTAGTGTGCAAGCTCTTACCTTCCACTGCTCAGATCTGGTAAATGATTTAACAATCAATTTAACAATTTAATGATCAATTTAACAATTTAGCAATAGGCTCTTGATCAAAGTGCCATCCAGCTAATATCAAACAATTTTCTTAAGCCAAAATCTGTGAAAAAGTGTTCGGGGAGCATTATCTGATAATTCATCATGTATCTCTGATCCATGAAGCACTCAAGTAACTATTTCAAAAACTTTCTGTGCTGTTAGAAATTGTTTTCTGCCCTTCACTGAATAGAACTGACTGACACTCTAAAAGGTTTAGAATACAAATCTCCCTTTAGTGAGAGGAATGCACTCAATTCCTTGGTTTCCGTACAGCTCAGGAATTCAATTTTAGCCATTTTGATGAAGGACACATGATATAACCAAAGGCAGGGGGTCTGTGTTCTTTCAGACTTACCTTTGTTGAATTGTACATAAAAATTCTGTGACATAATACAGCCTGCTGTCAAAGATGTGACCTTTGCTTTCTTTTGCTCTGATCATGTGTTCCCAACTCTTCTGTTGTACTGGATGGTTTGGACTAGTTTGCCGATATGGTGCTGCCTCATCTTGAGTATTGTGTGCAATTTTGGTCACCAAAATATATGAAAAATATTCAAGTATTAGAGAGTGTCCAAAAGAGGCCAAAGAAGATGGTGAAGGGTCTGGAGGAGAAGCCATATGAGGAGTAGCTGAGGTCACTTATTCTGTTCAGCCAGGAGAAGAGGAGACTGAGGGGAGACCTCATTGCAGTTACAACTTCTTCATGAGGGGAAGAGGAGGGGCAGACACTGATTTCTGCTTTGGGGTGACCAGTGCCAGGACCTGGGGAATTGGCAGGGAGTTGTTGTAGGGGAGGCTTAGGTTGGATTTTTGAAAAAAGTTCTTCACGCAGAGGGTGGTTGGGCACTGGACCAGTCTCTCCAGGGAAGTGGTCACAGCACCAAGCCTGACAGAGTTCAAGGAGTGTTTGGACAACACTCTCAAGTACATGGTGGGACTCTTGGGGTATCCTGTGCAGGGCCAAGAGTTGGAGTCAATGATCCTGATTGATCCCTTCCAACTCAGAGGATTCTGTGAATCTGTGATCCTTTGGTATGGTCAGAAAATTAATCTTTCTTTTTGTGGTGTAGTTGCCCATCAGGTTAAGAAGCTGATCATGTGGCTGCAAGGTGGCTGCATGATATTGTGTGTTATGCGTGTACATCATGCTCTCTGTATTTCATTAAGCAGTATTTATCTGTGGGAAGCAAATACTAAGCTGTTTGGAGCAAAATAGGCCATCCTATACTTTTTCCATTTTCTGGAAATGACAGGAAGCAGAACATTGGAATTACCCAAAAGTTTGGGGAAGTCCTTTTGGGGAAGTCTTTTCAAAATATTTTTTGAAGGCAACTCATATGTTTAGTACAGATGATAGCCTGCTAGCAACTATGTCCTTGTTTTCAAAGGCATCTTTTATATCAGTCTGAGAGATTTTTGAAATTATTTGGAAATTATTATTCGGATATCCTTGTATGTCATTTAGAATCATAGTATCATAGAATGGTTTGGGTTGGAAGGGACCTTAAAGATTGTCTAATTCCAACCTTCTTGTTTTGGGCAGAGATACCATTCACTAGACCAGAATCCTCAGGGCCCCATCCAACCTAGCCTTGAACATTTCCAGGGATGGGGCATCCACAACTTCTCTGATCTGTTCAAATGTCTCAGCAGCATCACAGTAAAGAGTTTCTTCCTAATATCTAATCTAAACCTACTCCTTTCAGTTTAGAACCATTGCCCCTTGTCCTGTCACTATCTGCCTGTATAAAAAGTCCTCTCCCCACTTTTTATAACCCTGCTTAAGATACAGGAAGGCTGCTATAAGGTCTCCCTGAAGCCTTCTCTTCTCCAGGCTGAACAACCCCAGCTCTCTCAGATGTCTTTGAAGGAGAGGTGCTCCAGCTCTCTGAGTATCTTGGCAGCCTCCTCTGGACCTGCTCTAACAGGTCCATGTGTTTCCTGTATTGAGGGCCCCAGAGCCAGATGCAGCACTTCAGGTGGGGTCTCACAAGGGCAGAGAAGGGGGGAAGAATCACCTCCCACAACCTGCTGTTCACGCTGCTTTTGATGCAGCTGAGGATGCAGTTGGCCTTCTGGGCCACAAACACACACAGCTGGCTCGTGTCCAGCTTTTCATCCAAATGAACATGCCTCCACCTAGACAGAGAGCCATTGACCACAACTCCTTTGCTGCATCTATCTAGCTAATTCCTTATCCACTGAATAGACCATCGATCAAATCCATGTCTCTCCATGTTCAGGTATAGGGAAGATCAGCTGAAAACCAAGAGCTGGGCATGCCACTTTAGGCATTTCCTTTTGGACTGCTGCCATAATCAGTTTCGGTTTTGAAAACACAGAACATTAAGGGAATTCTATTAGATGTTACATCTGGTGTTGTGGTAAGGAGAATGTATGTACTTTGAGATTTTGTTGGTGAAGATGATGTTTGGTAACATGTTAAGCTACTGAAGTGAAGCATAAACATAAAATAAGACATGACCCTATGTTTAATATTAAAGAGCAGAAGTAACAGACCTGGAGACATTTTCATGTGAGCAGAGGTTGCAGCTGTGGACCAAAGCCTGAAGGAGTGGGAGTTGGCAGTTAAAACTATTTTATGGCCCATCCTTAATTTTTCCTGACAAGTTCATCTAAGCATTAATACACTATCATATCAATTACTGAATAAATCTTAATTTTCAAATTTCACTGCAGTCTATAATCAGTGAAAAATAAATGGCACCCACAATCACAGTGGGTATGAGCCTTGAGAATTCTGTTGGATTTATTTTTTTGTTATTTAGAGGCTTAGGAGCAGAATTCATTTTTAAAAATTGCAACGATCTGTCAAGATTTAAAAAAAATTAAGCACAAAATTTTCCATAGAACAAATAGAAATGGGAAAAAAGTACCAGGTAATCTCATTGATATTTAGTATTTCAATATGGAAAAGATTTCTAATGTATCATGCCACTAAAATGAAATGGTAACTTATTTCTTCATGTATACAAATAGGTAAACACTCAGCTATTATTTTTAGTGAAAAAAGTCATTTGATAAGTTACTTGAACGGCTTGTTATTTAAATGCTGAATACTGTATGTGTTCTATAATAAAACATATAGAATTTCAGGACCTCTGATAGCTTAAAAATGTATCTGAGAGGGCAAAAATGATGATTTTATAAAATATCAAATAACAGAAAATGTTAACTATTAGTAAAACAGCATATTTTAGTGAAGTTACTTTATTTATCCAGTTAAGTAAATTCTCAGATAATCCTTACATGGTAGGAAAAGTCAGAGGAAATAATTTTGAAAGTTGCAAAATTCACATTTGACATTGACATTGAAATTTGAAAATTTCAAAAATCTGTTACATAATCATTGCTAGGAGATGATTTTGAAAAGAAAATTTAAAAAGAATCAGGGTAAGTCTTAAAAATAATTTTGATTCACGGTCATAATGAAATTATTAAAAATTAGACCTTGAAAAGATACCCAAAGCACACAAACAAGTTCCCATTGCCATGCTGGAGGTGCCAATAAGCTAGTGATATTAATGGCAAATTCTAAATTCTTGCTAAAGTATAGGATGAGACACTCAGATATAACAAAGCTTTCATAAATTTTAATAGTGTCCCAAAACAATCACAATAGGTTCATGATCTTCACTAGAAAAGGCTGATGATCTTGAAGTTTTCCACAAAAGAAAGAGAAAATTAAACCTTTTTTCTGTCTACACATGTACCCTTATGAAAGGTGACTCAGGACAGGAAATGTGGAAGGAGAACAATGAGGCCAATTAGATGGGCACCAACAAGTCCAACTCCATCACAGTTTTGAGATGGTTATAGGTACCCTTCATGTTCCCCTGAAAAGTATTTTTGAATACACAGAAACTGACCTTTTCATTACAACTCTGCTCTATAGCTAAATTCTGACTGTCTCAGGATCTGATTTCCCAAATGCCTTCATAGTTGTTTTTAGAACTTGTTTTGTAACATGGAAAAAAATGTTGGCAAGGTTTTTTTATAAAGAGAGAGATGATCACACAGACAGGAAAGAAGAGGACAATCTATGTCAATACTTCAAAATATTTCTCAAAGTTTGAACTCTGTGTCAGCGCGGCAGAGAGTTTCTCTGCACTCCCCAGATCTGTCTTGGAGTAATCCAATGAGTGACTATTTGCATTAGGAAGAGACAGCTCTTTTAACTCCATGATAAAGTGCACTTTTTCCAGAACTTGTGGCAGTACTCAGCGATTCCTGTTGTGCTACAAGTCTGTGTGCTGCTTAGATACATGCTAATTTCAAACGTGAGGCCTAAAGCTTCAACACCTGGATGATTTTCTTCCACAGACTCACCTTTCCCCAGCTTTCACTGTGGGGCCAGGCACACCAGTGCTGATGCCTCCAAGACCACGAGTCCCTGATCGTTACTGTCAGACCTGTACATCGCCAAATCACAGCAGGACACGTCTCATCCCCTTCATCATGTATCTGCTGAGTGAACCAGAACATGTGTCATGGCATTTATTCCAGCTTTATGCTTTTATACCTGCTGGGAGGATAAATAACTGATCTGGAATAAAGCAGCAATTCCTGGTCTTGCATGAGGTCTGCTGATATAAAATTAACCTGTCATCATCCTTTACAAGCAGTATAGAGTGACCAGAGGTTATATCAGATTGGCACTTTAGATTGTGTGATTGCACTGATTTCAAACAGAGAGGAGGATCCTTCAGAAAGGGATGGTGGCTGGGAACTGACCAGCTGGAAAGCAGCTCTGCAGGGAAGAACCCAGGGATCCTGTTGGACAGTAAGTTGTCCATGAGCTGGCAGTGTGTCCTGGGGGCCAGAACATCAGTGGTATCCTGGAGTGCTTTAAGAAGTGCATTGCCAGCAGGTCGAGGGAGGTGATCCTGCCCCACATCTGGATTGCTGAATCCAGTTCTGGGCTCCTCAGCACAAGAGAGAAATGGAGCTCCTGGGATGGGTCCAGCAGAGGCTATAGAGGTGATTGAGGGACATGAGCATCTCTCTTGTGAGGAAAAGCTCAGGGAGCTGGGCCTGTTGAGTCTCAAGAAGACTGAGAGAGGATCTCATCAATGTCTATGAGTATTTGATGGAAGGGTGTCAAAAGGACAGAGCCAAGCTCTTCTTGGTGGTGCCAAGCAATAGGACAAGAGGCAATGGGCAGAAAGTGATGCACAGGAATTCCATCTGAGTGAGGAAGAACTTACTTACTGTGCAGTGACCTTACACCCGAACAGATTGCTCAGAGAGGTTGTGAAGTCTTCCTCACTGGAGATCTTCAAGAACTATCTAGGCACAATCCTGTGCCATGTGCTCTAGGATGCCCCTGCTTGAGCAGTGACGCTGTAACAGATGAGTGTGTTGTCTTCCAGCCATACCCATTCTGTGGCTCTGTGAAAAGGGAATTCCCGTGTTGCTGAAATGATCTGAGCCAGCTGCTGCTTTTCAAATTGGGTCCACTGAAGCAAGCATATTAGAAGAGGTGGGGAAATTATAGACACATTTTCTCAACTTCTGCAATGGCAGCTCCTCATCTGGTAACTGCATTAACTTCTGTGACCTTCTGCTGTTATTCCTGTGCTCAGCTTCATAGATGAGTAATCCCATAAAGGGACTCCTGTTTGAAGGCAGGCACAGGTGCTGACAGCCTGGTTGTGTCCTTTACCTCTCTCCCTCTCTGACACAGTCTTCATTTCTCTCCCATGTAAATGTGACATCTTTTGTGTAAACTGTCACTGTCAGCAAAGATACACTGACTTTTATTCTTGCGTGTAAATAAATACAAGCTGCTATTTTGGTGTGCTTCCACATTTTTAGAAAGAAACTCTCAAACTAAAATTCTGATTCTTTTCCAAAGGCATTTCAGAAAATCTTATTTTCCTCATAAACCTTGCCACCTACAGGCACAGGGCCGGATCATGCCCCTGCCAGAATCATGACTCCCTACCACAGGTGGAAGCTGTATGATTCCCATCCATGGTGACTGAGCAGGCTCACACCCCAAGTGCCAGTGCATGGGTTGAGGCCAGCTGCTGGAGTCCAGGCCTTCTGATCTTGTGAGGCACCTGTTGGAGCAGGTGTGATGGTGCATTCCCCCTACCCCCACTCTTCCAGGCCACACTGAAATGTGAGAAATGCTTGTTAGACCTCGGCCTTGACGGACGGTACAAGGGTTCAGCTCTGCCTGAGCTTATCAGAAACACAGTCTGCTCCCACAAACTGCTGTTTATAATGAGCTCCTGTTTTCTTTAGCTTCTTTGTTCTCACATTTTCAAAGAAAGTGCCAACCCAAACAGTGGCCAGGATGAAATATTGTTATGACTAAAGCCCACTCTCTTGTGACCCTATAAACCATGGTCCAAAACGAGACCCTTTGAGCTCTCCGGGACCGCAGCAGCCTGTGACCAGCAATGTCCTCTGAGTGGGGCCTCTCAGAGACAGCGAACTCTCAGGTTTTCTACACCTGGAGGATCGCCAAACAACAACGAGTCCTGGGCTCATACCCTCACTACTCAAGGCCCGACCCTTTGCCCGCTGGGGACATGCAAAGGCATCTGAAGTGAGTATTTCACTGAACTCTGAGGGGAATTTTTCTCAGGTACCTTGCTTGCACTGACTATTAATGTCTGTGCACATTCACTTGCACATATTCTATAGCAAATCTGGGAGAAATGCTGCTCTCTTAGATGTTTAAGTGCCTCAGATATCTCAGTAAGTTAGGCCTATAAGTAAGGTTAAGCCATAAGTTATAAGTTAAGTTAAATGCTGCTGTGTTGTTCTTCTGTTAAGTTGCTAAGTTCGACTTTGAAGTCATAAGTCATAAATTAGGTTAAAAGTTGTTGTTATTCCTCTGTTAAATTGTTATGTTAGGTATCATTTAAGTGTTTTTCCTTTGTTACACTGCTAAGTTTAAGGCATAAGTTAAGTTAAAGTATCAGATAAGTTAAAGTACTGTTAAGTTTGGGTGCTGTTAAGATTTTAGGCTGTATTCCTTTTTATCTCTGCCCTTTCGGTCCTTTTGTCTCACACACACACACATATACACCCACAAACACACCCCTAGATAGTTCCCAGTTAATTCCTCTTTTGATTGCCTAGATTTTGGTTCTAGTTTTGTTGTTGCTTGTTTTCCCTTGGTGTACCTTAACTGTCCTGTAAGTAGTAGGGTGAATCTTGCGAATGAACTTTGTGGTGCTGTCGCTTAATATTAAATCTGTTTTTTTACTGATACCCTTGCTGCTGATTTTTTTAAGCGACCTCAAACATGCATTCATAACAGCAGGGAGTGAGGAATGCTGAGCTCAGGTCACTCAGTACACTTTTAGTGCACTGCTGTCCCTCTGATTCCCACCTCAGTGCTCCAGCCAGGACCATGGCTCATCAGGCCGTGGGCTTATCAGGGTCTCGTGGAATTCTCAAGTGAGTTGTCATACAGGGTCTGTAGCAAGGTGATACAAATACTGGTTATAAAGAATGGGGGATGTTATTGTCCTAAAATAAAGATGTGAGCATTTTTATCACAGTATCCTTCATATTCAACATTGCAGTACCTAGAAAAAAAATTTTCAGCAACATTTACTTCTTTTTCTTCATTCAGAGAACTGTATGGTTTGGAAGAAAGTCAAAGGATTTACATTTCTTTAGCTTGTGTTTCCTTAAGTTTGTGCCTGTGTATGTAGGTTAATGTAGAAATGTGCTCCTTCTTTATCACCACAGCGAAACAGCACAAGATCTTCACACAAATGCTAGAAAAAAAATCTCCATTAAATATTACACAGGAATAACTGTTTTGTCTAAGTGTTATTTGAGTCATATAGCTAATTATTTGAATGTAAGATTCTATCATAAGATCAAATACCAAGAGCATGACTGGTGATACAACTTTAATAAACATTTCAAACATGTTTAAGGTTGACTGTTCTCTGTCTCTAATATCTACAGACATTGAACCAGTGATGAATGCATATGAAAATAAAATACTTGCTGATTTTGTATACAGAGCAATGTCAAGCAAAACCAACAAGTGCCTTCACGCTTCCTTAGGACTGACACACTGAATCAAAACTAGGCTAATTCAGTAAAGACCACAGTTCATCTCTTCTCCCACAGACTGATCATGCATAGCAGCAGGCTGACAGTTCTGGTTGTTGCTGGCTGTGAGATACAGTCCAGTATCCATAAACAAGTAAGAAATATATTAATTCTTCATGTTAGATTAGCTCATTCCTAAATCCCAGTATTAAAGACCACCAAGTTGCAATGTTTTGAGGATTTTTTGCAATATTTAAAAATTTGTATTGGAGTATAAAGTGGGAATGTAAAGGAGCAAATGTGCTTGGCAGGCAGCATTCTGCAGCAGCTCTCTCAGGCCAGTGATGGACACCTTTGCTTCCAGGCTGATGGAACAGATGTAGGGCAGAGGAGAAGGAGCAGCAGTAAACTAGTTTAGAGTGACCCAAGCATCTCTAGAGGGTGAGAACCCAGTAGTCCTCTGCATCTATTTGACCACAGCAACACGTGTATTCATCCAAACATGAATAATAATTAGTAATTAATCCTTTTATTACTAGAGCTAAATCCTTTTGTTATTAGAGATAACATACCTTGCAGAAGGAACCAGTCCATTTTCTTTTCTGTCTTCTTGATGCTGCTTGCTCTCAACATAGCTAACAGGCAAGGAACATTTACACTGTCATTAAGTTATTGTTTTGTCTTTGCCCAAGTAGCTCAGAAGGACAGTTTACTCAGGACTTAGTTTCAGAAGCATTTGGCAGTGGTCAAAGCTGAGGGAAATCAGACAGATGTCTATGGTTCAAGTATAAAAAAAAGCCTTCCCTTGTGTTATTGAACCTTAATGTATTCATACTTAGTAGAGTGATGTTTTCTTGTCAGAGAACTGGCATTTTATTTGTTAATACCATGCAATTATTTTCCTTTTTTTATTGTTTTGCTTTGGGGTTTTTTCACAGATTTGTCTTCCTAGAGCAGTTTAAAAAGAAGGAAAATGTTCTTATGTTGTTCCCTGTACCATGGTTACAATGATTCTGCATAAATGGGTAAAATGCATTCAGTTAATACAATGTTCTGCTATTCATCATTATTGTTGTAGTGATTGTGCCTGTCCTTAGAGAAGAGTGCACAGCACCACTTTGCATTATACCACCTCTTCTTGTTTCCTGTGGGCAAATCACAGCAAATTGCCATATAGTTGCAATCTGCCCAGCGCAGGTCAGAAAAATTATATCATTTAACCATACATAGTTAACACAGGTTAACATAGGTTGTTGAATTTGGGAGCCACACAATTGAGTGAGTAGGAAGTTCAGATGCCTATTTCTGAAAGACATATATTAAAAAATAATAAGATAGTACATTACTATATCCCTTCTTTATGCCCTCACTGTCATATGTAATTTATAATTTTTTTTCTCACCTTTCACAATCTTAAGAATTTTGTAGGTTAAGAGGAAATTCTTCAAGTAAGAATAAAGTATTTCCCAAAATGTGTTTCCTGCTCATAAACATCACTGACAGCTGTCATCTTGTGTTAATAGGAGAACTAGTTTAGGCTCACTGTTTCAGCTTGGTAGTGAAAAGATTAATTTTTTTAAGAGAATAGGTTCATTTTTAGCCCTAACCAAATTAGGAAGACATGGACATGCTTTCAGCAGCAATTGATTTTTCTCTCTGTATTGGAGCTATCACAAAAATTATGAAAATTGTTAATTTTTTTTTAAATTCAGCTTCAGTATATTTGTGCAATTTGGCAGTATTATGGATATTTCTAGCTGATCTCTATTAGGATGCAATTTTTGTTCCACCAACTAAATAGTAAGGACTTCTTCATGTTTATGTTTCTGTAAGGAGTGGAACCTGTGGAAAATATTCCCGTTCTGCATCTAGTTTTTATCATTAAAGTGAACAAGGTCTCAGCTCACAGGCTATGATTTCAAATGAACCTAACATACAGAGTGCAGGTGTCTCTGGAACCACAGGAAAAAATTATCTTAAATATTTTTCCTCCTTTTTCAGCTACCATTTCTACCATTAGGAAGAAATGCATAACACAACATCTTACTCTCTTGTGTATGAAGTAATTTTGGACATTCCTGTGCCCATTTTAAGTGCAGTTGCATATGATGCAACAGTTCAGTTGTGGGGAATCCATTGCAAAATTATAATTCTGTCATCAACATAACATTCTCAAGAATACATGTAGAATCTTCAATTGTTCAAAGTTAAATCAGAGGAAACGGAGAAGGAAAATTTTAGTTCTTCTTGTAAATTTAAACTTGCCTCGATTCAGAGTTCATGAGGAGCCCAGCCAATGTGAACAGAGAAGCACAGCAAAATTCTGCACAGTTCATGTCTGTTGCTCATGTTGTGCACATCTCTGAGGTTACAACACAATGTAAAGCTATCTCAAGAGTAATTATTGCTATATCAAAAAAAAAAAAAGGAATGAAATGCCAATTCATTTTGTCCAGAAACAGAAGCATAGGAAGAAAAGAGCTTTGAGATTTACCTTTTTAACATTTTGTAGGTACTGTTTCTCTCTTCTTTCACTCCAAGACTATAATTTCTTCATCCTTAATCAGACCAAACACATCTATAGAAAATAAAAGTATTTTTGTTTTTTTCTGTAGATTCCTAATCATATGGAGCCTCTTTATTTTCATTGTTACAAAGTATTCAATTTTTCTAAAGTAAATTTTCATTTTGAAATACACTATGCATAAATTACCCGTAAGTTGACTTCAAGAAGAGCGATGTCTTAATCAATGGTTGTAAATCTATGCTAAGGTCTTTATATCACTTTAATCTTATTCATGAAATTTATTTTCTTCAAATTATTGAATAGCCTCCAAGCACTTTCTAAGCACTGACAGTAAATTTTTTGTGCTTTGCAAGTCAGTACCTCCTGTGCAATCAACAGTGAGTCTTGCTCTATTGTCATTGATTCCTGCTACTCTGTTGATGTCATCAAGTTACACCAGTGTTATATACCATTCTATTGTTAATATATTTTTTGTACATTGAGTCCTTGAAATGTTATTATGGTTTTGTCCAGAGTTACTGAAAGGCAGAAAATTGACTTGGGAGGAATTGAATTATTCTGAAGGCTCCATAACTAAGGTAGATGTTTCCCCAATCTGTCAAAAGAATGATAAAAAATAGGCTGTCAGACATTACTTGATTTCCACCTAATCATGTATTACAGCAAAAAGATGCTCCAGGGTTTGCATTGCTCTTCCCTGTGTGCACTCATAGTGAGACTGGGAGATCAGAGACTGAAGGCCAAGTGCTTTCATCCATGCAGGAAGTGCAAATTAGACAGCAATACCGTGCACACAATCTGGAATTCAGCTTTGGATATTCTAGCACTAGAATATATAACTTCCTTATCCTACAATGAAATCATATGCTGGCAAAAGCTTTTTAAAATTCCAGTGTCAGTGTTCTCACAGCAAGGGTTATGAAGGGGTCAAAACTGTGGGAGACAGTGCTGTAATGGTACGAGAATAATTCACTAAAAGCTGGGCAAATTACAATATTGACTTCCTTGTTCAATTCACTAATGAGCTGTAATGGCACAGTTTTCTATTTCGTGTCTTGGGTACACTGCAAACAATCTGTGCATTCAAGCAAACAGGAGATGTGTTGCCTCTGTGGGCAAATAAGATGTTCATGATCTTCTCTCCTCATATATTAGAGAATCTTAACAAGAAACTTTCTATATAGTGATTTAGGACTGTGGTGGGGGGTTTTTTCCTCCTTCAAATGACATTAATATTTCAGTAGTGTGACAAGCATACTACAGGCATTTTTAAATAAATGCCAAGCATTTATTTAAAAAATATAAAACATTACCAAGGGAATTAGCAAACTCTGCAAAGTGCTTACTCCTTCTTTAATTTTGTGATAGTGACAGATATAGTGGCCTGCCAGCCATCAGCTCTATGTTTTCCAACCACTATCCTACAATTTTCAATGTGACATAAGAAAGGAAAATTTTCTTATGGTCTGTTTGCATTGTTAGCTTCACAGAAAATCTAGCACAGTTTTCTCACAACCTGAGATGTCTGACTGGGAGCAAGCACTACTGCAGACACTGTTTACCTGCATTAAGGGAGAATGGTGATTCAGCTAAGGAAGCCTAGTCCTCAGCAGAGATTTTCAGTTCAGCAGTGTCACACCAAAGCAGATAAATGGCTCTGTTTTCAGAACTGCTCTGTAGCAAGGCATGTTGTAGGACTAAATCACCCTTTTTGGCCTTTCTCTGAGCACCTAAAATTCTTCCTGGTTTATGAAATCCTTTAAAGGCTATTTGAATAGTCTTCCCTGTCTCCAAGATTTCATCTTTAA
This sequence comes from Atrichornis clamosus, assembly GCA_013400975.1. NCBI lineage: Eukaryota > Metazoa > Chordata > Aves > Passeriformes > Menuridae > Atrichornis > Atrichornis clamosus. Next base: position 77,609 of record WBMZ01001303.1, on the reverse strand, counting down.
ATACAATCATACTTCTATGTGCATAGCTAATGATTTCAAGAGACATTTGGTCCAACCAGTGTCAGACAGAATGGATTTTCTCCAGATGTCATGTATGAGGCACCAACTGAACAACACGAATGATAAAAAAGTTTCTTTATGCAATGACTACATTCATGTTCTGGGATTCCTGTTCTGGAAGGCACATAGAAACAGTGATAGTTTGTTCTAAATATTTAAATAATTTTAACTTTATAAAATCATCTGAATCTCTCAGAATCTCTCAGAAATCATGACTATGATAAAATGAGGAAGGAAAAAAGTGGTTTTCAAAAGTGGTTGTTGTGTCTTTTTCATTGAGTTGCAAGATTATTGCTCTGACTTTTTAATAAATGATAAAAACATACTATGAGAGCATGAAAGAATTTCTCAGCACCATGAATAGCAGCTTTAATTTCCTACTCCTCATTATTGCTGAAATCATTTGGAGGTTGATATTCCAGAAAACTAACTAGCAGTTATCACAGTGGTTTCCAAACTTGAACATCAAGGGATATCTTCTAGAAGATGTATCTTCTTGTTGGAACCTCTGATGGGCTGGTGCTGCTGGTGAGGATAGCTTCTGGAGGATGAAAAATTTGATCTGACAGCTTGGAATTTTTTTTTTTTTTTAACTATGAAGCTAGATAAACTCTGAAACAGGTTGTCCAGACTGGTTAGGAAGTCTCCACCTTTGAAAACATTCAATGTTTTAATGGACAACACACTAGGCAACCTGATTTAATTGAGCCTGCTGTAGGTGGGAATTTGATAAGGTGACCTGAAAAAAACACCTTTCCATTTTTTTTCTGTGAACTAATGTCCCTTTATTTGAGATGTGCTGTACCTTTGAAGAGAGACAATTGCTTTGCATGAAGCTACAGCTCTTGGCTAAAATCCTGACACTCTTAAAATCAATGGAAAATACCTACTGAATGTTCAGGGCTTAAAATGCCATCACCATGGACTCTAAAGTTGGTGTTCTGTGGCTGAACACTCCAACTTTAACCCAGTGTTTTGTGTCTTTGCTGTGGCTGGTTGCATTTCAGTTGGATTGCTGCAATGTCACAGATTAAATTCCTTACTGCCAAAATCAATGTCAAAAAAGTAAACAACAGTTTGTTAACATAATCACTCCCTGTTAGAAATTTTCTTGATTTGGCATAGAAAGCTGTTGGAAATCTATATCTTTGGTGTCTACAGTTGGCCTGCAGTAGCAAAAAAATACGATGCTTTGCATTCGTGCAACTGCTGAACAGCATCCTCCAGCATATATGAGGGTTATGTCTCTGCACTTTTTGCAGAACAGTTGTAAAACTGATTTTTCATAGTTTTTCTGATTCTTCATAGAAATGAAGGGAGAAAATATTCTTATCCCTCCCCTTTGTCTCCTTTTCTAAGATGGGAATGTACCCTGACCAACAACAGTATGTGCATGGAGGAATGACATGGTGGTTTCAAAAGGTTTTTCCTGGAAACTATAGATTTGCACCACAGAGCATTCAAAGAACATTACTTTTCTCTAATAGAGTTCAACTTCACATATTTTCAAGAGTATAGGCACTAGTCCCAGATGTTTCACTAAATCAATATTCATTATTAGTTTTCTTTGCATATGAGCTACACAGACACATATGAAATGATCTAAGACTCATTGCAGTGTGGAATACTATTTCTGTAGCTGATGTGACTGAACTTTGCTAAGGTTCCACCCCCATCATGGTCTTTGAGTCCAAAATATGACTGTTCTTCTTTCCATCCAAACACCTTCTTACCTCAGCTCTTTTCTCACAGAGATCTTTAGTATGCTTAGTAAATGTTTTAAATGTTTGTCTCCCCCTCTCAAATCTGACTGGAGGATAAGAGATGCAAGGTGGTAAGATGTAAGATAGTGGAAGAATAAATTTCTTTAATATATTTGAAAGAACCTGTTAACATGTTTCTGTTTCAGTCTTGAAGACATTGTAGAATATATTGTCTTCATCTAGTAGATCAGGATAGACAGTGCTGTCAAAATATAATCTTAGCAGAGCCCACTTTCCTTTTTATTTTTTTGAGATTTAATTAAGAAAATGCAAATACAACTGATACTAGCTTGCTAATTGGCATGCTATTTTCATTAAGGTGTGAAATGCTCTTACGGAACAAAAAATATGGAATATGTAAAAGATCTGCTTGACATTCACAGACAGATTCACAGCTGTGAGAAGGGCTGGAAAATCTAACTTGGACTGACTCCAAGTGTGAGACACTTCCATTTCATGAAATTTTAAGGGCTTCTAGCCCTGAGTGCCCACAAGACATATTTTCCACTTCTTAAACTCATGGGATAATAACTTTTAATTCTAGTACAGTAATTATTTTATTATTATTGTTATTTTTTTAATGAGGAATTTGCAACAAATAACCTTTGGTATATTCCTGGGGGAAAGTATTTTATCCAGAGTTCAGCAGAGACAAGATAATGTTACAAATTTATACTAAACAATGCTTTATTATGTGACAGTAATTTATGTCCAAGCTCTGTGGAACTCATATTCTCTGAATATTTCTTAAGTATATTCCAGATATGATTAGAAGTAAAGAAACCTCTGTGAATTTGTGAATCCTAAAGAGCTGAGGCATAAAATAGTAGCAAAACAACTGAACTGATTCTAGAGCAAACTTGAGGTAGGTCTGTGTTAAGTGATGGCTAAATGGGACTTAGGCAGCTAATTTTCAGACACAGAAACTATGTTCAGATCTCTTCTCCTGAGTCAACAGTACTGAAACATACTGAGTATCTTGGCAAGGCATTAATCAATCATTAATTGTCAATCATTAATAATCATTAAATTAATTAATCATCCTGCTAAAGATCTTCAAGCCCACGTTGGAGACACCATCTCTGATCTTTGTATAACGGCACAAAGCTCTGACATTCAATTATCATTTTCCAGTTTTCATCTGTGCTTATATATAGGCTTGTACTGTGAAGAAGCAGAACAGTATTCCACCATGGTTAGGCTTCATTTGCCTGGAGTTGTTTTGACAAATAAAGCAGCAATCCATTACTACAGCTGTTTTTCAAGATCATAACTTACTCTAAAGTTATGATTTTGCAAAGGACGCAAAAGGGGCAATATAAATCTCTTGATATGAGATGGTGAATGGGTGGGAGAACATGGTGCTCAGCACCCTGGCACACTAATGTTCCAAACTACCCTTCTGCTGGGTGCTGCATTTGACATGCATCAGCACTATTCAAGTTACAGAGTACATTAATTTGATTATAATTTGCTTATTACAGCAGAAGGGAAAAAAATCTAAAATAACACTGCTGTCCTGTGAGAATCCTGTGCTTGTAAATATTAGGTGTTCATAAACTGCTTATGAGCTTATGGCAAATGCTGGAAGTATTTGAAGTTACAAATTGAATACCACTTATTTTTTTTTTCCTTTTTCACTAATACTTTCAAAAGACAAAAAAAAAAATATTCATTCCTCTTATAAAATAATGATTTTTCATTATTTTTCCCGTAAAAAAATGCTAAGCTATTTTCTCTTTTCACATCAACTCATCTTCCAATTTCTACCTTATTTGTAGTAGAGAAGTAACTTAAATCAGGCAAGCCTAGCAAGGTCAGAAAAGAAGCAGTCCTACCAAGGCCAACAGAGTTAGTTCAGTAGAGTATGTTTCAGAAAGAGATAAAATAAGAGTGGTTTGAAAAAGAAAATAAATCTGGAAATATAAGTTTAAATTTGGAAGAAAAGAGAGGAGGAGCTTGCAATAGCATTAATAGTTAGTATGTAGCTAACAGACTTTCTTCTTAGAAAAAAGAATTAACAAAGGTGATAATAGTTTGAAGCTATATATGCAAAGACAATGTTACTGCCTGCAAGAAAGCAAAAAATTCTCACATCTTGTATTAGGAAAAATTATTAAGAAAGTTGTATTTTATGATTTAAAAGAGACTAATCTAAGAAACCTGCCAATTATTGAGATGAAAAAGAAACCAAACCAACCCAACAAAAAACCCCAATGACAATCCCTGGAAAGGACAAATCAGAACATAAACTATAAAAAAAGTAGGAGTATAGCAATGCAATATAGCAAAAAAACCCAAAAAACCAAGACACCAAAAAACCAACCAAACAAACAAAAAAACCCCAACAACAAAAAAAGGAGAAGTCAATGATATTTCAGCACCTATACTTCAAAATAAATATTCAAGACTTTTTTCAAAATCTGTAGTTACATTTCTCTAAATTTTTGCAAGGTACATTTAAGTTTCCTGTCAGCATAGAGGTAGAACACCTTTTCATTCAGTTTTAATGAAATCAAAATTGGGAACATTCCTTCAATTCAAACAAAATTTCACCTTTATATAATAATATATAATATATATATTAGATTATATATATATAAAATATTTGTTATAATCTGAGAGAACTTTGGAGAAAAGTAATAAGAAAAACCAGGGAACATAATAAATGAAAACGTTTGTTAGTTTCTACCTAAAAGCAATTCTGTAGCTTTAGAAAAATACCAAATCTTTAATTTATCAAATACTTCACTGTACACTTGCCTGTAAACCTTGTAGGTATAGAAACTGCTGATGTGCCAGAACAGAGAGACTAAAACCACATGCAAGGCTTTGCTAGGTTAGAGCACAGAAGCCCATTTATTCAAAAGTATAATATTTGTCTGAAGGTGATGAAAGAATATACAATGGGGGCACTGCTATTTCAGTGGTATCAATAGCTACAAGAGAAGAAATAACAGAACTATGTAAAGAGCTGGGTAGCAATATTGTAAAAGGAGCTTCAAAACAAGGAATATTAGATCTTCTCTTGCATTACCAGCTGTACAAGTTTCCCAAAGGAAGCATAGAAACCAAATCATTTAGGAAAGAAGTCTAGAATTAATGGGTACCTATTGTGGGGGGAATAACACTGCTCTGGTATGGAAATCACCATGTTGGCTCTGTACTTCTCACGGTTTCTCTCAGTCACTAAAGAGGTGCCTTAGTATTGGGAGTGCTGTCAACAGCTTCTATTCTTAAAAGAACAAATCTACTATTTTTTTGCTGTTGTTAATATTCCTGTCTAATTATATTAAAGATTAAACCAATATGTAAATATGGAAGTGTATAATATTAAATACCCTGCTTTTACTTTTGCAGTAGTGATTGAGTTCTCAGCTCCATAGATGGAAAATTATAAAGTAGTACCTAAGGATGCATTTCAGATAATCAATTAAATTTTAATAAGTTACCTAAATGTAGATTTATCTCCATGCTCACCACTAAAATACGGTTCTGTAATGAACAAGTTGATCTGGTTAATGATATGTGAGGATTTATTCAACCATTCAGGGGATGTTGCGTATTTCTTATTCTCTGTTTGGATCATCAGCATTTGGCAATATTTAGAAATTACTTGAAATGAGGTGGAAAATATATCAGCTCACACAAAGAGATTAGACTGTTTTCATTGATCTGTCTTGCTAGCCAGGACTGTGCAGGGCTGCTGTGAAAGATCTTTGATTTCTTTGGCAAATATCTCTGGTTAATTGCACTAAATGAAAGGTGAAAACCTGAGAAAATTCAAGGTAGGCTCAGTAATCAAGCTACAGAAAGAATTTAGGTTACGGCTCATTGTGGAATTACTTTCTCTCTTACAGATACAAAAGTTATAACATGGATCTTTGGCATAGACACAGCCATGGTCTGGAATACTCCTTTCAAGGCACATTCACACAGCTTAACTTGCCAATCATAAGCCCAAATACATATGCTACTTCTTAAATACAGAATACTATGAACAATGTTTCTAGAAGAGAGAATTTTTACTGATTTAGAGGTTGCACTTCAACTAAACATAACCTTAACTTGCTGGCCTTGCCAGCTGAATACATAGAAGAAAAATGTTTTAAATCCTTCCTTTTTTTTCCCTAGAGTTTCAGAGATTTACAAAATGCTCTGAGCAGGTAATTTTCTCCACTCAGGATTTAAAGGTCTTGATCCTCTCTTCAAGGCCTTTCTTTCAAAATGTGTGGGTGTCTGGTACGCTAAAATAGTGCCTGTGTGACTTTTACTGGTTTTATCTTTTTGCACTTTGAACAAGTATAGGATACAGGGTGTGTGGTACTGGAATAGACCAAGCACTAAATCTTGTGATCAAGGGCTAAAATGTGTTATTTTCTCTGAAGTCAGGAAACAATCTTGGCCTGCAAGACTGTCAATGCAAAGATGGCCTCTGCTTTTGTTGTAATGACCTTGTGGATATCAATTTTCTTTTTTTTTTTTAGTTGTATTTGGGGGTTTTTTTAAGATTCAGTTTAAAGCTAGCACCTGAAAATTAATGGAAGACAAGAAAATGTCAACAAGGAAAAATAAAAACAAAAGCTTATTTTTCCTTCAGGTGACTTCCAAACTGGGCCATTTTAAGAATTGTCTCTAATTCTTAGCCAAAACTATTATTGGAGGAAAGAGTGTCTCCAGTACACAGTAATACCCCTTTGTTGATTTATATCTCAAGTTTATGGAAGTGCGATTTCAATTTTCCCTTTAAAAACCAGATCAAGCAGTTTTGCCAGGAAGCATCCTTCTCTGTCAAACATTTCACTTGGCTTTGTGAACAGCCTGTGAGTTGTGTCTACTGCCCACGCCTCTGCAGTATATGTGCCTTTGATCATCAAGCTGAGCTTGGCATTGCTCAAGCACAACACCTCACTCTGTGGACTTCACCCTGTCAGCAGTAGTGTCTCCAGCCAAGATACATCTGATGGGGCACATGGACAAAACCAGGACCAGAAAGGATAGCAGGAATCTGATATTTTTACTAACATCCTTCTCATCTTCTGTTTGTAATAGTATCTCCTTTGTACCAAGAGTGCACTTAGGCATATAAAAGACATAAAATTGAGTCAAAATAATTAAATGGAAACAGAAGTGTGGCCAGAGTTGCAAGGACAAGTGTAAGGAGAGAACCAACTCTTTCCTGAAACCTTTTTTTTTAAATGAATGCTGCTAACAGTGAAAATGGTGAGCCTTCTTTTCCTGCAACAAATAAGAATTGCTTACCATGCTAGGGAAATGAAAAGAGAGTTCAGATAGAGGCTATTGCACTACTGACAATGTTTAGAATATTACTTTGGTAAGAGAACAGGATTTCAAAGACCTTGAGGACTGGCATGAAGGGGAGAAAGAAAGGCAGGCCATTTGTCCCATTGACAAGACACCAGGAAATGGCACAAGCAGAATCAAAAGAGGGATTTTCTTTCTCTGTGAGCAGGACAGAAGAAAAGCAATTTGTTGCTTGAGAGTGAAGAGCTGTAAAGAGGGTATACAAAAGAATATCTGCTCTTAGAAAGCACTTGACAAAATAACCTTGCACTTGTGTGAAGAAATACTTCTCTAGCCAACAGGCAGCGTGTATCTCAGCATGGAAAACATGGGAATTTCACAGAATGACTGGGGTTGGAAAGTGCCTCTGGAGGTCACCTTGTTCAACGCCTTTGCTCAAGGAGGGCTGCCTAGAGCCTGTTACCCAGCACAATTTGGAAATATTCAATCAACAAAAATAATAATATATGAGGGCACATAGTCAGGTCTCCTGTTCTAATAACAGCAGATTTGTGACAGGTAGATGAAATTCCTAAAGAAGAATTATCCTGTGTACTTGCATGCAACCAACCATTGAAAAAAAAATGCATTTAACAAGCAGATTTATTCTTGCATGCCTTGATCATTTGTGTTCTGAAATTTCTTGGTTTAATTTATTTTATTCGTTTACAGCAGAGGACCTACCCAACTGAAGGAAATGCAGTTTTTATACCTGTGGCTACAGGTGGTAAGAAGTGAGTTTAGAGATGTATCTGGTGATAATATTTGATAATCTGGTGAGCTGACTTATGTGTGTGCTGCAGAGTGATGCACTGTGATGGCTGACAGCTGGTCTGTTAGCCTCACAGAACTCGAGGGCGAAGTCAGCGTCTGTTCTTAAGAAAGACGGCCCTGAGAAAAGTTAGATTTAGCCGTGAGAACTCTGTCAACAGAGCTAAGGAATCCAAAATAAGGAAAGAAAAATGCAGCAACATTGAAGCACCTGATGTTTTATTGAAATGCATGTGTTGATGCTATATTAAACCAATAAATTATAATGCCACAGTTATATAATAGCCAATGAGCCTACTGTAGTAGTTTAGTAACCAATAACCCTGTAGCATGAATGATAAGATATAGAAATGCATAAAAGGAGACTGATTGTTTATTAAAACCGGCATTTGCCCAGAACCTTTGCAGTGTTCACTTCGTGTGTCGCGTCCGCCCCAACAGCGACAATGCATTTCATCTTTGTCTGCATTATTACATGTTCTTTGCCTATTGACTATGATTTGTTCATATTTGGGATGCATAATTAATTCCCAGCAGGACAAAGCCAGTGAAAAGTGAAGTAGCAATACAACACTGTGAACCCTCTTAATGGGTTAATATATAGTGTACTTTGTAGTAATCTCATGTGTTTGTTACTAAATGGCTTGATCTTTTTCCAAGATTCTGATCTTTTGGGGGGTGAGGATGGTGAAAGAGGAAAGAATCACAGTGCTTGTCTCCATGTTTGTTCTCTGTGGAATAACCAGATCTATACTAACCTAGCTTCTGGCTTTTTTGGACTTTACAGTGAGGCAGCTCATCTCACAGGCCAGACACAAGCTTTCTCAGTTGTCCAGCTCACTTTACAACCTCAAGGATATGGTTGCTCATATGAAACAGACACACATGGATGAAACCATAACCCCATGACTGGACTTTCCCTTAGAGGCCTACAACAGAACATCCTCATCAGGCTTGTGGATGCACCCGTGAATACCACGTGAAACTAATGGCTTGGTGCTGGGAACGTCTCTTCTTGAGTGCCCACCTAGAGGCAATGCTTAAGAGGACTTTATTCAATTGACTTCAAGGGCAGCACACAGATATTCTGCTCCCTGTCCTGGGATGTCATTCACCACACTGGGCTTTCTCCAACAAAACAATTCCTCCAAATCTCAATTTTCTTAGGCCCATTGGTCCCAGTTGCACTACCTACCAGTAAATGAGTTTTTGTCAAAATTGTGAAGCTTATCTGTACACTGAAGGAAGTTAAAACATCCTGTTTAAGATGGCAAACCAAGATATGATTAGACTATTTGTTTTGCTTAATTGCTTGCTTTTTAACTCTCCTTTCAAGGTAAAACACACAAATTTAAAAAATTTAAATTTATATTTTAAAAAGCCCATGACCTAGGCAGTAGTAGAAATTATTCATTAGGTTAAATCATTGCAATTATGATGTATTTGCTCTTATCTCATTTTTTGTTGAACATTGAAAAGTATTATTTTTCAATGTAAACCATGTGGACAATGTAAATATGTAAACAAATACTGTATCAGTATTTTGGTTGGTTTCTCATTTGGTTGGTTGGTTTCTCATGACTTAAGACCAGCCAGCAACTGACCATCACACAACCTCACTCTCCCTACATCGGGATGGGAGACAATCGGAAGTGTAAAAGTGGGAAAACTCATGGGTGGAGGTAAGGTTTAACTGGTAAAACAAAAGCTGTGCATGCAAGTAAAGCAAAACAAGGAATTTATTCTTCACTTTCCACGGACAGCCAGGAGCTCAGACATCCCCAGGAGGGCAGGGCCCCATCACACGTAATGGTGAGTTGGGAAGACAAATGTACTAACTCCAAATATCCCCTTCTTCCTCCTTGCTGCCACCACTTTTTATATTGAGCATGATGCCAGATGGTCTGGGATATCCCGCTGGTCTGTTGGGGTCAGCTGTCCTGGCTGTGTCCCCTCCCATCCTCCCATGCACCCCAACCTCCTCACTGGTGTCGTGGGGTTAGGAGCAGAAAGGCCTCAACTCTGTGTAAGCCCTGCTGACCTATAACTTAAACATCCTTGAATTATCAAAACTGTTGCCAGCACAGATACAAAACACAGCCTCATATAAGCTATTGGGAAGAAAATAAATTCTATCGCAGTAAAAATCATCACACTATTTCTACCTAGTAGACAGCTTCTATAGGCCTTGATCTTTCTGGATGTCAACCAAGATGGTTTGTGGAATTTTGATTTTTTACAGCTTACCAAATTCCATCATTTATCTGCATAATAAAAATATTTTCTTTAATAAAACAATTTTCTTCTGTTATAAAACAACAGAACACCTACTGATGCATGGTATAAACTTTGAGCAAATAGGTCTTACTAGCAATAAACCTTTACTAGTTTCTAGGGGTATAGCTGAAGAAAATCAGGAGTTAGAAAGCAGAATTGATTGGAAAAAAAAAAAAGAGAAAGAGTCATTCACATGGCTAGTATCATATTGTGAAAACATCTTTCCCCTACTCTGATATTGTATTGTCCCACAGCCTGGCTGAAGCTAAGTGAAGCTGCAGAATAGTGGCTGTTTATAACTCATTGAAGTAGTACTCCTCAAGAAACCGCAATAGAGTATTTCATTTTTGTCCCTGTTGCTTCTCATCTGTTTATTGCTCAGTTGTACTTTGCTCAAGACATATTCATGTGAGTCTTGTGAGACCTATACAACAGTGTGAGGAACATGAGAACACTGACCTTAGCTTGCGCGTCTCATTTTCTGCCTTTGTTGAAAGGTTGGCTCAGTAACTTAGGTAACTTGTCAGAACTAGGTCATCACAGGGACTTGTAGATCTTAAATAAAAAACATTTCCTGAGCCATACTGTGAACTGAGATGTTATGTTAGGTGGGAAAACATAGTGCTTGAACTAGCATTTTGATGTGACTTATGGTGATATTGGAGTGCACTTAGTTATTGTGTATGATATGTGTAAGTCAGTATCAGTATAGACTACCCATGCAGTTCTTTAAGCTGTAGTAAGTTTATATCCAGCGTGTATTTTTACAAATACATATGGTAGAAATTACATGTTCATGAAAAGAATATAATGTCCTTATTTGATTCAAGTGTTGTGTGGATTTTAAATCAGATGCTGGATTATTACTTACCCTGACATACGAGAAAATAATATGACAGATATTTGTAGCAAATAACAGAAATCACTTATCTGTGTTTTCAAATTCTAGATTCAAAGTCAATGAAGTTTGTGTTTAGACTGTACTCTAGTTCTTCAAAGCATTTTATATTGGAGATTGTTTGCAAGATCATGACACTTCCTCCACCAACACTTGCTACTGTTATTTATAGTTTCCCCAGCTTTGTTCACATTCTCATGAACAAGGAGAATGAAGTAGGTCTGTTTTGGGACAAAGATCTATAAAAGACTGAAAGGGAGAAAAATTGGAAAATAGTGTTCTCTGCAGTTTTATATTAGACTGAGTTTATCATTCAATTTGATTTGAGTAATTAATCCACTGAAATGATAAGTCAGAGAAATTATGAGTCAGAGGAGACCTAAAATTCCTTTCCTTATGATAATGACCCTCTCGTAATTCTTCTACCACTTTTCTTTTTCCCATCCTCTTCTGTGATGAAAGATACAAATAAATGTATAATATATCCTATATGATAAAACAAAGACCTGGATTTTATCCTGAATGTTCTCCAGTCACCTTAAATTTGACAGGAAAAGGGATTTGAAATGCAGGAGCTGTAAGTTAACTGATCCCATGCAAAGAAGAATACAGAATGTGTCCATCATTGTTTTCATTTTTGTATTGGGTTTTTGTGACCAGGTTTGGCATTGGGGGTGGGGGCTACAGGGCTGACTTCCGTGAGAAGCTGCCAGAATCGTCCCCCATGTGTGATAGAGCCAAAGTCAGCCAGCTCCAGGATGGACCTGCCGCTGGCCAAGGCTGAGCCCATCAGGGATGGTGGTGGTGCCTCTGGGTGACACATTAAAAAAGGGGAGAGTAGTTACAGCACAGTAACAAATTGCAGCCAAAGATGAGAGGAGTGAGAATACGTGAGACCAACATCTCTGCAGGTGAGGGAAGGAGGTAGGGGACGTGCTTTGGGTGCTGGAGCTGAGATTCCTCTGCTGCCCAGGGTGAAGACCATGGCGATGCAGAGATCCACCTGCAGCCCATGGAAAACCCCACACCAGAGCAAGTGGATGCCCAAAGGAGTCTGTGATCCTATGGTAAACCCATGTCAGAACAGGCTCGTGGCAGGATCTGTGGCCCCATGAAGTGAGGAGTCCATACTCGTAGGACTTGTAATCCCGTGGAGGACCCATACTGGAACAGGCTGTCCCTGAAGGACTGCACCCTGTGGAGGGGATCCACATTGGAGCAGTTCAGAAGGAACCACAGCCTATAGGAAGGACTAACATAGGACAAAGGGATAACAGAGGAGAAGTTCATGGAGGACTGTCTCCTGTGTGAGGGATCGCACACTGGAACGGGGGAAGTGTGTGAGGAGCCCTTCCCCTGAGGAGAGAGGACTAGCAGAGACAAGGTGTGGTGAACTGGCCCCCAACCCCCATTCCTCATCCCCCTGCACAGGTTGAGGGGAGGAGGCAGAGAATTTGGGAGTGAAGTTGAGGCCAGGTCACAACCCACTTGGTAGGAGATATGATGTTCATTATAAATTTTAGTCAGGATGAACAAAGACACAAGTCCACGTGTCAGGGAATTCTCATGCTTTTACTGTATAATGGTCTTAACTCCAGCAACCGGACCATTATTTAGTCTCAAAAGGGTTGGCTAATAAGCCCTTACCTTTTACAACACACTTCAATAAATCCCCAATTCTCATAACAAATGTCAGTAGAGTATGGGGCAGAATATTGTATCCACTCTCTGCCGATGCAGAGCAAAGGAGAAAAGAAATAAAGGTGGAAAAGAGAAAGACAAGAAAGAAGATGACCAGTCCTTAGATTCCATATTGTTCCTGCCACATGGGTGGCTTGGATCTGGGGTAGCAAGACAAAGAGAGGACAAAGAGACCACGAGGGACCCCAATCCACTTCCTTTAATAGTTAACCTGGTGCACGCCTCTTATTTAAACAAGACTATTCCCACCACTTCTTTCGACATACACAGCCAGCCCTTTTGAGCCCTTCAGGAAATGAGTTGGGGGGAAGGGAACCGAACATGAGTCTCAAGTCAGAAAAGGAGGTTGGCTCGGAACATTGCTGCCCCATCTCTGCAGGACACTCTCCTCCCATCACAACTTTTCTGTCACAACAGTTGGAACATTTGAGACAAAACATGTGGATGCCTGATCTACTAAACACCAGGAAGAAGGGAGGAGTGGAAGGAAAATATTAAAAGACTTAGTTAATATTCTTCATTATCCTGCTGTGATTTGACTGCTAATAAATTAAACTAATTTCCCCAAACTGAGCCTGTTTTTCTTGATGAGTGATCTTTCCTTACCCTTATCTCAACCCATGAGCCTTTTGTTATATTTTCTCTCCCCTGTTCAGCTAAGGGGGGGAATGATAGAGCAACCTTGGTGGGCACTTGGTGTCCAGCCAGGATCAACCTACCACAGTGTGGGTTATTGAGAGGAAAATCTTGTTATTCTTTGTGTGACTTATCTGATGAATAGTATTAATCATCAGGAAGTATATTAGTAACTACTGCAAAAAGGGGTTGCATATAACTTTAATTCTAATCTATATTCTACTCACAACTGTTCAGACTTCTTCAGCTTTATTTTCTGTGCTTGAAGAAGACTTTTATTTAACACTAAGATATTTTAGTAATTTTTTGTCTAAGGATATTAGAAACAACGATGGGAATACTGGAAAGAACCTATACTTATCTGAACCTTTCTAACAGTGACATTTTGGGATAAAGCACTCTCAACAAATCATGAGACATATCAATTCTATCTGGTTTAGTGAACGTAACATATAACTCAATAAGAAAATTTATTTTGTACCTGGTTAATAATAGATTTTAATACATGCAGGAGCCTCTGTCTGAACATAAGAAAACACTTATTTGCTCTGAGGGTGATGGGCTGGCACAGTTTCCCAAAAGAGGTGTTGAATCTCGCTCCTTGGACAGTTTATAAAGCTGTCTGGGCACAATTCTGGACAATGTGTTTAGGGTGAAACTGCTTGAGCAGGGAGTTTGGACCAGATCATCTCCAGGGATTGCTTCCAGCCTTGGCCACTCTGTGATTTCTGTCTGTTTTCTACATACTTCTACTGCTCAGTAGTGAATTCTGTATTCCCTACAGGATAATGTACCACACTCTATAAACAGTTTATGGCAGGACACTTCACGAACCTGTTCTTCATCTAGGGACTGGGGACCATGCATGCACACACAGTCTTAGCAGCAGAGACCAGAATGCAGTGACTTCCCTTTGGCCCTGAACACCTTTCTCACTGGGCAGCAAGTGGCTCTTCTTGCTTGTTGTCCTCTGGCTCCAGTGTTGGCTGGATTAATAAGGTTCCCTTCCTTTTTCCTCATACTCCACCGAAAGAGCCAAAGGTTAAAGCACTGTCACAGTATGTTATTACTGAGCAGACTATGACAGGAATTTAATCCAGGTTGTAAATTTTAGGAATAAATCTCTTAGCAAAAAGGTTACTTGATGTGACTCCTGAGCTTTGAAAAGCTTCATCACTGCTCAATTGGATAATTATCTTTGTAGAAAGGCCTAGCTGCCTGGACCTGGACTGCAAGAAATGCAGCCTGACTCACAAAACACAAGCTCTCAGAAGGGTTGTAAGTAAATGCATCCTGTGCTTAACACTTTTTTTCATGGGCACTAGTTTGCTGTCCTTGCACCATGAAAACTTTCTTGATCTTCACATAAAAACATCCAGTTCAGTCTGATATCTCCATTAAAAGCCTTGGAATCTATTTTAGCTGTCATGAACAGTTTTCTGACCATATACAGTATGTATGCTCCTGTTATGGCTTAACCCCAGCCAACAGCCAAGCCCCACATGGCCACTCGCACACCAGTGAGAGGGGGAAGCAAATCAAAATAATAAAAGCTGGAAAACTCATGGGTTGAGATAAAGACAGTTTAATAGGGAAAGCAAAAGCCACGCACACAGGCAAAGCAAAACAAGGAATTAATTCACTGCTTCCTATGGTGTCGCAGTTTTGCAAGACCTGGTTTTTGGTAGCAGGGGCGCTGCAGGGGTGACTTCTGTGAGAAGCTGCTAGAAGCCCCTCCATCATGTCCTGCAGGGCAAATGCCTGTCTGGCTGCAAAGGTGGACATGCCGCTAGCCAAATAAAAAGTGGTAATGCCTCTGTGATAACATTTTTAAGAAGGAATTCAAAGCAATCCTGGTGGTGCAGTTTTAATTCCAGCCAGGAAAGAGGAGTGAGTGAGAAGATGTGAGCAGAAAACAACATGGAGGCACCAAGGTCACTTTGGAAGGAGGGGGAGGAGGTGCAGGAGTCAGAGCAGAGATTCCTCTGCAGCTGGTGGTGAGACCATGGTGAAGCGGGATGTCCCCCCTTGCAGCCCGTGGCGGATCACAGGAGTGCAGAGACCCACCTGCAGACACTGGAGCAGAGGGTTGACTGAAAAGGACTGCAGCCTGTGGAGGAGTGATCCACACCGCAGCAGTGTGAGGGCCGCTGCTGCCCGTGAGATGGACTTTCTAAACAGAGTAGTTCCTGAAGAACTGCCTTCCAGAGGGGACCCCACAGATGCAGCAGGGGAAAATTACTCCAGTTCTGAAGCAGGAAGAGGCCGCAGATGATGAACTGACTAAAACCTCCATTCTCTCTCTCCCTGCGCCGTTTCTCCCTCTCTACCACCTCCATTCTCTCTACCCTCTCCATTCTCTCTCTCCCTACCACTCCATGGGTAGGAGGTGGATCTGGGAGGAGGGAATAGGGAGAAGAAGGTGTTCTCCAAAAGCTCATTTTACTTCTCTCTATCCTGGTTTGTTTCTGTTAGTTTTAGTGTATTAAATTTCCTTTCATATCTCTTAAGTAGTCTGCCTGTCTCTGCCTGTGATTTTTCTTGGGTCCTTGTCTCAATAATGAATGCTTTGAATTTTTTTTTCCTCTCTTCAGTCCAGCTGCAGGGTGAGGGAGTGAGCCTGGGTAAGTTTCCAGGGGTACCTGGCCTCCAGCCAGGCTCAAACCACAACACGTGGGCAGGCAGATGTTCAGCCATCTCCAGGAGATCAGGGCTCCATTATGTGTAACGGGAAGACAAATGCCAATGCTCCAAATGTCCCCCCTTCCTCCTTCTTCCCCTCACTTTACTTGCTGAGAATGATGTCATATGGTCTGGAATATCCCTTTAGTCAGTTTGGGTCACCTGTCCCAGCTGTGTCTCTCCCCAGCTTCCCGTGCACCCCCAACTGCCTTGCCAGTGTGACAGTACAAAAAGCAGAAAAGGCCTTGGCTCTGTGTAAGGCCTACTCAGAAATAACAAAAGCATCTCTATATTATCAACTGTGTCCCAAAGAAGTCCAAAATGCAGCTCCAAACTAGAGACTGTGAAGAAATGAACTCTACCACAACCAAAACAAGCACAGCTCCATTTCTTTTCCCTTCTGGAAAGTTACACTAGTATTTGAGTGCCAGAATTTGCGTGACTGGAACACAGTAGCTGCCTATATCTTATTGTTGTGATGGCAACAAAACTGCTTAAGGGACAGGATGCAATCTATAGGGTGGCAAACCTCTGACTGAATGTATATTACAGTGTCAAACAAGTGGAAGTGGTATTGCATAAACCACCTATTTTCCCTGTGTGTGATTGAGGGGGAAACACTGTTCATGTTCTCCTATGTGCAATAACAAATTGATCAGGCTGATGGGTGACCCTGTTTAGGAGAACTTGGGAATGTCCTCTATGGTTTGCCAAAAATTTCTTGTGTAACAGGGCATTCCCCACACTATGGCAGATTTATCAGCAACTCAAAGGCAAGAGTTACAAGAGTAAAAGTGCTGCTTTCATGGCCATGTACTGATCTCAAAAACTGCAGACATCTGGCTTTTCATTTTCCACTTGTAGTAAATGGACACAGAATGGTGGAGGCATTAAATAGGTACATCAGCCATATACCTTATGCTTTCATTAAGATCCCTCCTTCAGAAACAAAACCAACCCCCATCCCCTGCAATTGGTTTTTTTAATTATTATCTACCTGAGGTCTCTCTCTTTGAAGAAATTTTTGTATGTTTTTAATTCCTTATGACTTCCAAAACTCTTGCCTTGCTAGGTACTACCTAGCTCACTCTCTCTAACAGGTAACAAATACGTAAGTATGAATGATTTTCTCATCATAGAGGCTAAATCATTTTTCTTGCAGAGCTTAAAGCCACACTCCTCAAAGGATTAGTGTTACTTTTCTGTTTGTTTGTCTCTGCATGGATAAGAAAATCTCCTGGCCATTTTCTTCTTACCCAGTCCTCTCCATTAACTTTGCATTCTTGAACTGGGAGTTAGCACAATACAGTAAATAACAAGAGAATATACAGGGTCGTGGAAAGCTGTGTCTTCCTAAACATTGGAAGACTGCATTTCTCAGAGTTAAAACTCTTGCAACTAAACAAGGAAGTCCTCAAAGCCAATGAAGGCCCAAGCCATTTTCAACTCACTCCCATCAGGATCACTAAGCCTATGCTGCACAGGTCTAGAAATGGATTATATTAACACCTTGCCTACCATTTGATGTTTCTTGTACTTCCTGTGAACTGGTGTTCTATGTTGAATGAATGCCCAATTCCTGTGAAAATAATGAGTTTTCCTCTGGCTTGCTCTCTGGAATGGGTGCATACATAAAATCTATTCACTTGCTTTTGAAATGAACATACCTCAAGCTAAAGAAGAGTCTATTATGCTGAAACAAAACAAAAAGAAAATCTTTTTATGTAGAGAATGTTCTTATGAAGAAATTTCAAAAGTTAAAGTAGTGTAGAAACAAACCAACAAAGCACTACTGCAAATGTATACATTCATGCTTCCAGGGAGATTTATTTATCAATTTGCTAATCCCACCATGGAAGCAGCACAGCCCATAAGCAACAAACTATTGGCTTTAGAATATGATTCATTCAACCAATACCCATGAGGACTCTTGCCATACAATTTTGCAGTCTGTGCTCATCTACTTTTAAAGCTAAACTTTGACCATGATCTTGTAATATCTAATTTGGGAATAATGGAATGTGAGTTACAATAACTCACCAAGATATGTGCCAGTGGGATTCTAAGATAGGCCAGAAAAAGTATTTATTTGGGTGAAACAGAATAAAGGATGTTTATATAATCCCATAGTAACATCTAAAATGGAATATAGGAAAAAAAGAAATCCTAAGTTACTTGTCAGCTCTCACAATGCATGGCTGAACAAATGTATGTCTAAGGCTGTAAATCTCCTTGGCTAGTATTTGACAGGTCTGTGAGGGGCAGTTAAAGACTAAGTCCATCCGAAAGAAAGGAGTTAACTCAAAAGCATCAGCTTTTTTGCACTCCAGTCTTCTTTCAGATAATGCAGCTCAAACAACAGGGTCAGGCATCAAACAGAAATTCCCTGACATGCAGTTACTGCAGTAATCATAATCCAGCAGAAAAAACAAATCAACCTGTAATTGTACTTGCAGTTACTTAGAAGATCTAGCAAATGCATCATAAGACATATATTTATGAAAACCAACCTAAACCATATTCTTGACATCAAAATTTGTTTCTGTGTAAGATATTATTCCAGGTACAGCCTACTGAAACATGGAACTGAGAAAAGCTGTTGCATTAGCTACAGATAATCATACGGGCACCTGAATGATGTTAGAGTGAGGAAGAAAAATATGGGCCTTGCAAAATTTTTTTCTTTTACAGATCCATATCTAAACCTGCTGCTCTTTAAGGGCAGCAATGCTAGAGCTTAAATCAGCTGCTTTTGCATGCCTTATATTTTCTGTTACAAGTGAAGCTTGCAAACATGGTCTCTGACTTGTGTTGAAATGACCTTAAGAGAACAGCAAAAGCAGCACAAGCAGTTCTACACTTGCAATTGATTAAATGTGAAATACCAATTTCTGCTGTTGTTTCTTTCATTAAAATAATAATCCTTCATTAAAAGGGCAATACCCTTTAATTCAGATGAAGAACAATGGCTTTTGACAAAAAAGGGTTTCTTACCTGGTTAGTCGGAATGCACTAAGTAGATACACTCCACAACTTAACTATTATGGATCTTTTAATGTTGTTAATGTCAATGTAGGCTTGTTTTAAGCATGAGAGGAAATCAGTAGCTCAGTGAAATTTAAAAAATTCTGACTGGTTTCATGGTGGCACAGAAAAAAATCTGATTAACTCTTGCCTTGAGAAAACTAAACCATACTCTGTCCTTTTGTCCAACTACTGATGCTAATTATGTTTTTAAAAAGATCTACTTTATTGCGTAAAATCAGTTTTTTGTGTCTATCTTGGACATTTTATATAATTTCTAATTTTGATACATGCCTGCAAACTTTGCCTTCTGATCTGAAATCAGTCCCTGTGATTGACACATCAAAACTCTGGCAAATATTGCAAGCTTCTTCTCCTAAACAACTGTAGGATGGAAGGATGATGCAGGGCACAAATGTTCTGAATATTTCTGGTTTCTGCTGATCTGTTTTTCTATGATTTTTAGTTCCAGTTTTTCATTTCCAGTCTTTCTCTCATCATTATGTGGAGCCTTTGTTTTCCCCTGCAACCAAAATGATTGTCTGAGTCTACAACCTGCCTGGAGGTTTGTGACCACGTGTTCCTGTCTCTTCCCAATCACTCAGCACAGAAAGTTTCTTGCTTCTTTTATTAAGGGATGAACAGTTTTTTCTCTGTGCATACCTCTCATGACTGCACTTTTCTTTCTTAGTCATGTTTCATGGAGCCCTAAGAGATAGTCCAAGAAACCTGAATCACACATTGAATAAACACAGTACTAGAGGTTCTTTGCAAACAACAACAACAACAACAACAAAAAATAGGATTGCAAAGTTTCAGTTTGCTTTCCTTCTGCTTGAAAGTGAGTCCTTTTTGATTTTTTTATTCTTTTCACTGTAAGCATATGCCCAGAAAGGATTTTGGTGGCTCATGGTAGAAATATAGCAGCGTATCACACCAAACATTCTGGCCTGGCACCCCTCTGACAGGCAAGATGTAGAAATACAGCCAGTGCTCAAAGTACCTGCTTGCAGCTATTGGCAAATCACCATAGCAACAAGAGCATTAAAAAAACCCCAATAAATTAAACCGCAGTAAACCACTAGTAGTTCAAACCAACTTAAGAGGATTTTTATTTTTTCATAAGAGAAATGTATCTTCAAAAGAGGAATCATTTGCTCAAACAGGTAGTGGCAGGCCTCAAAATATTTTTTCTTGTCAAAGTGGTTAAGGAAACTGGTCAAAAGCTGGGAAATGAGATTTCCTAGTACTGCTCTGTAGTCCTCGCATTAGATGTACACTGTGTTCATTGATAGCTGCTTCTATGGTAATTTGCTGCAATGGAATAATTCAGATTTCATTGTCTAGCTGGAATACATGGACTGTCATTCTATTCTCATGGATCCTCAATTTTTGGTAAATGCTAACAGCCAAAACTGACTGAAGAAACTGAACTTTAAGAAACTATACTACAGTAGAGGCATTAGAAGGATTTTCTATTTTTAATTTAAAAATTCAGAAGTGTTTTATCATTGGCATAGAACTAAGTAATCTTTCCTTATAGCAACAACTTCTCTAACGCTCCATTTCTCTCTCTGAACAAATAAATGCCCAAGATGAACGCATTAGCAATGTCTAGCACTGAAATGAATGATAATATTGCAATCAACCCTCTGATATTCAACCAAGGAAATATTCTTGGTTGAAAGTGAAGGAAAAGCAAGTTAAACTTGAAACATATATTTCATAGAAGTTCTGTACCTAGTCAAAAACTACAACTAGGATGCAGAAATGGTTATCAGCTTTAATATTCTGCGACACTGAAATTCTGTGTAATTGGGATAAACATCTCCAGAGCAGGACAGAAGGTCTTTCTACAGACTCACCCAGGGTATGGAATGAATTCATGTAGGAACCAGTGATGATGGAAAATAGACTAGAAAATACATTGCTGTATCTTTCATCCTGTTGTCTTTAATGTCCACAGTTGGTTACAATCAATTACAAATACTGATTATTGAATATTTTTATTAAGTATTCAGTTATGAATAATTTTCCCCAACCCATATTAAATTTGTGATACAATATATGAGCTTATGTTGAGAAGAATGTGACCACCAGATTTAAGATACTGACTCACACGGGATGTGAAAACTAGTTGCATTGGGTAAAAGCACTTTTATGTTTTTTTAATATATATCATATGTTTTTTTCTAATGGACTCATTTGGGAATAATCCTTTGGTGAATGGCGATTCTGAACTAAGATCATGTCTCATAAGGTCTTTGTCACACGAATCTCATTCCTGGGTAATGCTGTGCACTGCCCCTGGGGTGTGCACACAGTCAGCGCGAGACAAAAGTTGTTGTTGTTGTCCCTCTTCCCTCTCCATCCTCTGTGTTGTATTTCTCTGCCTCACCTTGGCAGCTCAACAAAAGGCAACAACATAGAGGCATTTTGGGGAGGCAAGGACAGCACCACAGGACTGAGCTGCATGAGGCTTTTGCTTTTGGTGTGCTTGACTGGTTCAAAAATCTTCTTTTTAACACAGCAAATTCCTCAAAATCCCTTATGTTCTATATGGTTCCAGTGACATCTTACAGCTGAAACTGTGCATTATTCAATGCTTGTAAATTTACAGAAAAAAGATGCAAAGTAAAACACAGTGCAGTAGCATATTATATGGAACTGACATACTTCAAGAGTGTTAAAGGGTCTAGTCAGTCTAGTACAGTTCACATTTTTTCATAGAAATAATAAATTATATTTAAGCTAGATTATTTGATCATTTTTTCCCTTTAAAATAAACTCTTCTTCTGAAAAATGCACTAGGATATCTTTTTGCTCTGTGTGACTGAATGGATAAATGAAATTATTTTAGCATCAGAAGAGTTTATGCTTTGGCACTTAAAATTTCTTTAAAAATATGAAAGCTGAAATAGGAGAGAAACAGAAGCATTTTAAAAAGACAGCAATTAGTGGTCTCTGTAACAGAGAGAACAATATCTCAGTGGAATGAATATGAGTTATATTCTTCTGGTAATTGTTATTTATTGATTCAAGCAACTTCTGCACAATCGAAAGAAAATCAAGGAAGGTAAAAAATCCTGGCTTTTGGTATGTTATACATTTGTTGCTAAAGGAAGTAAATCACATTTCTTATTTTCACCTAAAGGAAAGATTTTGCAACAAGCCTGACCAATGGCATAGCTATATAATATTTTAGGTTTGGTTTCCATTTCTTTAAGAACATTTTGAAGTGAATATTGAACTAAAATATGTTTCATGTTCTTGCATTTGTCAGTTACAATTTAATTGGTATGCATGAGATAATTATATTTCTGGTCACAATTAATATTGTACATGTCTCCTAAGATTTTTAGAAATAAAACATTCAATTAAAATTGTCAGATTTCCAAAATAAATTTTAACATGTGTGTCTTCTTTAAAAGTCATGGGGTTTTGCTCAGTCATCATTTTGTTATGGAAATGAGTACAAAATTTGCACAAAGTTCCTGCCTTAGAAACAGAAAAGTGGAGTATTGGAAGCATCCAATTTTTTTTTCATAGGTGATAGAATTCCCTAAACTTTATTTTTCTTTTGCACTGCACTAAGAATGCAAGTACAGGTAGAGAAGGGTAAGTGAACCTTTTAAGTAATTTATCATTTTTTCCACTCATATAAAAGTGTGCAAGCATTGCTTCTTTTCAGACAACAAACGGAAATTTTTGCCATACTTCACACCAAATTGATGCTGAGCTGTTAGACATATTTGGGTAGTTTCCATTAGTTCTGTTGGCACTATGGGACTGAAAAGCAAGCCACACTTCTTTTGAGACACTGTGCTTTATTAAAACAGCTCTGTTAACTGACAGATGTGAAAGTCACAGCTGTCTCTGACAAGATATTACATTTTGGAGCTCTGGTCTCATTGAGGAGGTTATTCTGGGAAGTAGTATGACTATTTAGTGGCAATAATGACACTGGGGCTGGTAGGTGATCGCAGCACACGCACCACCTCTTTCCAGGCCTGACTCTCTGCATTAAATAACAGGATCATTACTTTACACTTCAATTGCTAAGTGAAAAAATACTTTTCTAATTGGCGCACAAACCCATGACACTCTCCTGTCAGGGAACTAGGAGTAGGCAGTGAGACTGATTTTTTTTCTGCTTTCATAGAAATTATGCTGAAAGGCAAAATGTATTTGCAGAGCATCACTCATGTATTAACTATGAGAGTCTGACCATGACAAATGACGCAGTGAATACAACACCTACCCTGAGTAAGTGTGAGTGTCTCTAGCTCTTTAAGCACCAATTTTTCAATTTTTTAGTGTTAGGTTTCCTGCAAAGCGCAGGAAAGTCCTGTTCCATTGACAAACTGAGTCCTTTACACCATCACTAGGCTCATAGTTTCAGCAGGAGTGTTGTAATACTTGTGCCAAATCTTAAATACAATACTCTAAATTCCTCTGTGTTCTAAATGTCACACCACTGAAATAAACAAACAAATATAAACAATAAGAAGCTGAGCCAAACTGGTGCAAAATTTAAAAGCTCCAAATCAAACCTGTATACTTGCACACCAGTGTGAACTGGTGTATTTCCTAAGATATGGCAGAAAAAAAATAGTTAACATGCAAAACATTACAAAGTAGGATGGCACAGAGCAAATACCTGAAACAATTAAAGGCAAATACTTGCTTTGTTCTGATCTCTTAGGGCCCTGGCACTTTCTACCATGTGGCAGTATGTGAATATATTTAGCATTGTTCTTTATTCCTGCATTAATATTTCCACTACAGTACTTTTTTCCCCATAATAACAGGAAAATTTTGCACATGAACAACAATTAATGAGAAAATGGAATATATTATTTGTCTGCTGTAATGGTAGGAATATACATTAATTGGACAATGTTGTGCTATAACAGAGGATCCTGAGGTGGCTGGTACAAGGGGGTGATACCTGCAACAGTAAGGTAAAGACTATTCGCAGTACCTCCCTCAGAATATCCAGAGGAATAACCGTGAACATTAGACTAATTGCTTCCCTGCAAGTATATTAGGATATAATTCTTGAGTTCTTGAGAATCAGATATCCTTAGAGCTGCACTGGAAGCTGTATTCTAAAACTGTGTAAATGCAGACTATTCTGGTCTTGGGATGTTAAATTGATAAAAACATTAACTTTTATCTACGGTTGGTCTAAACTTGCAACAAAGCAATGTACACATTCGTCTGAAAATTTTCTTGTCTTGTACACTTCCCTGTGCAAATTAGCCTAAATTAAGTAGTTTGACCTTTGTTGAGGTTTTCAACTACAATGTTTATTAAAAAAATATTTACAAAATTTATAGGCAAATATTTTGGATGGATCAGTATACTTGTTGCAGAATTAACATGTTAATGGCATCTTGTAGTTAATTATCTGAAATCATCTTGCAAGAACTGATTAAAATTCAGGAAAGTAAATTCAGGATGCCACATCTAAACAGGAATACTTAATTATGCACATTCATAATGGGTCCCAAACATGTTTGTAAGCAGTTCATGATGCAAAGGAGCATTGCATTTATATATAACCCACAAGATGTGTGAAACAAACTCTTTGTGTTGTTGATAAGGCCTTAGCTATGTTGCAAATGAACATATATAAAAATATATCAGGTAATTTGAGATTGCTTTGAGTGCATTTTTCAGAAGTCTGACAAATTTAAAATAACTGTAAAACAATTTTAAGGTTTGATTAATAATTTTAACAATTTAATTTATTAAATTATTAGTAGTAATATTAACTAATGTTAACAGTTCTTTTACGCTATCGCTACGCATCTCTACCTACATAAAACTGTTAATCCCTAACCCCTGTATCCCATGTGAGCTGTGAGTGTACAGCACCAGGGTGCTGATGCTGCATATTTAGCAATGATAGGCCATGGATCTGGGGGTTTCTGGTCTCCAGGCTTGTTTGGAGAGTCTGATCCTTTTATTTATCTTTATTGTTTTTCAAAATTCACTGCTTGGGGCACTGTGCATATATTTTCCAAGGCCTGCCATGTGCAACTGCACAGATCTGTGTTTGATAGGTTAGTGGTCAAATTGCTCCCATTCTTCAGTAAAATGCCCATTATTTCATGTTTAGTTATGCCAGCACAGTGTTACAAAATAATTAGAAATTGATCTTATTTACGTTACTTTAGTACATATGGATTTCAATTCAAGGTAAGTTAATATTATCATATCCAAATTAATTTTTTTTGTAGCTTACATCACAAGCCCCTTCTTTGATCACAGCTAGTGATCAAAACCCTATCTGATTTTTTTTGTAGCTTACATCACAAGCCCCTTCTTTGATCACAGCTAGTGATCAAAACCCTATCTGATTTTTTTTGTAGCTTACATCACAAGCCCCTTCTTTGATCACAGCTAGTGATCAAAACCCTATCTGATTTTGGGCATGACATTTAAAAAAGACATAGGTTTAGCACAGAAAATCCAGAAAAGAACAATGGAAATTTTTGGAGGTTTAGGAAATTTGGCCTATGAGAAAACTTGGGCAAAACTAGGATTCTTTAGCCTATGATTTTATCTTTTTTCCCTCGTACAACCTCTCTGAGTGTTCTTAAGCATGGACGGGACACTTGCTAGCACCAAGCCTGGCACCGCAGCACCTGGAAGCCATGGGTACTGCTGCAGAAAGCACCCTGCACCTGGGCAGCAGGACTTACAGCAGACAGTTTATAGGCTAAAGTCTATTTGTCACACAAACACACAGATGTGTGTGACAGCTGGGCCAGAGGACAAAATCATGAAAGTTAGGAGAATGTTGGAAGATCCTGAAATTCCGTCTGCTTTGAGATTTCCCCTGTGGTTTGACTGACATCACTATAACCATGTGCTTGAACTCTCCTTTCTGTGGTGAAGTTGAAATAGACGTTGAAAAATAGAAGTTGAAAATAGACCTTCTATGAAGAAAATAATTTTCAGTACACAAGTTACAGAACTCTTGTGCACTTTCACAGTAGACCTCAGTGTGAATACTGCTGACTGTTCCCTTGCTTGGAGGGGTAGGGTTGTGTAAAAAGAAGCTTAGAAGAGAGAAGGCATCATAGGAGATAGTAACAAGGCCTTTGCAAGCTTATGGCCATTTATTTCATATTTTCATGTATAAAAAACAAGTATTCTTATCTTGTTTTTATTACCTTGACAACAACTAACCTGCTCTTTTCTTGCCTGGTATGATGCTGTACATATAGAACTCTGCTGTGTTCTCTGCATGCACCCGTGCACACAGACACCTGGTGTGATGGGCTTTTGCTTAAATAACCACAAGTTAAATAAGCATTAGAATTTGCACTTTTTCTAGCAAATTGAAACATGTGTTAAGTGTCTGGGCAGAGGAACCCTCATCAGTGGGGTGTATGACCCTGGATTTTCAAGCTGTCTGTCAGGATAGTGGAAGAAATTCCTTTCCAGCATAAAAATCGATATCGTTCATGATCAGCAAGTGTTTGCATGTCTGTCTTCTTACAATTCTATGTTTATAATCCATAGGGCGTCAGTGAGACTTCCATGCTGTTATGTGAGGATAAAATTTCATTTGTAATCTTCAAGCAACAACATAAATTAATTTTGGAGATAGCTTTTTTTCCCATTCTTTCTTCTATAGGAAATGGCTAGGTTGTTTTTAAAGAAGACAGTTTGAGAATATTGTCTTTCTGGACATTACCTGGACATCTACTTCTGTTTGGAAAATTTAAAAACTTTTTTTTTACATGCCACTAAATCACACAAGCCTTCTCTTTTTGGTAATGTGCCCTATCCCAAAGATAGCCTGGAGCTGACAGATTGTAGTCTTTTATAGATCTAATATTATTTTTCTAGAGACTGAAATTTAAAAATGTGGTTTGTAGTCTATCCTCATATAGGATAAGCACACTAGATGGGAAAGGCTTGACTTTAGCCGGTAAACTTCATGCCTGTTATAAACTACTTACAGAGCTTGGTTGGGTATATGAATGCCAGCAGTTGTTGGACTGACCTGTACTCTATTTCTACCAAAGCAATATGAAGCCCTGAGAATTTATTTAGTTTTAATCATAGAATCATTGAACGTTTTAGGTCGGAAGGAACCTTAAAGATCATCTAGTTCCAACTCCCCTGCCCTGGGTAGGGACACCTTCCACCAGACTAGGTTGCTCAGAGCTCCATCCAACCTGCCCTTGAGCACTTTTGAACAATTTGCAATATTAATCTTAAGTTTTTTATCTCAGAAATCATTGCAGTAGATGGAAATGTAACTGTCCCAGGAGTGAAACCTGTGTAACTAATACATATATTCTGAACTTGCTTTCCAAGAGAGGATTTTAAAAGCCTTTGCAATGTAACGCTCTGCAAAAAAAGTCATGTATTAGGAATATAAATATTTTTCCTTCTTCCACTCTGTGCTAGAAAATCTGACACTGAGGTGCAATGCTGTTATTGCTTGAACAGCAACTATCCTACACTCATTTCAAATGAGAACCTTTTGCAGATTTTGCTCCTTTAGCCATTTTGTTTTTCCTTCTCTGTCAGGTATCTGATGCTGATTTCCCCCTTTTATTCATCAGTGGATTTCATCTCAGCAATATTGCAAATCTTTCAGAACTTCTTCCTCACTTGAGCAGAGGGAATTTTTAAATTTGTTTGTTTTTCCATTATGGCTATTTTATATTCTATGTTTTTAAAATTATTTTTAAGAAAGACCCATGTTTAAAAGCAAGATCTACAAGGAGTGTAGTTAAGTACATTTTTATATACTATCTTATGCCCTCCCTTGGCAGTAAAAGTCAATACTGAATTGCTTTAGCAAGAACTATAAAAATGTAAATTGCTAAGATCTGATTTGGTCTTATTGCCTGAGCTGAGTTCTAACAGCTAAATCTAGAATATATAGCTGCTGAAGCTTATTAATACAGAGTAATTTACATATTCAGAAGGATCCCATTGTACTCTCTTCCTCTCAGTTAATGCAAGATGAATGAGAAAAACATCCAGAGGACATTTAAATAAGGTTCTGAATTTGAAATTTTTGCCTTCATTTAAAATTTTAGAATTCCTTTAGAATGGTATCACCTTATATGGTGTTTCATTGTCACTTTTTTTTAATTTCTTGAAGGGAGTTTCCAAGAATGAAGCATAATATTTTATTTCATATGAGTTGCAATTTTAGGAAAAAAATCATTATATAAAGAGATTTGAAGCTCTTGTTTTTTAGTAGAAGTGGCTTGTCTTGTCAGTAATAATCTGATTGATTTCAACATGAGAAGATAGACTGCAAAAAGCTCAAGACGTTAGACAAATTTCATGGTCCAATAGACATAAATTTGACAGATGGGACTTACTGGCATGGGATCTTTTCACTGTTATGATTCAAAATAGATCAGACATTTGTGTAGATGGTATCTTCAGACCAGCTACCTAGAACGGAATTGACAAACACAGTGAAATCCCATAAACTGTTTACCAGCTGTAGTCAATTATATGGTTTTGGTATTCTCGGATATTTGTGGATAGCACAGCCAGCAGGCAGAACTGCAAGGAGCTAATCTAATACTACCCGGCTCACAGATCACATCAAATGATTCCGGTATCAGGCTCAGAGCTTCAGCAGAGCTGCTCCACATTTTTCAAATATACTGCTTCTAAAGACTTTGGTGATAAAGAACACACCAGACCTCTAGGCATTCTCAGGTGGAAAGAAACAGATTGGTAGTAGGCAGACTGTACTTTCATTTAAACCTTTTGGTGATCTTTCCACTCTCTTTAGATAAACCTAACTTTCACCATAGTAATTGCTCTCTGTGCTTCACATTAAGTGAATGACTGCAGATCTAATAGGTATGATAAAGTTACAGAAAACAATTTGAATTCTGTGATTACTGAAATTTTGTGTAAAGAGAGACTGTGTGATTGGACTTCATCCTGAGGAAATGTGTTGCCAATGCACAAAGATGTACAAAATTTAAGCTAAGCCATCTGTACTTCACTATTAAACAAATGAGAGAGATGTGAAGCCTAGTAAAGCCATGGACATCTAGATTTGCCAAGATTTGCAACAATACTTGCAAAACATTGTAGAATGAGTCACTTTAATATTATTGACATAGTTTATCATTTATCATAATATTAACATTGAAGAGAATTCTGGTTAATATAGCCTGAAATTTTTCTAGAAAGCAAATATAATCTCTTCCATGTTCGCACTGAAACCACGCAAAAAATTGACACGTAGAAAAGAAGGGATCTACATTAAAATATTTGAAAAATTTACATAAAATCTTAATTACTTTAAGAAGGGATAATATAATTTTTAATTATGATAAAGCCAACCTCAAATAATGAGTTATTCTTCCTCTTAATTCACATTTACAAAATTTAGTCATTTTATCATCCCTCCACTATGCCATAATGCTAACTGGTGACTGTTCAGAAAATTGATATAACAGTAACAAAGAACTAATAGTGATAATATAAAGCATTTCTTTTATAAATTGCGCCCCCACTCCATGGGTATGTCATTATTTTTACAGATCCAATAGCTGGTATCAGGTATCATATCTTGTTCTGTAAATTGCACCGAAGGGGTCTTTTGTTATGCCCTCAAATTTTTGTTTACAGAGAAGCAAGCAATCACAGACTCTGTCAGAATCATAGAAAAACCTCAGCATCCCACAAGTCACTCAGAAAGCTGTGTATTACCAGCAATAAGACGGCAGCAGGTGCTTTAACTTGACCATGCTTATTCACACAAAGTGCCAGCATTTGTGACTCAGATGAAAAAACCCACACTTGACACAACAGTGTCTAGGTGCATTCTTTGCTGCTAGAGTTTATTGTATCTTGGTTATATCTCATTCTGACACTTTAATTAGAAACTCAGACTTAATGCTTTTATCTCTTCTATTCTGTGATAAATGCAAGTCGTAGTTCCGTTGAAGTTTCTAAATGTATTCAGACACTTCAAGATGCAGACAAAGCTGTAGTAGGATCTACAAAACTCATAGAAACTAATCAGGAATTTAATAGCCAGGTGCTTTTGAAAGCCTAATCGGGTGGATATTTGAATTTTTAGCAGCCCTTTGCAAAAAAAAACCTGAGCAATAGAGGGTCTAGAAGAAAAATAAGAATATTTATTTAATCTTTTAAATTAAATTCTAAATTTAATATCCCTCAAAAATTTATTTATTTCTGATTCAGGTTGTTTTGATGCTTATGTAGCACTGTAGTAAGGATCTCCACATGCATTAACGCAATTCAGTGCGACTTATTTTTCATGGTGGTTTTATATCAAATCCTTTAAACTCATCAATTTTCTGTATGATTGTTACGAATGGAGTGAGAGCTTTAGACGAGCGCTGCCTTCCTAGGATTCCCAGCAGTGGCTCTACTGAGGTGACCCGCACCCCACATCCCAAACTCTCACTCGCAAGTTCTTAATAATGGCCAATGAGGTCTATTACAAAAATGAATTATTTATTGAATGGACACAAGGTAAACAGACAAAAGACTTCGAACAGATTACCTACCGCACAGGATAAACAAGTAACCACTAGTAAGTTACACAAAACAGTGTACGATATAAAGGTACCTATGTTATAGCTAACAAAGGAATAGTATATCTTAGGATTGCAATGTATCTTACCATGAATTGATGGTGGTGTACACGAGAATCCTTTCCTGCAACCCCTGGACGAGAAGAGTTACCACAAAAGACCAGCGTCCCAGTCTTCTAGGGAGAAGGCTCCACAGGTTTCCAGGGGTGTGCAGAAAAACTTCTGCTTTGCCAGCATTTAGTGGATCTATTATAGTTTATAAAGTAAGATGCCTGACAGTCGCACATTCCAGCTTATCCTTTCAATCTTGCTTTCCAGGCAAGATTTTATTGTTAATTGAGGGCATTACACTCGTGGTGCCCAACAACTCATCAGGAGCCAGGTGGTCTTGAGTGAGTTATTTTCACCAATTAGCAGGTGCTTGTGAGGGCAGGGCGGATGCCTTGGACAATCACGCCAGCTAACAATCAACGGATAAGCTTTATGGGGCAGGGGGGATGTACTGCTACAATGATAAACCATATGACATTGAACAATGAACAATTCAACAATAATAAGGAAAATGTGTTTTATTTTCAGAGTAGATAATTTGTGACATTTTGGGAGAAAAAAAGTAGTTGTGATGGGTTGACCCTGGCTGAGTGCCAGGTTCCAACCAAAGTTGTCTTACCCTTCTCATCTGGACAGGAAAGAGAAAATGTAACAAAAGGCTCATGTATTGAGATAAGGGCAGAGAGGGATCACTCACCAGTTATTGTTACAGGCAAAACAGACTTGACTTGGGGAAATTATTTTAATTTATGAACAGTCAATGAGAAGAATTATGAGGTATAAAACCAAATCTTAAAAACATCTTCCCCATACCTCCCTTGTTCCCAGCCTCAAGTTCAGTCCATAGTTCTCTTACACCTCCTGGTGCAGCAGCAGAGGAGGACAAGTAATGGATGTTGTGGTCATTTCATCACGCATTGTCAGTGCCGCTCCCTCCTCCTCAGAGGAAGGATTTCTCGCACCCTTCCCCTGTTCCAGCATGGGATCCCTCACATGGAAGGCAGTCCTCCATGAAATTCTTCAGAGTCCTTCCCACAGATTGCAGTTCCTCATGAACTGCTCCACCATTGTCCTTTCCGTGGGGTGCAGTTCTTCAGGCACAGGCTGCTCCAGCATGGGTCCCCAACAAAGTGGCAAATTCTGTCAGCAAACCTGCTCCAGCCTGGGCTCCTCTCTCCATGGGGCCACAGGCCCCTGCCAGGAGTCTGTTCCAGTGCAGGCTTCCCACAGGGTCACAGTCTCCTTTGGGCATTCAGCTGCTGCACCGTGGGCCTCCATGGGCTGCAGGGGCACAGCTGCCTCACCACGGCCTTCCCCATGGGCTGCAAGTGAATCCCTGCTTTGGCACCTGGAGCACCTTTTCCCCCTGCTTTTCACTGACCTTGGTGCCTGCAAAGTTGTTCCCCCCACATATTCTCACTCCTCTGTTCATTTGCTGCAATTTATTCTGCACTGTAACTTTTTCCCTTGCTTATGTTCTCCCAGAGGTGCCACCACCATCACTGATGGGCTCAGCCTTGGCCAGTGGCGAGTCAACCTTGGAGCTGGCTGGCATTGGCTCTGTTGGACATAGGGGAAGCTTCTGGCAGCTTCTAAGAGAAGACATCCCTGTGATCCCTCCAATGCCAAAATCCAGCTACACAAAACCAGTACAGTAATATACTGTATTTCAAGTGTAATAGAAAAGCCTTTTAATTATGTTTCCAATACAAAGTGAAAAAAAGCAATACAGAAATATTTAGTAAGATTAAAATATGAAGGCCACGTAATTGATTTGATTCTATGGGTGCATGTAACTAAAAAATGCATTGATTATTAATTTAAAATCCACTTGTTCTAAAAATGTAGTTTAAAAGTAGGAAAAATAAGTTTGGTAATTGGTGGAGGGGTAGTTTTTTTTTGTGGGCAGTTAAGTGAAATGTCCTAGCAGTATTAAGAGTAGATCTAGTGGATGTATTTTCAACTAAATAACCTCAACTGGATAATAATTTTTGGTGATCATATCGTTGATGGAAAAGTATCTCTCTGTGAAGGAGTTCCTATGGGTAAGAGTGAACTGTTGGTGAATATGAGAGAGATAAATGCCTCAAGATTTAAAATAAAGTCCTTGAAAGCAGTGATGGAGTTTCAACTCCCCTACTATGGTCAGTGCAGTATGTTCTACATTGATTATCTGATTACAGCACTATTGAATGTCATAGGAGGATTTTCTCTAAATCTCTTCTTGTGACTTGTTCCATTCTATATAAGATATCCACTATTTCTTTGGATCAGATTACTGTAATCAATAGGTTTAAAAGAATCTTGCAGATAAAGATTTTGAACTAAAAAATATCACACCCACTGCTAGTGTTCTTAACCATTTAGAAATGGGGGATTCTCCTTCAACTTTTCAGTAAAAAATAGCAAGTTTTTGAGTCTGGGGATTCTCTTTTTTGCGGGGGGGAGGAGGTTCCTTTTGTACTTTTGATAAGAGTGGTGAGAGATATGAATAACATTTTATTTCAATAAAGTAGAAATATTTTCTTCTAAAAGCTCACATATGAAGCCCCTAAGTTCCCCAAAAAGTTCATCCAGTCTCAAAAAACAATGGCTACGAGAAGGCATTTCGCTTATTATTAAATCTGGGTGTTCTGTAGTCTCTGACATTTTATGTGATGTGATCCATCATGAGTAGGTATGTTTAACTCTTCAAGTTCTCAAGGAAAATGAAGGAACAGTATCTTTATTTCTGAAGATATTTGTATACTCTTAAATTAAAATAGGAAAACTTCCTGCACAAAGCTGTCAAAATGCCACCTTGGCGAGAATTTTGACCACCTAGTTCCTGAGGTTTACAGATGTCAAATTGTATTATTTGCTTTCCAAAACTGTTAAGGAAATCTGCTCCACAATGATAGTCTGATTAGAAGACTTTAGCAATGAAATAAAATTTGTTAATTGCAGCTGAAACCTGAAATTGATTCCTCCATGACAGTGCGGCTTCAAAATTTTGCAAAATCTGTCTAAAACTGTAAAGTTCTTATCTGCAAAGTTATTATCTTCCACAAATCCCAATGTGTGCTTGAGGTATAAAATGGCTGACCAGAAAAAAAACAGCACTCTGATAAAGTTCATCCTGAAGCCTGATGGAATGATACTGCCTCCATCGACTGAAGGTGTATATTATTACAGGTATAACCAAAAAATTTCTGTGACCGCAGCCCAAAAGTGGAGTGATGTGTAGCCTGCATCCTTGGAGGTTTCCAAGACCAAACTGGATAAAGCCCTGAGCAGCCCTACCTGACCATGTCATTGTCCTTGCTTTCAGAAGGGGTTGTACTGGAGACTTCCTGAGGTCCCTCCCAGCCTGAATTATCCTATGATCTTTTGAGTACCAAGTCTGTTGGCAATTTGCAAAGGAGCAAATTTCTTTATTGGTTCTGGGTTCCCAGGATTTTGATCTTGTTGCACAGACATCCACATACAGATTGGTGAAAAAAAAAATTCACGAGGTTTTGAACAGGATAGTGCACAGTGTCTTAAATCAGTCTACTGCCTCTTCTATGCAGAGGTTAACTGGGGAATTACCTGTACACAATGTGAGCATTCACAGTGTCACAAACCCTTAAAAACTGGCTGCACTACAGATGTAATTTTTAAAAAATCTTGGCTTTCATCCTTATATCACAACTCCATATATGTTGCCACACAGTTTGTGAAGAATGAATCTTTTATCTTCATGCAGGTAGGATACACACCTTAGTAATACATTTTGGAGTTGAAAGCCTACAGGCTTTCAGTTGAGATCACTACATTATTAGGCTTGAAAGTATCAGGTCTGACAAGCAAGATGATTTTCCTTAGAATGCAAATTTACCTGCTCTGTAACAGAAGGACAAAGAGCACTTATTCTTCTATTTCTGTAAGGAATGCTGCATCCTTAATAAACACCATCTTCACTCTGACAAGAAAGTTCTTTAGAGATATTTTAATATTTTATTCATATATAAAAAATGCAGTATATTATATATTCAAAACGAGTTAGCAATATTTAGCAGAAAAAACGTAAATCAAGATGAGTTTTATATTTGTGACAAGGAGATAAGACTGTCAAGTGTGTTCAGCAAAGACATGGATTTGCCTCTCTAATTGTCCCCTCTCAG
Organism: Atrichornis clamosus; assembly: GCA_013400975.1. Lineage (NCBI taxonomy): Eukaryota > Metazoa > Chordata > Aves > Passeriformes > Menuridae > Atrichornis > Atrichornis clamosus. The sequence continues at coordinate 42,718 of WBMZ01001303.1, read as the reverse complement.
AACTAGAGAATGGTGAGGCAAACAGTGGTGTAGATTATGTTTGACTTGACTGGTGTGAAGGGGAAAATGCGTTTTTAGATTGCCGTGTAAACACACCCTTAGACAAGGAAGATCAAAACATCATCCTCTTGCTAATTTCTAGATTATATGGATAAAATGCATTATTTTAAACAACCTGTTGGATATCTATCATCTTCGGGACTATGGACTCTCAAGGTATCATATGCAGTTAAAGACAGGCTAATCAAACACATTTTTAAGCTCAGTTCATCCTTCTCTATATAGCTGAATACAGTGTGTGAATGTTATTGTAGAAAATATTGCAATACTAAGTGTTGATTAATACTCTTCCCATTAATATCACATGAAAATCAAATCCTAACAGACACTTAGCCACAGCCTTTTATCTTACTGAAATAAGATGGTTAATAGATTTTGGAAATCTTTCATTAATACACATGTGACCTTTTTCTTCTTTTAAATTTCCAAGTCATCTAATTTATGCTGTTATTTCTGAACTATTTCTGTTGTTGTGCACTTTATACCTTATTTAATATAACATACCCTATTGGTTAGCATTACACCTACATTACTCAGAATACCATTCTCACAGTGGACAGATTTATTCACCAAGATTTATATATGTGCGTGTGTGGGCCATTCACCCTTGACTCGTAATATGGCAGTGGAGAGAAGTCAGCACTTTTAGGGTGGTAGTCATCTTGATCTGTTTTCAATGACTGCTTTAGTATGAGGTGAATTACACCCAAAAAAGTACTCACTTGTCTGATTGTTTTTAAGGATGCCAAAGGTGACTGGCTCAGATATAGAAGGTCTCATTATAAATGTTGATATTTGATAAGTTGTATCACCTCCCCCAAATCCCCAACTGGACATATATGAACCATTTCCAACAATAAGGAGGCATACATGCAGTAAAATTACATGTGCTAGTCATTCAAAGTAAAAAGAGAATAAATTACCTATAGATAAATAATCCAATTAAGTAAATAAAACTCCTGCTAATTATCAAAAAATGTTCAAACATTTTTATCATGTAAAGTAGTATGCAAGCATTTTACTATGAAATTAATGTAATGCTAAGAGTGCTTATTTCCATCCCATAGAGGGAGCTTAGGAATGTATAGGACGTCTACACTTTCCAGCTTTATGTTTAATTACATTAATTCCAACCGTAACAATGCAAGTATCCTGAAAAGCCCACCTTGATACATGATTCTCATTCATTTTTACTTCCTTATTAACAAACATTTTGCAAAAATAATTATCTTGTATTATTTTCATTAATGAGATCAATCACTTCTCTCTTATATGAAAATATCCCATTACATATCTATTTCACTTTTATGACCAAGACCAATACTTAATATAGGAACGTTCATGTCAACTTAGCAACTAACAGAACATTTAAGCAAGCCTCTCAGAAACTTAGTTTCTGTTTGAATGCCCTCATTAAAATGATTGATGAAATCTTTGATGAAACAATAAACACTTTCATGTAGGTGACAAACTCAAAGTGACCAAGATATTAGGTTGACAGATGTAGTTGCTCATGTTCCAGGCCATTTTTTTCCCCCTTTTGACAAGAGCTAGTTAACATTTCAATCATCTAGGAATTAGGAACTTTGAGGACCATTGACCAGCATCAGCGCTAACCATTGACCTTGCCAAGAGTGCAGATAAATTTGTGAAGCTGTCTATAGAACATCTCAGTCAGCTCTGCAGCAAATGTCAGTCTCCATCTCTACACTGAAAATGGGCTGTAAGGAAAATGATTCATAACACTCAACTTCATATCTGACTGAGTACCGTAGTAACTAAAATGCAGCTTCATATCTGAGCTGGACACTGTAGTAACTAAAACAGTATGCACTTTGCTCACTTAAATGATACAAATTAAACAAAAAAAACCCCACCAATAAATTCTTCAGCACTGGACAAGTCAAATTTTATTTCATATATACCAGATTTTTTAAAACAGTAAGCTTGATGAGCAATCTGTAGTCTCTAGGTTTTGTAGTATCAAAGGAAATTTAAGTCTGAGCTCTGCTCTGGAATGGTATTGTGGGTTTATTGTGGTCTGATAGTTCTGCTGATTAGGGATTTGAACCTTAGCAGAATACTTCCCTCTTCTCTATTTGTAGATTAAAACCTCAAATAAAAAAATGTCATACAAGTATATTGTTTTCTCCTGACTCCGTGTACAATAGTCTGAGGTGTTATTCTGAGATTAAGATCAGCAGCTCCCTGGGTGAAGCTGCCTCCAAGCTCCCCTGCAAAGAAGGGTCACTACTCATTGCCCTTGATCATTTCACGATTCAAGCATGGTCAAGCATGAGCCAGGTGAGGACAAGGTGGGACAAGTGGAGACAATAGCTTGGCTTGTCACTGACTGTGCACATTGGCACCTTCTGCAGCCCTCTGGAAGCAGGTGTGGAAACTGCAGAAGTGTCCAGACAAATGAGCTATGCTTTAGCTCTGACAACATTTTGAGCAAGCCATGGCTTGTGACATGGCAGATTTGTGGATACAAATACATCTATCCTGTGGATCAGTTTATAAAAGAAACCTTTGTAATAGAGGGGGAAAAAAATTCTGGTAACAGAACTGTATTTTGGCTATGATTACCTAAATAGGTAAATACTGGGGTATGAGATTTGCATTGGGTTATTGTGTGGGATTGAATTCCAGTACAAGGTGAAAAAGACATCTTATTTTCTTTTTGTAGAAATTACAGCCCAAAAGATTACTGGCACTGAGTTAACAGAACCAAAATGTGTGAGCCAAGATATATCCCAAAAGAAAAGGTACATTTCAGCAGCATGCCTTTCTCCTACAGAGGGATAAAATATTGGTATAGATACAGCCAGTATTGCACTTCCTGCCACTACAGAGAAAGTTTTTATTTCAGGGAATTTTCAAAGACAAATAGCAAGAACATGTAAATATAATATTTACCTCTGTACTGGATTTTTTCCTCACTAGATCCTGTCATTTTCTTCAACAAAATAACAGGTCATCACACAAGGAATTTATGTTTTCCAGAGCTCCATTTGTTCCTTCTTTCTATTTGATATGTAATTTTAAATGGTGGAAATCTCTTTCTTTGTTACTGATCTCAAAGTGGGGGTTTTTGGAAGTAGAAATATTTGCAACAAAACATGCTGGAAGGGCCTTGCACCAATGGTATTGTCTGAGCTTTTCTCATGCTGTGGGAAGAGGATAGAGAGAAAATTAATAGAGGTGAAACATCCATATTGTAAAGGATGCAAGAAATCTGACTTGTGTGAGTTCCTATGATCCTAAAATGCTTTCCTGGTAAGTGAGGACCACCAGCCTTTCCTCAAACTGCTAAAAAATTGCAGAAATCCCTCTCTGTTCTTCCCTCTCACCCTGGCTGCTTCCAGCGTACTGGCACGAGCTGTGTGCTGGCATGTGCTTGCCTGGCAGGCAGCGGTGCTCGTGTGCTGCTCCCAGGAGGAAACGCTTCCTCAGCCTGTGTGCACAATGCTCAGGGCCTCCCAGACAGCGGCAGCGGAGGGGAAATGGCCTGATCCGGGCCAGTTTTCAGGACTGGCCAGAGGGTCTGCAGGAACAGCAGCAAATCCTGATGCATCCAAGCAGTCACAGAGGCTGGAGAGGTGTTTCTCTGAGCTCTTAGGAAGACACTTTTCTTTCCACTTCATGCACATTCAGAGAATTATCCTCACAACTGCAAGGGGCAAAAGATATGTTTTGAAATAAAAGCCTGACCTTTGCAGAGGTGATGACATTTGCCAAGGGAAGATGCCTTTTTCTCAACATGTGAGCATTTTTCAAGCCTTGATTACAGTGTATTTTATATTGCCCATAGTTTATAGGAGATAGAGAAGAAGGAAAGGAAGGGGAAAGCAAGTATATTTTTTAATATGTGCAAAAATTGGAGCACAAGTGCTACATCTATAGCTGGATTTAGAAATTAAAATTGGAGAGGGTCTCTGAAGTCATTAAGATAAATCCCCTTCTGTCACACACATTTTACTTTATGTTAGCACAGCAGCATCTTGCTTACAAATAAGCAGTAGCACGTTCGCATGTAGTAACTCTGTTGATCAGAGATGTATATTACATATTCTTCTCATAGCGTATCTATTGACTAATGCAGATGCACTGTGTTGTAGAACTTTATTAAAGGTTTATTTTTCAAATAAAATTATTATTCATTAGACCTCCAAATTGACAGAAAAATATCAAATGAATAAAGACATACCTGTGAAAATATAATTTCTTCAGATGATGTAAACAGATGAAAGTCTATCAAAGCCAAAGTGTCTAAACAGATATTCATCAATGTACATCTCAAACAATGTCCTTGCCCCTGTTAGTGGGATTGAACTCATCCATCTAAATGAAGCATTTTCACCAATACAGCTGTGTTTCTGCAGCTTCGATGGTGGCACTATGGCGAGAATAAGGGATCAACAACTAGGCTAGTATGCCTCTGGATTAAGGGTATATGGAAACACTTCAGTTTTCCAAATAACCAGTGAAGAGGAGGAGAAAGCTTTGAATGCCTCCAGAGTGGGTGATTCCATTTTAGTTGGTAGTTAATGTATGTCACTTGGGCAAATAGGATTTGCCTGTGTGAACTTAGAGATGCTGTGTGTCATCCTTGACTATATGTAAGTACTCTGGATGCTACTTGGAGAAGCACAACTTTGCTGGGTTCTTAACATTGCAGTGCAGGTGGATGTACCCTAATTTTCTTTCTTTCTGCTACTGAAGTGCTGTCCTCTCTGCAGTCTTTCAAACTGTTGAAAAGAGTCACAGCTGAATGAAAGCAGCTACTGAGTAAAGCTGGAAAGGCTGAGCAAAGCTTGTCCATAGAGGGAAGCAAGGATTCCTCCAATTAGCATACTGAGTTGTGAACATGCTGCAAATTCTCAGAATCTGGATATGTTGGTTTCCTTCTGAAACGTCAAAGATTGGTGGTGATGACACTTTCCTGAAACCTTTTATAGCCTCTGTTACTGTAGGCAAACGTATCACAATATGAAACATCATAATAGTTCTTTGTTTCATCACAGAGCAATGTTGCATTTATTCAAACAGGATTTTTGGGAATTGTTAAAGTTTTAACATCCATTATCTCTTCACTTGCTGTAAGAAAATATAGCAGTAATATATGGCCTGCCCTGTTCTTCATTTTTGGGCTCAAGACCTGCTTCTGAAGAGAATGCAGAGGCCCCATCCCCATTATCCTTGACTTCATAATTTCTTAACATTTGTGTCTTGCCTTCTCATTCTAATTCAGTAAGGTTGCTCTCTTCATATCCAGCATTTTGGTATTTGAATGTTTCTCTTAACCGAAAATCACTGATATATTTTTGTTTACAACCTTCCTTGAAAAAAGAATCATATGAATAATGTGTCTGTACATGGTTTTCCTTATCCTAGATGAGTTCCAGCAGGTAGAACACATAAAAATATGAAGTTATAAGCTGAAATAACATGGAAATATTAATACTTTTATTTAATACTTAGACTCTTTTGTGAAAGAAAATATATGAATATGCATACAGGAGATAATTTACTATTTATCATCACTATGACAATCACAGTTCCTTTTACAGAAGCACTTCCACACTTCCTGGTTTTACAGTTTCTGGATGTTAATTTAAAAAATGAAGTGAATAATATAGTAAAGCAAGCTGAATATTCCAGTAAAACAAGTAAAAATCCTTTTTCTCATAGAGAGATGTCTTTGGTATTGCTCTTCCATAAGAAAAGATGTGAAATATATTATTTCAGGCACTGAAAAACAGCATTCCACAATGGCAGAAAAGCATTGAAAGGACAAAAAAAAATCTTTCTTTTTTGGAAGGCACTGATGAGGATTGGAGATAGTCTCTTCCCCATTTATATTGCCTTTTATTTCCCTCCTGCAGTCAGTGGGGCTAAGGAAAAGTGAGTTATGTAATGCTCCCAGTAATTAGGTTTTCTTGAACTAGTGAGCTAGTACATCAAAAGATAGAATGACCACAAACCATAATGCATTCCACTCCAAACTACTTTCATTATATTTGTAATGCAGAGCAAGAAGGTTGTTAAATTAAAACAGGTTTACTTGAATAAATTTAATTAGTGTGCACACAGTACATTATTGCTCATTTTCAGAACTTCCATGTCTAACTCTGTAGCCCTTTAATTTTTGTTCTTAGGGTGTGGTTTTTTTCTTTAAAAGTTTCCAGCTTGCTCTTGATGTTGCATTTATGAAGAATGGCCACTAGAGTGCTGCAAGTATCCATTGAAGCTGCAGTTGTGTGTATTTGCCATCAGTATTTCAGTTTCAGAAGTATTTTTAATATATGTTTATTATAAATATGTTTTTTTAAAAAGTAGATTTTGGTGCTAACCAAATACCTAAAAAACTTTAAAATGTCTACATGTACAAGCTAGCTCATACCTAATACTTTTGTATCCATGGAAAAGAAGTATATGACTGCTTACCAGGTAGTTTACAATTGCATAATGGTTTAAAGGATTGACAGTCACATTATATGCCATTGTCACTTAAAGGGTTACTAAGTAAATGCTGTTAAGTATCTATTTTCTTGTTCAAGCTGTCTGTAGCATTATTGACATAACTATAATGTGAATGTTTAGTTATCCTCAGGTCTACTGTCAGTTTCTGAATTGAGACCAACATAAGACACAAACAAAACTTATTTCTGAAACTTGTTTGAGTGCTAATATGAAAATCATCATAGAAATCTCAGTCCTTACTCAAAGTTTTGGCCAAATCTGTCAAACAGGACTAGTCCAAGAAGGAGTCACAATTTTCTGTGCCAAAAAGGGATATACTTTCCTATCCTGGAATAAGCCATGAATACAGTAACAGAAAAGCCACTCACCCCTGACATAAAATAGAATCACAGGCTCACAGAACCATAGAACCATAGATTCATAGAATCATAGAATGGTGTGGGTTGGATTTTAAACATCTTCTAGTTCCAACCCCCCTGCCATGGGCAGGGACATCTTCGACTAGACCGAGTTGCTCAAAGCCCCATCCAACCTGGCCTTGAACACTTCTAGGGGTGGGGCAGCCACAGCTTCTCTGGGCAACCTGTTCGAGGGCCTCATCACCTTCACTGTGTATTGTAAACCTACTCACTTTCAATTTAAGGCCATTCCCCCTTGTACTATTACCACAGGCCCTTTCAAGGAGTCCCTCTCATGTTTCTTATAGGCCCCCTTCAGGTACTGGGAGGGGCTTTAAGGTGTGCCTGGAGCCTTCTCTTCTTTCAGCTGAACAACCCAGCTCTCTCAACTTCTCTTCATACCAGAGGTGCTCCAGCCCTGTGATCACCTTTGTGGCCTCCTCTGGACTCTCTCCAACACTTCCACATTCTTACGTTAAGGGCCTCAGAGCTGGATGCAACACTCCAAGTGGGGTCTCAGCAGAGCAGAGCAGAGACGCAGAATCCCCTCCCTCAGCCTGCTGTCCACGCTGCTTTTGGTGCAGGCCAAGACACAGCCGACCTTCTGGGCTGCAATCACACATCACCAGGTCATGTTGAGCTTCTCGTTAGTCAACACCCCCAAGTCCTTCTCAGCAGGGCTGCTCTCAATACATCCTCCACCCAGCCTGTGTTTGTGCTTGGGGTTGTCCTGACCCTTCAGTCAGCCCTGTTGAACTTCAAGAGGTTTGCATGGGCACTTAGCACAGCACTTTTTCTTCTCTGCCAGTGATGAGTCCCTTTGCAGCAGTTATCAGAGTAGTAGCCTGACCGGGGAGAGATGATAGGAGCCCCTCTGCTAGAGCCTATTAAGTGTTGAGGAGCAGCCAAGGGCCATCTCCTGTTTCTGTGGTTTTAAGGTTGACCTTGGCCCTGTCTAGTACAGAAAAAGTTGTCTCGGTCAGACTCCTTCATAACCAGAAGTCAGAGGATGGGAGTGAAATAAAAAAAAAAGCAGGCAAAAGCTGCTTGAGATACTACAGTTCTGACTATCTGGTTTAACTTATTCTAAAAGAGATAAAAACATCACTTTAAAGCTAGCTAAAGACAAGGCCAAAGTATAATAATACTCAAAGGTTAGGAAGGGAAAGATTAAAGTCGGGAAGTCTTGTCAGAAAGAAACTGATACTGGGGTGAAGATGAAAACTGAGCACTTCCAGGCTGGTCTGAAGAATATATCAGGACACAGCACAGGAAAGGGGAAGACTGCTGGGACAAATAGATTAAGAAATGCAGTAACAGTTAAAGAATTGGACAAGCTGGCTTTGCAAAGCACTGTTACAAGGGAAAGCTTAAAAAAAGCCTTGTAACACCCTGAAAGATGAGGACGACTGAGGTCACTGTAACTATGACGACCAGCAAAATGGACAGAGGAAAAGAACAGGCAAAGAAAACTGAAACCAGAATGATTTGACACACACACATGCTCTTTCTGATCACTCAGGGGAAAAGGAGAGTGGAATGAAGGCAAAAAAGCACTGTAATGGTAAGCAGAGAAGGGCAGGGTTCCTTTTACCTTCCTCCTTTGGTTTGTATTAAATTTCTTTCCATTTCACACCCTCCATCCTAAATTGACAGTGTCAAACCCTGCTTAAAGTTAATGAAGAATGTGTTTTTAAAGTGTCTGATATTTAATACACCTTTTAAATGTCACTGTGTTCCAGGAATTTCTAATCATATCACTAAGTTTTTTATGAGGTTATTTCTTAGCTTAATTTTTTTTCCACTTTTATACTGATCTTGCATGGTAAACTCAAAGGCCAAGTATAGAAATGTCTAAAAATCCCCAGCTATCAGCTATTGCAAACACATGGATTAATAAGGATTTACCTAATCACCAATGTGGCATTAATCCAATGTAAACCTATGAGCACAGGTTGGCTCAGGAGGTATAATCAGTATGTCAAATTCTTCTTTCATTCAAGGACATGGCAGCTCATTGACTGATGTCATACAATTAATTTATCTGTTCAGGAAATTTGTATTTTAAGTGATTTCATATTTTAATGCAGAATGTAATCACCAGTAATTGTGGTGTATAGGGGAAAGTGAAATATAAATGCTCTAAGTGCTAAGGAAGGAGCAGAGAGAATCTATGACCCTGATGTGGCATAGAGACAGGGGACTCTTTACAGCTGCATGAACATCTGTGCAATCAAAAACATCTTGTCTGGGCAAAACATCCATGGCCTGTGGAAGGGCTGGAGCTCCAAAGAACCCAGCACCCTTGTTGCTACACTGGCTCATGCTCTGTCATGGCACACTGTCATGTCTGATGTCAAATCTTTCTGGCTTAGGTTGGCTAGGAAATCTTCTTAGCAGAAGACACTGTCAGGCTATCAAAAATAGTTTTTATGAAGCAAGGTAGTCTTTCAACCACGGTACAGTTTTTAACCTTTGAAAGGCCTGTATTTTTGCCAGTATGTGCTCAATGACACAGTTTCACAGAAGTTTCTTCTGGGTGTTGGCAAAGTTTGATCCTTGGTAAATCATGAAAAATATTGTGCTGTTGGAAGACTACTTCAAATGACAATAAATGGCACTCAGCTGCAGCTTTAAGTGCCAATTTGATCTCTTACAAAACAAGCAGTGTTCAGATAAATCAATCAAATTTTTCCAATGCTCGTGCTAAACTTCTGCTCAGAGGAAATGGTGTGTTTACCTTACTTTGCTGTGTCTGCTGCTAGAAATGGGATTAACTTTGATCTCTACACTGTCTTTTTTATAGGTAATGCAGAGTCCAGAATGTGAAGGGGTAGTAACATGAAAAACTAGGACTAGGCAAGCAGAGGTCTTCCCATTGGTTATTATACACTGGAAACCAGTGCACTGATAAAATTATTGCTTAAAATTTTAGGAGATTTTGACTTCTGTGACAAACAGTGACAAGATCTTGTCTATATGCATTTAGGACTCTATGTATATCCCTTTGAATAACATAAGCAATGCATCTGTTGCATTTCACAAAACACCAGAAGGGATAGTCTGTTCAGAATACAAAATAAGTTATTTTTTGCCTTTTAATCTAGACTAGTTGAAAATCCAAGCACTCTTCAGACTCCTCTCTGTGTACCCTAAGTGGCTTAAATTGTCTGACATTTTACACGTAGCTGAATTTCTCTTCAGGTGCACTAGTATGTGATGGCTGAAGGAGCTCTAAGAAAACTGCATTGCTATACCTAGGCTATTTTGTGGAGAAGGAGAAGGAAGAACCAAGGATCAGGAAAAGTGTGCTGAGAATTTCATGTGATTTGCAACCAAGTCTTCAGAAAATGCTTTAGGGCCAAAGCTGTATATATTAACATTTGTTTTGAGTTAGCATCTATTTGTGGATAATTCTCAAAATTGGTTCCATTCTAAACATCTCCCTGCATGTCAAGATTTTAATTGACACATTTCTTAATGATGCTCAGAGATGAGCACAGATAAAACAGATTTTTTGCCTTTACCCCTACGCATGTCTGTTAGCTTCTTTTTTGCTCTCAGTACAACTCCCGGGACAGTAATACAGGGATAATTAGTGAAAAAAAAAAAAAAATCTCCTTAGATTCCTGGAGTATGTTGCATTAAATGATTCCCTAAACAAAAACTTTAGGTACTTCAAATCTCTCTGATTTCCCAAAAGCCCAATATTTTTCATGTCCATTCAGAACAGTGATGCAAAAGCTATTGTTAGTCTTCGTTTTGACCATACCACCTCTTACAGCGTATTGCTTCACTCATTCTTTCTGCTTTATAACGTAAAACATAATAGGCTTTTTCTTTTTCAGGGTCTTCCATGATCTCTCCTATCCTATCTATCATTTCACATTCACCATGAAGATGTCAGCCCTGTCCCTGAGTCTTTCACCCATCTCATTTTTCAAATAATTTTTTTCAAAATATCTCCCTTCCTCCTTAGCCAGTGTTAAAATTAACTCCCTGACAATAGCTACAATAAAATTTTGCTGCTTTCTTTTAAAAGTCCCTTAAACTTCTCTTTTTGGCGTAATGACTGAAGGATTTTCACTATGGCAGGATACCTTACTACTATGTTAAGTTCTGAAGCTTCTTAGTTTCCTCAGATTTGAGTTCTCTCTCTATCTCTGTGCTTTATTTCTTACCTTCAAATTCCTAATTTCTGATCTGTGGGGCAAGAGTCATCTCTGTTCAGTGTTTTCATGAAGCTTAGAATGATGAAGTCCAGGATGCAATGCTGACCTGCGGCTAGCAAAAAAAAAAAATAAACCAAAAAAACGACAGTAGAGGAAGAGTATCTTTGACTAACAAGCTGGTAATGTTTTCTAGGGAAAAGAAAAAAGAGACATTTTCTGCATTTTCTGAGACCCAAAATGCACAATAAATTATCAAGTTACAGTTGTTTACACTCAGAGTGGGAAGTGTATCCTGATGTCCCCAATTAATTTACTTTAGGTTAAAATAGTGCACACACCTGCTGACTAGATATTCCAGAATGCCCAACTAAGTAACTACATCAGCAAAAGTAAAGCCTCCAAGAGACTTATATTTTTTAAAAACTTGTGTTTCAGGGCTGTGTGGCCTGGAAATTGCACCGGAAGTCCAACAGTTCATTGCTACAATAACATTGGTTTTAACACTGGTTTTAGAAGTTCTGGAGAAAACAAGGCCTCCATAGCACAGTCAATTAAATATCTCTTTGAGATACAGTAATCACAGAGAAGACCTGTTGGTTCTGTTGATGACTGCAGAGTATTGGACAGATTTCAGCACTCAGTAGTATTTGCTGGATCAGAATACATTATTTTCCTGAGAAGTAGAAATAAAATTAGGTGTATTATATTGTTGTTGCACAGATACCCTCACATAGTACAAAATTTGATTTTCTAAGATGAAAAATATGTAAATAAGTCATCAAATCACTAATCAGGCCATGCTAAACTAAAACTAAGGACAGATAGTAAAGGAAACACTAAATGGGAAGTCAACTATAAGAATTCAGTAACCGTTGAACATTTACAGGTGTCACTTAATATAAGTGATGACAATAGGTAGTATTTATAAAACCCATTTTGTTCAAAAAGGATACAAACCAAATTAAAATACATTTCTATCGCTAATGTGGTAGGAAAAAAAAGAAGTATAATCACATGGATTTATAAACAAAGGAAGAATTTCTTTCTGAATGTGCAAATAGTTTTACAATTAATTTATTCTTGCCACCAAAACTAAGAAAATGACTCATTATTATGTTCTACATTCTGCAACATTTTCTTAATTAGGATTTAATTTTAGTTCCATGCCATTAAAGTCAGAGCCAACTTTTTACAGAAGAGATGTTTGATCCTGTAAACACTTTCCTCATGCACAAGCCATCTGAATTCCAGAAAGATGTTCAGGACCAGACTAAAATACTTTTTTTTTTAATCAGATAAACATCATAATAGTAATAAAAACATCATCATAATAATAATCACCAAATATCATAATAATAATAAAATGAGTCTAATTCAAAGATAGATAAGCCACAAACATTTTTTTGAGCTGACAGTAATTAACACAGAAATGCAGTTGAAATCATCTTTCCAATATAACCTAATTTTAGGATCTTGAGCTGCTAAAACTTAAAGCTTATAACCTTGTTCAAATCCCTCTTGCTAGTGCTTCATAATATTTTACAGTTCTGTTTTCCTGTGAAGCTTGGAAAACAACAATGGGGGGATTTATTTAAAATGTCGTAATGTTGAATTTATATTAAATATAGGTTTGAATACACAATTGTAACCTAGTCCATGAAACGTTTGTTGCCTCAGTCACAAATTTCCTCTTGAGGATTTACAGTGAAGAGACAGAATAAGAGTTCCTTGACTGAATGACAATTAATCTCCTTGTGCTCGTCCTGCCTGACAACACCAGTACAACCTGCAGTGAAGGAGCGACTTCACTGGGGCGTGTCTACAAACTTCAGCTGGCCTTAGTCCAGTGATCTTGAGTACTGCTGTGTGCCTGGCCCTGACACCGCAGGGCCAAGATCCACCAGAGGAACTGCATCTAGAACCAGTGATTCCTACCGCCCTGCCACATGCCAGGTCTGGTACAGGGCACACAGGTGCTGCTCCTTCCTCCTGCAGAGACCTTCTGGGCTGCACCTTCACAGACACCGAAGAGAAGTGTGTGTGGTGGCTGGCCAAGCTGGCAAACAATACTGATTCGCTCCGTTGCTTGAAGCATGGTGCTAACAATGCCAAGGTTGTGCATTTGGTCCCTGTATGGGCCACTCGAGTTGGATTCGATGATCCTTGTGGGTCCCTTCCAAATCAGAATATTCTGTGGTAATATGGAGCTAGACTGAGTCTTGAAAAGGCACTCCCACCTTTTATAGTGTAGATAGACTTAATTGTTCTATTATTTCATGCTACCGCATCAGTAAAATGGAGGAAAAAACTCAGGCTTTAGGACACTACATAGAACGAACAATGTGTGTTGTTTTAAAAAGCTGGGCAAGAGAGCTTGAGGAAATATGATAGACCCATAATTACTTTTCACACCAATGATAACAGCTACAAAAAGCTATGAATCTGCTTACATATCTTGCCCAGTTTGGGCAAGACTTCCTTGAAAAGAGAAGAGCCAAGACTTAGTTCAGGATGGTGTTTAATCACATGAATAATATTTTATGTTAACCTCATGCATAAATGTTTTGTTGTTTTGGGATCTAAGTGAGAAAAAAAAATCAACAAATAAATAGTTGAAGTATTTTTCTTTGATATTTCTCTTTTTTATTTCGAAATATGTTAAGCAGCCCTGCATTCTGGAATAGAGTATTTTTAACAAAGTCTGTAAGAAACAAGATGTTTTATCTCCTTCATGTAGAAGTGACTGCAATGCATGATTTATTTGAAGGTAACCACTGAGTCAACCTCACAAAGAACTTGACTGTTCACAAATAAATTCTCTGTCCCTTTTTTTTTATTCTCAACATCTGAGGGGTTCTCTGGTGTCACCAGAAGGTTTCTTTTCAGCAGCTTCTTGAGAGTTGTGGCTCTCCTCCCCTGAGCAGGGTTTCCAGCAAGAGCCAGGAGAGCAGCTTGATGCCACTGCTGTCTTCTTGGTGGGTCCAGACAAAGGGATGCCTTGGGAACAAAGGACAGAAAGGTGCCAGAAGGCAGAGCAGCTGCTGATACCAGCAAGGCATCCTGAAGCTTTTAAATTGTGGTGAGAAGCAAACCCCACAGGGGAGAAGAAGATCTGTGTGTTGTTCCTGAGCCCACACCAGAGCAGGGATGATTCTGGCTGTCTGCCTTGTAATTCCATTGCCACACACTTCACTAATATGCAAATGCAGTGAAGGGTGGACAAATATGCTCAGAGAAAATAGCAGTGAGGAGAAAAAAGCAATTCTGAAATAGCTGCCAGCCCCAGAGAGATTGCTCTCCAGTGTCTATTACCAGAAAAATATTAAGATGCTTGAAAGGCCGTTACTGTCTTGGGAATAATTAATTAATAGATTCTGATTAAGAATAGGAAGGTAAGATGCTGTCACCGTGTATCAGGTTTTCGTCCTGGTGACTTCTGCCCCACTCTCCTCTTCCTTTTATTTCTTAGGAGTTCCATGAAGTTTTCCATGAATTCCCTCTCTTTCTTGTGAGCTCTATTGTTCTGTACTGTCTGGGCCCAAGGGTCTTGAATAGCATCTTTGTGCTAATTCTAACAGCTGAAAAGATCATAAAATGAATCACTGAATGTTAGTCAAAGAGCTGAACTTAGAACAAATTAAATATATATACAAGCCTTTCCCAGTTTAAAATGCCAGTTAAAAATTAAATCAGTAGAGCAAATGGAAGAAGAGAGTGAAGACAAGGAAGAGGCTTTAGTCTAAAACTCGAGATGAAAACTGTTTAATAATTGACTACCAAGGAAGAGAACTGTTACAGAAATTTTGGACTGTTTATAAAATAATGCATTGCAGAGGTCTCAAACATATTACCAACAAAATTCTTACTAGTTTGAGAAATACAGAAGAAGCAGTTCTTGTCCCTAGCAGTTCAAGTAAAGGGGAAAGATGAGAGGGAAAAGATTATTATCAGTTTTACTTAAAAGCTGAAGAACAGAGGCACAGCCAGTACTTGTAACTTGCCTGGGTTCAGGCAGATCTGTTTTTTAACAGAACACTGACACTGATTTTGAGTCACAAGATAGCTGTTCTCCTTTTGATTTGTTCCTGGTGACCACAAATTACAAATTTAGCAATGAGTCCTGGCCTGGAGAACTCACTGTGTAAATGAAACAGAACACCCAGAACATGAAGCCCACCTGTAGACTGCAGAAGTGGTAGGTCGTAGCCTGTGCTTGGGTTCTGTTGATTGCTACCTCCAATCACTGCAGATTTTAACTGGCCATTTTCTAGATATAAAGCATCAAGTAGAAATGGGTCTTCAGAGATGATCTGAGTGGAAAACAGCATCAAGAGAGTTGATGTGTAGCACATTCTGTTATATATGTAGGACAATTCTTAGAAAGAAGTGTATGGAATGAATCCCAAGATTTGTAGTCTGACCAGAGTAACAGAGCATCTACTGCCAGCAAAATCCTGGAAGTGATAAAATATTGATTTGCTCCCCAAAAAAGCAGAGCTTGACTTATTAGAAATTAAACAATAGATCTTCTGTCTAAGAGATTCACAGCATTTATGTTCGTTTTGCTCAGACATATTGCCTCTGGCAGTGATTCTGATTAAGAATATGAAAGTAAGTTGTTGTCATCATGTATCAGGTTTCCAACCTGGTGATTTCCACCCCCCCCTTTTAAGTTCCTAGGAGTTCCACAAAGTTTTCCTTGAATTTTCTCTCTTTCTTGTGAGCTCTATTGTTCTGTACTGTCTGGACTCCTAGGTCTTGAATAGTACCTTACAGGTCAAATTCTGGCAGCTGAAAAGATCGTAAAATGAATCACTGAATGTTGTTCAAAGAGCTGAACTCAGAAGTGTACTGTGTTTTTCAAGAAGCATAGAGTGGTACGAAGCCAATATTTAACAAAATAGAATTGCTAATTTTTAAAAAAAATTTTTCTTTTAAGAATTAACATCTTCTTACAGTGTCATCCAGAGTATTGGTAACACTGGATTGTGACAATGTTAGGACCAACCTTGATGTTAGAACTAAACCTTGTTTGTATTGTCATGGGTTTGAATTTTTAAAAAAAGCAACAGTTTTCTATGACACTGCTGAGATTAGTGAAGTGAGTAGCACTGATTGTTAAATCCAATGTTAGATGTTCAGTGAATATTTTTCTCTAAGAATGAATGCAGTTATTTGCTTTCTGATAGCTATAAATATAGCACCATTTTGACATGACAGAGCCCCATCTTTACAATATAACATCATAATGAAGAGTTTTTAAATGCTCTCACAGCATCAACAGCCAGAAAACTTGAGTATTGAAATGTCTTTGAGAAGAGGCATGGAAATGTGGCTGGTGATCATAAATTTAGTTGGTTCAATGACTATGCCATCAATCTAGTAGACTATAAAGATAGCTTAAAGCCATTTTAACTCTTTCGATCATTTCTGTGCTAAATACAGTGACAGCAGATTTAAGAAACAGCCTGCATAGACATAGATTCTTGTAATATAGGAAAAAAATTTAAAATTGTATGTTAGAGCTTTTCACCAGGGATAACAACCTTCAAGTGCTTTCAATATCTCAAACAGTTTTATTTCCTGAAATGCTCACTCAGTGTGTTGACTTCAGTGGTGACTAAGAGCAATCACTATCTTTGATGACCACTGGTCCTCTCTTTGGCATGAAGATTCATCTACTTCAAGCATTCAACAATTCAAACACAGGGAGCATCTACAACTTGTGCTAACACACTCCATGTTAGACAGATATCCTTATTGCAGTGTCTTGTCTGAGTTGGTGCAAAGAGAGGGATTTATTTGCCAACCAAAAATTAGAGAAGGAGAACAGCCAGGTTTCCTAGGCACTGAGCTGATGGTCTGATATCTAGACCATCTTTCATCTTCCTTACAGAACAAAAGGTAGTGAACATGTGTAAAAAGTGGAGAATGTCTTTCAGCACACTTGCTATCTTTTCCTTTCATTTCAGAGTTCAGCTGGAGTTTGAGATGCTCTTTGTGCTTTATGTGATGTGTGAATCTTAAGCTGCTGTTCCAGATGAAATTTCATTTACACTTCCTGGCTGCACCATGCCAAAGTATCTCAGAGCCTACCATTGTATTTTAGCTTCCATATCATAATAACTGTTTTTGAAATGTATGCTTGACATTATCTACTGTTGCTATTGAGCAGAGAGAAATAAAAATATTAAGTAGTCTTAATAGAATGGCCTTTGAGCATTACAAATGTTGCTAACCCTGAAAAGCATGTAAGACAAAATGTATGCCATTGGTACATTCAAACTTGTACATTTTGTGTTTAGCTCAAACCTCTGAATCCCTTATACAATACCCTGTACTTGTTTACAGAAGTTTCTGTATGATTCTAGCTAATTCATGTTATCAGCAAGACATGTAACAATTATTTATGGTTTCTGTCTGTTGATTTCAATAAAAACAGGAGTTGTTCATGCTAAGGTTTTGCTGTTTGGTTGTCAAAACATAACACAATATTATCAAAAGTGTTAAAATTAATTATGCATCCTTTTAAACCGGCCATTTACAGCAGTCAAATTTTAGCTGCCAGATACAGTCCAAGAGTGCAATATTAAAGTAATAAATTTTCTTGTAAATCTCTAAAGCGCCATTACTTCTGATTTTTAACTAACTGTCACCAGCCTAAGAAATTACTGAGACTAAATATGTAAATAAATAAAATAAAATAAAATTCTATTGATTTGCATAGTTTTCCCCCCACTTTTCAACATGTGGATTAAAATTTTTAGAAGAAAAAAGTTTATAGATGCCTTCTCATACATAGTATGAATTCAGAAACATCCCGATCTGGAAAAATTATATAGGAATTCTCATTGTATTTCTGGCAAAACAATTCAGAGGACACTGCATTCTGCTGGAAATATCATTGTATGAGGAAAATGTTCACAAGATATGGAGAATTTACAGGAGAAAAAATTAAAAAACAAAATAATAAGGCAATATTTAATGAAACAATATTTTTTTAAAAAGAGTGATAAATTAAAGCAGTAGTTCTGCTTTCTTTCCTCTCTTCTCTGGTTAATGATTGTCAAGGTCAGCTATAAAGAACATTTCTGGTGAAAAACTAATTTTTTCTCTGCAAATCATAGGTGAAAAGTAGCATTTTGTAGGATGAATGATTAGAAGATCAGGGCATTTGAGAAAAATAAGGCACGACCCAAATTGTCACTGTAAAATTCTCCATGAAACAATATTTTTCAAGTCTTTCTTATTGCGTAAATATTTTGATATTTATTTCCCTATTCTACTGTTTTACCTAAACAATTCTTACATAAGTGTGCTGCCTTGTTTACTAGGTAATTTGCAGATGGCAGCTCTTTATTCACTGGTGTCCAGAGGGCTGAACCTCTTTAGGGCTGCAGCTGTCTTTAATATTGATACATTTCTGATCCTTTTTTCTCTAATATTACAATAGCAGAGGCTCACAAACAACATCCTGTAGCCTCCATAGAGTATAGTTGCACATCAAGCTATTTATAGCTAAAGCAGACCTTTGATTTGTTTGCTTGTATATATTTATTAAGATGTCTTTTTTTTTTTCTTTCATTTTGCCTTCAGAATGGCCAGGCCAAACATTCTATCCTTTGTCTTTCTCTTGCCATGAGAAAAACATCTGTTGAACATGATATACCTTTCA
This sequence comes from Atrichornis clamosus, assembly GCA_013400975.1. Taxonomy (NCBI): domain Eukaryota; kingdom Metazoa; phylum Chordata; class Aves; order Passeriformes; family Menuridae; genus Atrichornis; species Atrichornis clamosus. Next base: position 23,927 of record WBMZ01001303.1, on the reverse strand, counting down.
TTTTTTCCATTTGCTGCCACAGCTATTTCCACGTTTGTGCCATTTTCATCATTGCCTTGGCTGGGAGGGAGAATAAGCCTTCTTTTACAGACCAGGTACTGCACAGTGATGTCACCAACCTGTTACATCTCTGCTAGATTCTGCATCATTGTCAGTCATTCTGTCACAGTAAATCTGAAGGGTGTTGTGAGGTAATCCATCATTCAAATCACTAGCAGGAGTATGTTGAACTTCCAACTAGACTGGGATGGGACATACTATTTTATGCTGAACTCCCATTTATATTTTTCATACATTTACTAGCATTGAGGAAAAAAGGAAATTTGGATATTGAGAAAATGTTGCTGAGAATGGGCTTCCACTTCTTTTCTGTCACCATTTTATGTGACTAACAGTAGCCCAGACATTTAAGTGTGAAGGATGAATCAGTGGGAGTTTTGTCACTGACTCCAATTGAAACTGGAATTTGTCTGCAGTTGTGTCTCAAAATATCAGTGCAGGAAATGAACTTGGAATGTGCTATTTATCTTAGGGGGATTAAAATATAAACCTCTTGCCACAGATCCACCAAAAATATCCAGTATCAGAGATCTCTCTCTTGGAGTAAATGAATTTATGTAAAACATAAGATATCTGATATATCTATTAACCTATTTATCTAAAAAAACCCCAAAAGCACTCAAATTTTCATTTTAGGTGTCTTTTACTGAATAGTAATATTAAAATTTAATTCAATCAAGTCAATTCAATCAATTTTAAACACAGCTTTCAAAATCCAAAATTATATATATGCATTAAGCTTAGCAGTAGAAATAAGATTTATTCTTGTTATTTCTTATTAAAATGATAGAACCTCTCTTCTTTCCCTTTCTGCTCTGTTCACAACTAGTGTCAAGAGTTTCATGTGATGAGGTTTCCTGTGCTATATCAAAAGCCTGAGAGAAGATGGTCAGTCTTTGATTCATAAACGAATTCAAAGCGGGCAGTTCAGTGTGTGAAATTATTCTTCCAAGGAACAGATTAATCTTGATTTCATGACCCAACTGAGAGTATAATATGACTCCTATCTATACTCCTATTTGAATTGTAGTATATTGATATTGATTTGTAACAGTCAAACCATGGTAACATATAAGTCTTCACACTTTTGTATCAAACAATTACTTTTAAGGACAATATTTTTTTAAAAACTAGAAGGAATTCAGTTGAATTCATATGAATGCAGTGTTCTGTAAACGTAAATGTAATGTAAAAACTAAGTGATTGGTACTTAGGTGCATCCTATACATTTTCTAGGTAGTAAAAGTATGAAAATAATTTCCCTTCAGGTTCTGAGTTTTAATACAGATTACAAGAAAATTTAACTTGCATTTCTTTAGCATAAATTAAGTATGTTTGGAAGATTACTCTTTCAAGCATACAAATGCCAGCAAGGTGATGTATTCAGTGCAGGACCTTTTATGCAGGGATTTCAAGCTCATTCACAGAACATAAGTAAAGCAGCTGAAGTGGACGCATTTTATGCACAGTAACACTATGAAGATGAGGAGTCAGGACTAAACAAAGCAAAAGACCAAGTGAATAAACTAATTAGGAATTAAGCACTGTCCAGAATAACTCTACACAAGATAAGTCTTCTACCATCCAGTATTTTACCTTGGATGATATTATGAGCTATTTTAGTGTTTTGAATTGGTAAGCGTGAAATAATATTAGCAGGTATTAAAGAAAGTAAAATTTATAGTGTTATATTTAACAAAATTAATTGACAGTTTAACTGACAACATAGTCAATACGTTTCTGATTTGAAATTATTTTTCCATCAGTACATTCACTACATCATGAAAGCCACTCTTTAATACAGAATGGTATCTAAACCCTATAGACATTTAAATGTAGATGGATCCCAGCCAAGCAAATATTTACTAATTTTGCATTCATGTATACATTCTATGACATTGGAATCTCTAAGTTAGAAAGAATTTGTTTTATCTTCTGTAGAGCCTGCCACTCATAATGCAGACAATAAAGCTGAATCCCCTTTAGGACATATCTATCACTTACGCACCTGGGGTTAAATCTAACATAATATTTAAATGTCCTTAATGTCTGAATATTTAATGAAGTTTGCTCAGATATTTAAAACTGTGTTCCTTGTATGCCAAGGACATACATTTTTCTCCCTATCTGCCTACTAAGGCCATCTGAGATTCATAAACTCTGGGTGCCTCTAAAGAATTTGGTGAAATTTCATTCAATGATGCCTAAAGTTTGGTATAATAATCCAGACACTGAAATGTTTACCCATGCTTGGGAAATTACTTAATTTAATTCTAGAACTGTTTGAACATGAGATTGCAATTCCTGTATTCCATACTTTTTTTCCATACATAGTTCATACATATAGTGTGTTCCAATAACAATACTATTTGTTAATTGTTAATTCTGTGAAGTGCAACTGTCAGAGCTCCATAGAATCAGTAATGCAAACAACAGGGTTGGAAGGCAATCAGAAGCCTGTATTCCTTGCCTAATCTCTTACCATCTCAGTCTGGAGATGCTCTTCTGAGCTGAGAGTGTAAAATCACAATTTTAAGATTAAGTTTGAGGACATTTGTGTTGCCAGAGAGTTGCTTGATGTTTTCTCAAATCTCCTGGGAAAATGACTATATTTCACAGCTCAGAATTCAAATTCTATTTGTGAATCTGGATACTTGTCTGCTAGACATTTCAATGTGAAAAATTACAATCCTAACAGCATTTCTCTGACTGTCTCTCTGACCTCATGCATGGCATATGGAAAACAGGAACATTGAATAGGAGAGTTGGTGTCTTATACTAACCACAGAAAAACCAGATGTTTCCAAATAGTGTTATCATAGTAAATTTCTTCTTCAGTGGCTAGTGTGAGAACAGAAATGAGAACACCAATTTATAGTGTAATGGATATGTTGCCTGGGAAATTACTGGTCTCTGTTTCCAATACTGCTTCTGTATTTTACTGATAAATTTCTTAGGAAAAATGTGACCTAGTGTCTTACCTCTGAGGCAAGGGCTTGTGAAAACAGCCTTCAGCCATTCCTCCTTTCACTTTCTCTCCATCTTGAATTCCTTGTTATTCATCATCCAAACTTAAGCAGTAGTAAACAATATTCTTTGCAAGAAAATAGTGTATAGACTCTTTTCAAGGTACACAGCTAAGAAATAGCAGACAAAGGTTGAATGTTTTCGTAAGGTTGAGTGTCCTTTAGATGTGTGTTTGCCACTAAATTATTAAATTTTTCAAAATTGGGATGTTGCCATGGAGTTCAGGATCTGCTCCTGTGACTTGTGTTAAGCAGTGTCTGAGAAAACCTACTAAGTAGAGCAGATCTCTTTTCTGAATTGTAAATGGCTTTAGGTGCTGAGCTGTGCAGAAGCAGAGCTCACAGTTGTCTTTCAATTCAAAGCCTGAAATGCATACTAAATCAAAGCAGCAAGCATTCTGCATTTATGAAAAAAACCCCAACTTTTCATTTAAATGCTATTTAAATTCCTTTTCTTGGATTTTATTCAGAAAGATTAACCTTGAGTATTATTAGGTTTGACTGGGATCTTTAAACTGTAAAATAGTGAAGATAAGTCATATCAAACACATCTGATGACCTTAAAATAAATTATGTGTTAGCAGCTATTCTAACCAGAAATCACATTTTCCATCTATTGATTTTTCAATTTAATTCCAAAAAAAATAATTATATATACTAAGAAAAATAGGCTAAGGAAAAAATCAAATAGAAAACCCTAAAGTTATTAAGGAATTGATTCAAATAAGAGATAGGAAGAAAAAGACCACAAATGTGGCCTGGTGGAGAATTTCCAAATTTACATACATATCTTCCCATGAATAAGACAAATTATGGGAGCAATGGGTCTTCCACTCCACTTGAGCTGCTGAGACCTAAGTGACTCTTCATCAGAGTCCACCGTAGAATGATCTTTGAGGTTTCCAAGAAATCATCCTTATAGCTACAGTTTGGGACATTAAAAAACTGAAAAACATAGATCCTTTTCAATTGCACAGGTAAGTCTTCTGAGGAGATAGCCAAAGCTTCTCTTTTGTGGTTATTGATTTATTTGCAACAAAACCAGAAATGTGTTGCAAATCCCCATTTTCATCACTACCTTTTAAAACATCCTACCAAGACTTTCAGCTATTAATTTAAGATGCAGTGGATATGTTTAAATATTTGTTTTAGTTCTACAAGATGTCACAGAAACTCACACAAACACTTGCACTACACAACTGAAGTAGTCTTATTACTATATTAGAAAATACCCATTAAGTTGCAAGTACTGCTGAATTTTGATGTATAATAAGCCAATTGTTTTATTTTACAGAATGACACAACCTCTTGGAGTCTAATAAACATTCACATGAGGTTTACAAAGAAATTTCTTTTCACATTTCCAGAGAGCTACTTATTTCCAGTACTTTTCCTGTGAATCCAACAAAACCTACTTACTGCAGAAAGTGACCTTTAATAAATAGCTTCTAAACCTTTACAAATATCATAAACGAACTTCTAAATCATAAGATCCAATTTTTCCACATAATAAAGATTTTGATGGCTGTATCTGAATGCTTTGAAGATTTTCAAGAAGTTCAAACTTGGGAGATAAAATTTCTCTTTGCTTTCAAGACATTTTCCTTCCTTCAAGACATGTGACTGCACCACCTCTTCTTCCTACAACAAATCTGTCTTATTATTGGCTAATAGTACTTCATGAATTAATCATTAGGTGTCAATTCAACAGCAACCAAATTTTAGCTCAAACGCTACACGTTTGTCATGATGTTTCAACTCCTTTTATTCCCTCAATTTCTGACATAGAACACCCTAATTCCCACCTATATACTTCTGTTAACTTGATGTTTTCAGGAAATGTGTTGGTGCATACCTAAGGGTCTGTAGCATTTTCTGCATTAGGGGAGGCAAGTTTATACTCCCTTGCTTAGTCTCACAGAGATGTCTTGACCACTCAAACTACACATGAAGTAAAGGGCAAAGTACAGCACCAGACATTTTCTAAGTGAGTAGTTTCCCCCCTCCCCATTTCATTCCACTGTCTTTTGCACAATGAAATACTATGCTATCATAGTCTAAAATTGTAATTCTGTAAATAATAAACAGTTGGAAGACTATTACATTCCTTGAAAATCTCCTGAGTGGAAATATGTAATACACAAACACAAGCATGTAAATCTCACTTTCTTAAAAGAAGTGGTCATACTGATCTCTTTTGATCTTAATATTCATTAATCAATATTTAATTTTCAAGTGGACTACAGAGAAACATGCATTGTTGATCTTCCCCTATTCTGCCCAGACAATGCTGCTCAGTCTTTTCCCCTATATGACTTTTCTTTCAGATGGGTAATCAGTGAATCAAGAGTTTGATATTTAAGCTAGTAACAAATTCTAATTATGTTTTTAAAAATAATTTATGCAGATTTTGTTTATAAATTATGATTTTTGCTAAACTATACTGGCAACACAGTAATAATAATTCTGCTCTTAATGATAATACCTCCCATAAGTTTTTGTGTTACAGCACTCAAGCTTTGCATATCTGTTGATAAGAAGAGATCTTATTAGGAATCAAAATATATATTCATTGTGTAAGTACACCATTAACAAAGATCTCATTACCTTCCCTTGATTAAGTGATGTTACATAGGGCTCTAAGATCTCCTTGCAAGTGGAAAACTATGTAACAAGAAGTAATTCATCTGAACTATCTTACAGATGCATCTTTAGAGAAGATCTCTTAGATGCTGTTGATCCAGTCACTTACAGACTGTCCATGACATAAGGTGCAAATCTGTAATTACAGGCTACAGCAAAGCCCACATCATAGAGATCATTTCCATACTCCTTGTTGAAAGAGAAAGACGTTACCTGGCAGAAGCTTGCTAAAGTCAGTTTCATTCCATTTGGCCCAGAAGAGTTCACTGACAAACTGACTTTAAGAGACATGCAGGTGATGAGTGTATTCCTGCAGATCTCTGAAAGAGCTCATGAAAGCGTAAACAACTCCTAGAAAACACATAGTATAACAGTGTTCCTTTCTCATCAGTTTCTAACCTTCAGCTTCTTCTTGGTTATAATAGAAATAGCAATGTTACATGCCAAAAAAGCAGACAAACTAGCCAGTATTAGATCTCCCTTGGTGTTAAGAAAGCATGTTGTTTCATGAATATCTTGAATATACAGCTTATGCCTGCACTTTTTCATGCATCAGTCAAAATGTATGAGTGCTGAACACAGGAAAAAACACCAAGATATCTCTGTCTTCAGCAGTGGTTATGAATGATTTTGTATCCACACCTTGCAATGCATAGTCCATCTAACATAGCATGAACTTCTGCTTATTTGTAAGATAATCTAAGATAATTTACCTCAAAACAGTAATTTTTTAGTTTCAGAGTGACTTCTGATACATACAGAACTCTACTTTGCAGTTAGTCTCAATGCCCTGCAATTGTTATTTTCTCTAATTTTCCAATTCCATGACTAAGAATTTGATATGGATACAAAACTGATGTGGCATATTGATGGTATATACATTTTTGGAGGATCATGACTCCAATAGGACATGTACAGGAGATTTTTCTAACAAACCATCTTACTTTGTGTAGTTCTAAGCAAGTTTTCATCATCTGCTCAGTTTTTCAGTTCAGTTTTCACAACCATGGATCATGAGAGTTTGATTAAAGTAACACCATGTTTCTTAACCATACAATACAACTTTTTTTAGCCATAGCCTTTATAGAGTACTACAGCACAAGTTTTTGATACCTTTTGGTTATGATTCCATACTTACTATCATCTAAGTCTCAGTTAATCATAGAATAGCCTAAGTTGGAAATGACCCAAAAGGATCATCAAGCCCAACTCCTGGCTCTACGCAGGACACCCCAAGAGTCACACCATGTGCCTGAGAGCATTGTCCAAAGGCTTCTTGAGCTCAGACAGGCTTGGTGCTGTGACCACTTCCCTGGGAAACCTGTTCCAGTGCCCAGCCACCCTCTGAGTCAAAAACATCTTCCTGATACCCAACCTAAACACTTCCTGACACAGCTCCTTACCATTCCCTTGGGTCTTGTCCATGATCAGTACAGAGAAGAGATCAGTGTCTGCCCCTCCTCTTGCCCTCCTGAGGATGTTGAAGACCACAATGAGGTCTCTCCTCAGTCTCCTCCAGGCTGAACAAACCAAGTTCAAACCAACTCAGCCACTTCTCATAACGGCTTCCCCTCAAGGCCCTTCACCATCTTCTTAGCCCTCTTCTGGGCGCTTTCTAATACCTTTATATCCTACTTACACCATGGCAAAGCTTGAGTGACTTAAGCTTTAATTTGAACCAAGAATCTGTATTTTAAGCAGACATGGACGTTTGGAGAAATGTGTAGTAAACATGCAAGGAAACAGCATGACTACATCAGCTTATTGTGGAAAGGGAGCAACTCAAAGGTAGCACCCTTACCATAATCTATGACATCCACATAACAAACTCACATATACTGGTGTATTGGGTTTGTATGGCCAAGCTTTGCTAGCTGGGGGTTACAGGGGTGGTTTCTGTGAGAAGCAGCTAGAAGCTTCCTCAGTGTCCAACAGAGCCAATCCCTGGCAGCTCCCAAGACAGAGGTGCCACTGGCCAAGGTTGGGCCAATCAGAAATGATGGTAGTTCCTCTGTGATAACATATTTAAGAAGAAGGGGAAAAAAGTTATTATGCAGTTGTACTTGCAGCCAGAGAAGTGCAGGGTGAGAACATGTGAGAGGAATGGCTCTGCAGACACCAAGGTCAGTGCAGAAGGAGGGGCAGGGTGTGCTCCAGGCACCAGATCTGAGATTCCCCTGCAGCCCAGGGTGAAAACCATGGTGAGGCAGCTGTGCCCCTGCAGCCCATGGAGGAACACAGGGCTGCAGATTTCCACCTGCAGCCCGTGGAGGAGCCCAATGCCAGAGCAGGTGGATACCTGGGAGAAGGCTGTGACCCCATGAGAGGCCTGCAGAGAGAGGACCCCATGCTGGAGCAGCCTGTCCTTGAAGGACTGCACCCTGTGGAAGTGAACCACATTGCAGCAGTCTGAGGAGGACTGTTGCCCGTAGGATGGACTCATGTTGAAGAAATTCATGGAGAATTATTTCCCGTGGGAGGCATCCTGCTCTGGAGTAGGGGAAGGACTCCACTCCCTAAGCAGCAGCAGCAGGAACAATCTGTGACAAACTGACCATAAACCCCATTCCCTGTCTCCCTGTGCTGCTGGGGGAGGAGGTAGAGCTGGGAAGGAGGGAGAGGTGGGGGAAAGTTTTTTTAAGGTTTTATTTTACTTCTCATTATCCTGCTGTGATTTTGTTAGCAGTAAATTCAATTAATATCTCTACTTCGAGTCTGTTCTGCCCATGATAGTATTTGGTGAGTGATCTCTCCTGGTCCTTATCTCAACCCATGAACCCTTTGTAATGTTTTCTCTCCCCTGTTCAGCTGCGGAGTGAGACAGTGGCTTTGGTGGGTCCCTGGCATCCAGCCAGGGCCAACCCACTACAACTGGCAGTTCTGCATAAGTACCATTTCTTTAGAACTACTCTGTGCTACAGACTTCAACAAAGATCATGGTTTGTAAAAATGAGCTGTTCCAAAGGACAGAACTGAAATGTGGTTGGCAAATACTGTCACAAGCATTTCTGGTATTTGTAACTGCATCTTCTGAGTCAGAAAAAATAGCCACATGATTATTTTGAATTAAAGGCTTTTTTTTTCCTTCTAAATCTGAGAGGTGACCTGTATATTACTTTTTTAAGACTGACTATATGGTTGGAATTACATTTAGAACATCTTCATTTCAGCAACCATCTTTGAAAAGCTACTAATTTGGAAAAATTATCACTCAATTAAACTGCGCAAATAAATTTGTATGACTCAAATTTAACAAATTTAGATTGTGTTGTCCCCAACTGATGAACTAACAGTTCTTCTGGAATCAATCAGTTATCAATAAACTTGTAATTATGTGTACATGAACGACAGTAAAGTTCTTCTGAAATCTTCCTGTAGGCTCACATGGATTTGTCATTTTTCCATTTAAAAAAAGGGTCTTCCTGAGATTTATTTCACCCAAAATTATTTCACTATTTTTATCTACTGTTGCACTTTACATCTTTTCTATTCAACCATGAACAGCTAACAAAACACAAAATAAGGAATTAATATCAAAAGTTTTGTTTAGAATTATACTTGCTTTACAAAAAACCCCCTTACCTAAATATCTGTTATCCAGCTAATCTATGATCTGATGACTTATATCTAATTCGTGTAGGAAAATATACAGATTTATAAATATTAAAATCAAAGTAATATCTGGAAAAATGCAGTAGATATATTTCATCTTCTTAATAGGCAAAGTTTCTCTTTTATAATCGATCATAACATCTCAGTAGACAACAAAACACAGTGTCTTTCTTCAGAATCAATGAAAGAGAACTTCCTCTTCTTCTATTCACTGTGCATACCAGATTTCCAATTTTGTATATTTTTTTTAAACATGATTTTCAATATTTCCAACTAGTATTGAAGAGATAGATGGTTTGTACGTACTGATGTTTTCATTTTGAATTATTCTAAATATCTAAGCAAAGTAAATCCATTTAAGTCTTACAGGCACAGGCCACATGATATGTTGCAGGCTACAATGAAGTATTTGGACATTGTCACACTTCTAATGGTTAGAACTTTTCTTCTCACTTTCAATACAAATGGAATGTCTCATTAATATTTGTGAGTTACTGCTGTCTATTTCCTAGATTAAAGCTATATTTTACTTTTAATGACTCATTTTTTACCCTTGTGTTCAACCACATATGTTATTTATTAAGAGTGATCAGCTTAGTAAGCTCTTTCAGCTGTCATGTCAAATTGAACAAGCCAGGATATTTTGGTAATTTTTCTCCAGGTGGATTCTCTATTCCTGTCACTATTCCAGTAGTCCTTCCATTTTTTAGTTTAACTTTCCTAAACTATATGGGAAGGATAAAATTACAAGGTAGCAGAACATCTGCTGAAACAACCTTATTCTAAGTTTTAAGGCTTTTGTTTATTTGGTGTGCAACCTCTTGGTATTTAAAGAAATAAGATGATGAATTTAAAAGGATAGTGTTTCCATACACTACTACACTGTACTTTGATGTGACTGATTTCAATTGAACCTTCATCATATTTTATGAAACTGCTGCTTTTTAACTTAGCTGTCTTTTCAAAAGTGACCTATAATTTGCTTCATAAAAAAAAAATCTTTTCTATGTTCAAAAGAGAAATTCTAAAAAAGAATTTATATATATTTTCTGAATATTTTATTACTACCAGATCCTAGCAAAGCAACATTAGAATTCTGAGGCGTTGTTTATCTTCTTATGAGAGAGTATTAACACTACCGAGCTTATTCTAGTAGATGTTGGTTTAACCTTCTTCCAAAGACCTTAGATGAGCTCTTGCCAAAGCCTCCCTTTTTCCATTTTCACCTTTGCACTAAAAAAATTTGTTTACCTGTTCTTATGGTGGGCTAGCCTTGCATAACAGCAAAATGCCAACCCAGCTGCTCACTCACTCAGCAGGGAGAAGGGAGAAAATTGGATGAGAAAGGTCATGGGTTGAGGTAAGACAGGGAAATCACTTACCAATTACTCTTGGGGGCAACACAGAGTTGACTTCAGCAAAAGTAATTTATTTTATTGCAGTTAAAATAGATTTAGGTAGTGAGAAAAAAAAAGACAACAATTCTAACTACCTTTCCTCACCCTTTTCCAAGTCTCTACTTTACTCCTTCGCTCCAGACTCCTTTATAGGCCACACCCGGCCAAGCAGTTCAGGGGCTGGGGATTATGGTCAGTATATTATTGTTTCTCTCTTTCCACTTCTTCCTCCTTCCACTTTTTCCCTGCTTAGCAGTGGGATTTACACAAGCTGTAGTCTCTTCAGGAGATACCCGCCTGCTCAAGTGTGTGCTCTTTCCTGGGCTGTGGGGGACTCTGTGTTGCAGTGCCTGGAGCACCATCTTCTCTGACTTTGTTATTCCCCCACCTCTCAGTTGTTTTGCCATTTCTTAAACATGTTTCCCCAACATGCCACCATCTCGGACATAGGCCCAGCTGTTCCCTGTGGCGGCTGGAACCAACTGTGTCCTGCACGGGACATGTCCGGCCTCTCCTCACAGAGCCCCACTGCAGCCACCTCCTAGGAAAACGTGGACACCTACAACAAATACAGTTCCTTTTTTCAATTTCAAATTGAAATCTTTGAAATGAAAACTTTAAGTCCATTAGTTCAGTTACTGCTCTCCAGAAGCAAGGTTAAGTTATTCCCTCCCCGTCTTGTTTCCTAGACCTGAAGAATTCCACTCCCTTTGTTTTTCCCAGAAATCATGGTTTGTAAATCACAGCGCTCTCTAGATTCTTCAATTAATCTCTATCCTTCTCAAAGTGCAGTACACCATGGCCCACCCAAGGCCTAAACTGAGCAAGCAAACTTTTATGGACTACAGCAAAGGCATTTTTGGCAGCAAACCCACTGCCCAGCCTCTTAGTTACCTCCTGATTCCCCTTCTGGGAAAGCAAGACTTCAGCTTGGGGTGGGATACACCTTTCAAAACTGCCCTGAAGAAAAGAAAATTGTTTCCTCAGCTTTTCTCTGTGCAACCAATTTTTCCTATATCGTTAAGATCCTTGGCTGACTCTCACATTTGAGGCTTCAAAAAGGGCAGAAAGCATTGAACCTGGCATGTGTCTACGCTCTCAAAACTTTGGAGTTACCACCATAGGTCAGTACATTACGAGGCTGAAAGCTACCCCATTTTATTGTAGCAAGATTAACACTAAAAGTATTTACTGTTTAAAACCTAAAATTCTTGAAGATACTTATATTTTCTGATTTTGAATATGGGCTATGAAACAATTCGATCGTGGTATTCATGGGGAGGAAATGTTTTCAGAAGACAAGGACATATTTAGAAGTAAATGGGTCAACAATTTAACATAATAATAAAATAAATATCTTCAGTATTTTGAATGAAATAATAGTGACAGAAAAGCTAACAGTATGTTGAAATAGTTTGTTAAAAACATGTGTAACATTACCAAACTCAATAAAGAAATGTTCTTGATTAAACCCACAGAGGAAAACATTGTGATGTGTATCCTGTTACTCACTGAAGACATATGTCCTTTTTGCCTAGACAGACTGTCACCATGTTCTCATCCATCTTGGTTATTCAAAGAATACAACAGAACTATTGATTTGTGTTCATTCTTGTATTCCAGTGCATACTAATTGCTAAGGGAGGTAAAATTATGTATCAAGCAGCTGCAGCATATTTTACTGTGTCTGATATTCACCATGCATTTAAATAAGAAAATATCAAGTTATGGTATTCCGATTCCTTAATGCAATTATTCCATTTTGTACACATTTATGATTAGTGTTCACAGTACCTCATTTGAAAACATGCAGGGTGAAACTTCTAGCACTGTTACATATGCCATTCCTAATTTAGTTCAACTGATTAATTGGGATTTTTCACACTGTAACTTAGCTAATAACAACAATTTCTTTGTCTCTAAAGCACATATTTAAGCAGCTTGGAAAGCAATAGAATCAGGCTGTACATTTAACAACTTGTTTTAACTTCATAAACTTAAAAGTACCTTTTCAATTGTTAAATAGATCTGTGTTTTTCCCTGTCATGTTCAATGCAAGTGCATATTCAAACCACACTAAATGGACAATTTACAAATCTAATATTAAACAGCTCACAGGATGAGCCACTGTTAAATCTCTAAAGTTCAGACTCAGCGACCTGGTGTGTGCAGCAGGTACATATTTTCTCAAGTGAAAAGCAGAAATTCATGCTGATTAACAATACCCTTCCCTTCTTGTCTTACAGCAAAGAAGAGTCATGTTCCTGGACATTTTTAGGAGCACTTTAACAACTATACAGCAGTTACAAAGACAGAGCCTACCTCTTGTCCTCAAATAGGTAAAGAAAGCATCACATATAATAATACTGCTTGAACATAACAAAAACTCTTAAAGTTGCTCATTTTTAATTTCATTGACACTTGAAAATGCTGAATGTCTGGTGGTTTGCATTTGTATGAAGGGGGTAAGACGTCATAGTTTAGAGTAAAGGAGATAAGTAGACTGTGTAGCTACATCACTACTAGTATATTGAAGCAGTCAAGGCCATTCTTTGGAGCGCAGGGCAGCTGGCCAGTGGTCACCATGTGCACTTGGAGACTGACCTCATGCTAACTAGCAACAAGGACGGCCCCAATCCCTGCACCCAGCTGAGCCCTGTCCCTCTGGGAGAGGGCTCCTGCTCTGCCCCAAACCCTTTACACTGCTCAGGGTGCCAGTAACCTATAGATTTACAAGTGCAATGTTTAACATTTCATAAAACAGTAATGATGCTAACAAGCTTTTTTAAGCAGACCAAGATGATATTCAGCATAGGTAAGCAGTGACTCAGGGCATTTATACTGATCAGTCTCTGCCAAGTCAAACAAATTAGAGTGTTTTCACTGCTTTTTCAGATCAATATGTATTTCATTTCTGGAAATTGCTGGCCTACATCTCAGCAGTTATTGGTGAGGCATGTGCAATCCCAGAAAGGAAGACATAAGAATTTTCAGGAATAAATCCTATAACTGTAAATTGCTGCTCCTTGTGTAGCAGTACTCTGGGATGCTCAAGGCACCACCAGCTCTGAGCATCATGGACAGCACTCCTGCCCCCAGGCCTCCCACTTTCTGGCCACATCGAAGGACTCCCGCACCAGCCCCTTGAGTTCAGCAGCTCCTGCACCAGTGACACCACAGCAGGGCCAGTCTCCAGTTCCCCACAGCCTGGCTCTGCCTGGTCGCGGGTCCTGCTGGATCAAGCCTGGGCATGAGATCTGTTACTCTGGGCACACACATGGGCCCATATCCTGGCCTGCCCCTGTTCTTGCCTGTCCCCATCCCCAAGAAGGTGCCTGGGGCTTGTGCTGCCCAGGTGCCCTCAGCCGCCCTGCTCCTGGCTAAAGTGGTGGGATGGGCCTTGCTTGCCAAGCCCTGCCCTGCCAACCCCCCATGGGAAGCCCTGACCATCATGGACAGCACTACTGCCCCTAGGTGTCCCCTTATCCTGCCCACATCAAAGGATCCACTATAAGATCTCCCCAGAGTCTTCTCTTCTCCAGGCTAACCAGCCCCGCCTCTCTCAAACTGTACTTCATAGGAGAGTTGGTCCAACCCTCTGATCAACTTAATGGCCTCCTCTGGAGTCGCTCCAACAGGTAAGTGTCTATCTTGTCTGGGACCCCAGAGCTGGATGCGGGACTCCAGGTGGGGTCTCACAAGAGCAGAGCAGGGGGCAGAATTCCCTTCCTCGACCTGTTGGTCACAATTCTGGTTTTGCAATCCAGGATACAATTGGCTTTCTGGGCTGCAAGGGCATATTGCCGAGTCATGATAAGCTTTCTGTCCACGAACATCCCCAAGTCCTTCTTCCCAGGGCTTGTCTTGATCCATTCTCCTCCCATCTCCTACTTGTGCTTGGGATTGCCCCAAACCCTCTGCAGGACCAGCATTATGATCACACTGCACAGCTTGGTGTTGTCAGCAAACTTGTTGAGGGTGAATATGTACATGTTATATATATATGTATATATAAAAACATGTGTATGTATATGCACACACACTGCATGTATGTGCACAGTAAACTATGCATCTCCGGCAGTATAATTATTGACTTCTAATTCCGGTGGACTTTTAAAGAAAAAGATCTTTGTTAAACAAAAATTAAGTGAAGATTATTAAGGATCCAGTATATTACATATGAGCCACAACTGTACAAGTTATATTAGATTGTTGTATATTATTTTACTAAAACTTATGTTTCAAGCTGAGGTTAATAATGAGATCTTTCTAAATATAAAAATTCATAACACATATTACAATGGAACTATCTGGTCTGTTCCTCCCATCCTACAGTCCTCCGAGATTTTCAGTATCCTCAGCATGCATTGATCATCACAGCCAGCAAGAGCAGTGTTGGTTTACTGCTTTGTAAGGGATTCTCAGCAATTTGGCTTTTAGGTGAAAGTGCTTGAATTTTTTGGCTGAGGTTTTCATCAAAACAGTGACTCATCATAACAGAAAACCAAGAAGAAAGAGGTTTATTACTAAATGCTTGGAATCAATCATTGATGAGTAGCATGTTGAAGTACTATTTTCACACTTAACAATGAAAGTCAAGCCAAAACATATTTTTTATAAATGTCTGGCAATATATAGCATTCAGACCCGTATGAGAGTTCTTTTATGTATACACACATGTAAGGGCTGGTGCAGTTCTGCACGCCAAATATGCATAAAGTCAGCAAACACATCTTTGCATGTGTTGTCAGCAAAATCAAAACTGTCTTTTAAAGTCCTCAAGTAAACATTTTCTGACTTGCCACACATGCTTTTTAAGCCTTAGTGTTGCCTATACAAAATATTAATTAAAAAATTCACAGTTACAGGGTGAAATGCAGTTAGAGATGTCTCTCTCTTTCTCAGGTACAGTTTTCAGTGGTTCAGCATCACCATATCGGCTTTTTGTATGATGTCAAAAGTATTTCCAAGGCATGCTAATGAGATGTCTGTTTAGCAGTTAATATCCCTTATTTGTCCCTGTCTCAGTACACACATACTTGAGACAAGAAACTGAATTACTCCAACTACTTGGCATTCCAAAATTCACATTTGAAATTACAATGTGACTGGAGCATGCACTGTCTTGACACTGAAGGGGATTTGGTCTTTTCATCCCAGTCTTCCCTGATGCTTAAAATGAGTTCAAGCTACTTTCCCCTAGGGCAGTTTTAACATGATCATTTTTAGACACTCTGTTCTTCCTGTCACACCCACAGCCTAGTCAGCCCTCTCATTCTAACAAAGCCCTATGCATTCATTTGCATGTAGGAGAGTATTAAATTACTCTACAATTCAAATATTTCAGAATAGGAGATGAGAGACATAAGTCATTAAATATAGAAGTCAATTGTAACACATATGGTATGCGCGTTCATCACATTTTTGTTATTCCAATCAAAATGGAAAAATTCTTCTCGTTTGTTATCTTCTAATTTAATCAATCATACCACATTTTTTCTATTTCTTTTTTAAATTTCAAAATTAAATTTAAATCTCTTTCTGCAGAAATGGCTTTAATCAAACAGTGCAGCACAGCATAATAACATCTCAACACAGCTCTAGATGAACACTTTTTGTAAGGTTTTAGGTTTGCCTATCAGTTGGTATCAAATGATAAGCTTGAGTCTGGAGTATTTGTACCCGCTGCTTTCCTCTGGTTTATTGCATACATTACGTGGACAAATAGTATAACTTAGACACAAAAAGCATAATGTCGATCTCAGCCCATTAAAAATAAAATAAAAGTTAGTAATTCACACTATCAACATAAGCAGTAAATTCCCTGTCATTAGATATCCTAAACCAAAGCTATCTGATTTTCTGGAATTCATGTTGTAGGCATCCTCAATTGTTGGAGTCTGTAAAAGAAAAGATGATTATAAATATTAAAATTTTTCACCTTGGAAATCAAACTATTTCTTTAAATGTTCCAGCCAATCTTCAAAACAGCCTATGAAAACTGGTTCATAAAAACTGCTTGTTGTGTGATTGCAACTCTTTTGGAAAAGGAACTGGTTGACATTTGAGGTAACCATTTTGTATAATTTGTTCTTATTAAAAAGACAGATGAAAAATAGTGGAAATAACTTAGATGTCTGTAATGGATCCATTCCAAAATACAAATCAGTGAAATCCTACAATACCAGCTCTACTAATTTGTCCAGTTGTTCAGTTAGCAAAAGGTGAGCATGAAGTAGACCTCTGTATCTTGCAAGTAAAAATTAAAGTGGGACAAGCCAAAATGCAGAAATTATTTCATATTACAACATATTTAGAACAACTATAATAAATGTAAACTGTTTGAATATTTGTAAGCTCACAAATGTTGACCTCAATGGGACTGGATCAATAGCAGTAAAGGAGAGGCCACTGTTCTGTTTCCTCTTGGGCCAGAAGTTTCACTTCCCGCCCAGCCTGCTACTGCTAATCACTCTATTGTGTTTGGCCTTATGGTAAACAACTCAATGAAATACTATAGAGAAAATTAATGACACTACCAAAAAAATTAAGAAACATCTCTATGTCCTTTCAGGGGCAAATGTGCTTTATCCATAGACATTTTAAAAATTTTTGAATTAATAAGTGGCTATATTCAGTCTCAGCAGCACATGCTAATACAGATGAGTAAGAACTAGCAAACATGACAGATTTTGTCTTTTGTAACTGTACTAATCCGCCTCTCTTTCATATGTAACATCAGTTCAGATTTGACACTTGCCACTGACCTCGATTGCTATGACTGAAGGTATAGGATCAATTGTACTAAAAGAAGTGGGGAAAGATTGGCACCTGATATAAGTCAGCAACTAGAAAACAGTTTTGGAAAAGGAAGTATCTCTTTTGTTAAACATGGCACAAAGAGAAATTGTATTTTCTTTGAGAAGTAATGCCAAATCTTAAGTAGAGTTTGAATTTCATTTTGGGAAAATTTAGTCGAATATAAAATGCTTTATGGAAACCAAGTTGGGAAAGATCCATGTTCAGTCATGTCATCTGTCGAATGTAGTGAAGGCTTTCCTGTCTATTACATTTTTTTGTTTAAGTCTGCCTCATATCTCTTCTAATCTTTGTGACTGAAGAGGCTGCAAGCAGGAGATTCTAGATATTTGTCCCAGATCTTTATAATCACCCATATGCCTTTTCTTTATACCCCCCTGTCCCGGCTTCAGAGAGCGGGGTGAAGCTGAGTGCTGCGGGGGCACGGCCAGGCTGCTGTTCTATACCACCCACCTCATTGCTGGGGGTGTAGTTTCAGGGGAAAGGAAAAGGATCACACCCCCAAAAATGCAGCGTTTTGTCTCACTCTCTCCACTGGGTAGGTAACCATGATCAGCCCTGTGGATCCCGTCTTCTGTCGCTGCCTGTCCCCTTCCTGTTCTCTGCAGCTTGGAGCTGTGCTTCTGAAAAAGCAGCAAGCACGGCTCCGAGAAATGTTGCTGAAAGCAGTGCTGGTGTGGGAAGCAGACGCAGGGAACAGAGACGCAGAGACGAACCCGAGCCCAGCCAAGCCTGACCCGAGCCCAAAGGAGCTGAGCAGAGCTGGATGGAGTGGGGCAGAGCTGTGTGACGTGGCAGCACCTCATGGAATCCAACCAGTGGAATGTGGTGGAAAACAATGGAAAACACTGCAGATGATCCAGCTTTTGGGGGATTAGTCTATCATTGTTTCAGGCTCAGGGACAGGAGAACCAAATGCAGGGGGCACTTGCCATCTTGTCTTTGTCTGGGGAAACCAGGTGACACTGTGGGGGAATGGCCACCATCTTGTCTTTGTCCCAGCGACCACACACAGGTGCTGTGTGTAAAGCATCTTCTCTTTTTTGTACATTTTTGTTATTAATATTGCTGCTGTTACTGTGAATTTCTTATTCCATCATCGCTTGCATTCAGTAAATTGTTATCTCAACCCATAGTCTCTGTCTTTGTCCCTCTCTTGCTGGAGGGGGCTGTGGGAAGGGGAGCGGCTTAATAGGAATTTAATTCCCAGCTGGTGTTAAACCACTGCGCTACCTTTGCCTTGGAAAGCAAAGGGTTGAGGTTATGTTCCCAGTACTTCTTACTGCAATGGATGTTAATGTGGCTGCAGGAGGAACAGAATTCAATGCTTAGATTTTCTGTGGCTTTGGTGTACTGCCAGTCAAAAAGCAATAATGGAAACCCCAACAGGAAAACAGCAATTCTCTGTAGTTTATTGCCCAGTCAAATCTGAAGATAATTTCCTGGCATCAACCATTGGTATTTTCCTGGCACCAGAACTTTTTCCCTGTCAGACTTTATACAAACAATGTAGGTAAACAAGCTACCCCCAAAAGGGGTCCAATAATATTTCATAATGGAAAGTGTTTCTAAGTTATCCAAACCAAAATATTACTATGCATATGCTAAAATGAGACCTAAGTATTCATTCTGTAATACTGAGCTGTCTTGGAACTGGAAGACTAAACAATTTTAATTTTTTTGGTTCTCTTTGGGATAGAACTATTATTTGTAACCAGATTTTGTGATATTATATATGCAAGGTATCGTAAAATCACATGTAAGATCAATGAGAAATCCTTCTAGTTTTTCTCAAAACATTTGAAAATAAATTACCTTAAAATTGCAGGAATGCACTAACATTTTATAAAGAAATTTTGGTACATTATCTACTATGTCTACTAGATTTTTAAAATTTTTATATACATTTTATGTTGCTATTTGTTTTAGCTGTTAGAAGCCTACTACCTGGTAACTGCAAATGGTACATGCTACCTATAAATTTTTATAATATCTTGGCTAGACAAAAGTTGCACATGCTAAATCCTCCATTTAATAAAGAGACATGGTACAGAGCCACCAATCAGGAGTCTGATCATGCATTTTTCTTCTGCACATAGATTCAGACTGGAAAAACTGGGGACTTGGCATTCCAGAAAGAAGAACTCTTATTGAAAACTAAGGATTCCCAAAAAGAAAAGATCCAGGAAAAAAACCAAAGTGAAGTGCAAGCAGCAGCCCAACACAAACTGGCGTAACTTTCTGCCTAACCTTTCCAGACCAGGAAAGAACTACTGGCTGAGATGGAAAGTGGACACCTAGTGAACAAAGCAAATTAGTGTGTAGATACTTGAGATAGCCAAGTAGGGTAAAAGCACTAATTTTGTTTCTTCTCCAGTTAACCACAGCACCCAGAACCGATATGAACTGTTCTTTACTCTATTCATGTAACAATGTTTTTAAGGATTAGTCTGGCTTTGAAATACAACTTTTAGAACAATATTATGAAAGGCCAAGGAAAAGAGAGAAAACTAAAAAAATGTTTTTAAATGTCTATTTTTACAATAAAAGGCTTGATAAGGGCTTTGAGACCACTGAAGAACACTATTTTGCTTGGCAAAACTCGAGGTATAAAAGACTTAAAGTGGCTATAAGATCAGTATCACTGGAATGTCTTAAGTGATCTCTCTCTAAAACTCTAAAGGAATAATAAAAGAGAATGAAAAAAGAGCTGTGAATTTTAAGAACAGGACCACAGATTAATCCTCCCCTCAGCTACTAGATCTATTAGCATTCAGGGGATTTTTTGTTTCATAAGTTAAAACCTCTGTTTTTGAGATTTGTGGAGGAAGGTGTGAAAAGTTCCCAGGTTAAGATATATTCAGCAGAGATACATTTTTAAAATGGCCTTAGGGTGACTTACAAATGGTCAACCTCAATTCTTTCTAAAGTTACCTGAATTGTAGCTTACAGTGGCCTCAAAAGATCTTCCTGTGAATATGAATCACACATGATCTGACACAGTTTTACTGAGCTTATACACAGAGGCTGGGATCCATCTAACTTACGGCAGTATCTGAAAATTTGTTGCCTAAAACTATTATAATAAACTGAAGCTCACTTTGCAGTCAATACAGATAAGCAGATAAATGAGATGAAGCCCCTTCTAGAGGTGCTTCATTTTCCACTAAGGAATCTAGCACTAATTAGCTTTAAGTCAGGTTCCTGGCTTTGAGAGATATAGTTTTCGTTGACATGAATCCCAAAATGTTAAAACACAATTTACTCTCACAAAAGATATTTTCTATGTTATCTAATTTGTCTTTTGACAGCCGAGTCTTTAGGTCTCATCAGTATACCTAGATATTTTTGTGCAATCCATGAGTAAGGGCATCATTAGTGGAACCAAGTAATCTAATATGGTTGGAAAGCAAACCAATATTAAAGGCTGTGGGTTACACGTTAAATCCTGTCCCCTTCTGAAGTGCTCTGATAGGCCTGAAATAAACAGGAGTGCTCATTTCAGAGATTTTCCTGGTACTTGGCACCTGAAATAGATCACAGAGATCTGATCTTTTTAAAAGATAAGTGAAAGATGTGATAGTGATGTCCTTTTTTCAGTAACTGAGTGGCTAACACACTAAATCAGTATGACTTCATTTGAAGAACATACATCTTGACCTTGCATAGTCAGTAGACTGTATACACTTGTAAAGAAAAGCTTTGTTAAAAATTCCAGAAGAGTCAAGTATCTTCATTATTTCCTGGGCCAAAGGAAAATTAGGCTCTACTCTGGCAGTTTAGGGCATTCACTTGAAAGAAGAGACCAGAGTTGCAGTCCCTCCTTTAATAATAGTCTCTGTATTAGGTGTGTAGCATTTGTTCATGTGAGAGTTGGAAGTGCCTTGTCTTCTCCTCTGGAAAGTGCCCTAACCATGAGGCTACAAGTCACAGATGTGCTTCTTCATCTGGTAGACATGTAACTGCTGCAAACAGTGAAAGAGATTCAACAGCAGGGATTCTAACAAACTCTTACTGTAGAAGACAAGGAAGAGACTATGATAGACTTAGTAAGTGTTTGCCAGTCTAGACTAGTGTTTGGATGACTTTCCTAAAAATCAGTAAATACATGGAAGAAGTGGTGAACCCTGTATTCCACATTATGGAGGCTACATAGCTGTAACTACTGCCACCATCACACACATTCCATGAAAAGGAATGCTTTTCATGGAAAAGGGTTTTAAGGCTTTAGAGAGTCTTCACTGGGAACCAGTTACTAGAGACCATAGGGAAACAAAGGATAAGACATGGCCTTGTCAATGGCTCCCTCAGTCCTTGTGCATGCTGTTCTCAGCTGCTTTATCCTTCCCACATTGCAGAGCAAGCCTGCATACCTCCTGACTGGCTCCTGCCTCTAAGCAGAAACGGGACTTGTGCAGCTCCAGGCACTCTCCTGAAACTGTGGCAGTATCAAAAGATACTGGAAGCCAAGGGATTACTCTCTGAAACTGTCTTGAACTGACTGCTAATTAGTGTTTTGTCTGATAGCCCTTTCATAGCTGGATGCAGCTGGATAGAAATAAACCACAAAGGGAGCACATTTTTGTTTATCATTAATTTTTACTTAGTTTTGTATAGACTTGTGAGACCCTGCAGTAATCTTCTTAATTTGTCATACACTGTAAATTCATTTAGCAAGTTTATTCATTCCAAGAGCCTTTTTTTGTTACTTCTTACAAATCTAACAAAATTAATACATTTTATAATATGTTGGATCATGTGATATTGTTCAAATTAATCTGGTGTGCTTCTACTTTATTATAATATTAGATACCACTAAAGTTTATTATTAAATTTTCCAATGCCCGGAGGGCATTTTTATTGTGGTATAAAAGCAGGGCTCTGAGAGAACTTGTTTAGCTTTTTAAAATCAGGCCAGCCCTCCTATCACATTTATGTGAAAAAATAATTACTTCAGTTTACAAAATAAACAATCAGAAATACAAACTTCTCTCACTCTTTCTTTAATACCTGCATCTATATCAGATCAAAATCAAGGTATTCACCTACTGAATGATGGTTTCCAGGTCCAGGACACCAAGGTGTATAGGTCAGATGGAAATGTAGGTATAAAACACCCTAAAAGGCTTAAACTCTGGAAAACTCTGTATTTTGGGTAGCAAATATTGATTGTTTTAATGATTCATCTTCTTTATCCAGCAGTATGGTTACCTTTTTTGTGAGACAGCTAGTGCATCCTTTACTTCTCTCGTAGTCCTCACAGGCTTAAAGCTTAATTTATTCTTAACAGATGTTTCAGACATCTTTCTAAGCAATTTAAAGAATCAATGTTTTGGCAGTATCCGTTGCAGTTTTGCTACTGTCTTGGTTTTGAGTTCAGGCACTTAAAAATGTCTCACTACCTAAAGATTAAATTTTTAAAAATTGCTTCTACCTATAAGTTAATCTCCTTAATCATGCTTTAGTAAGTGAAGTATGGTTGTCTCCTAGGCTTTCATTCACCTCCACCAACATAATATTCTTCAGAAAAAGCTTGCTTTTGCCTTGACAAGGATCTTAGGACAAGTTAATGCTAGCTCTCTGACAGGAGCTAACAAAAAGACTTCCGAGTGAAGCAGTTCCACTCCGCAGGGTAGACTCTTATCATCTTGAATGTGTGATCAACCATGACTCCAGAATTTCAATGAGGAAATAGACTGTCACTGAGCTGTGCGAGGGCCTAACCCTGGCCATGTGGGTTGAAAATCTTCAGTTCAAAGAATCTGTGCTTGTGCAGAAATGAGTCATACTGCTCAACTGAACTGCAGCATTGGCAGTCCAGTCAGCTGTCAAATTGCTGTGGTGGCAGGTTTGCAATGCAACACCAGTGTTTTCTACACAGATACTTACATTAGGAGTATTCTTAGAACTACAGTTCACTTTCAGAAACTGGGGGCTCTGAAATCGTGTTGAGGTCACTGATAGCTCATATGAACTTAGTTTCCCCCTCTTAAATAGAAGCATGTGTGCCAAGCATTAGGGATAGCTCTCACTGCTATCGCAAGCATTGGGAGACAGAAAAGTCTTACAGAACTATTTGACTAGAAATGCAGTAAATAGCATATGAATAATTTTGGTCTGCAGCACCCAGTGGAAGAATAAAGAAAAATAAGTTAGAAGGACAGACCCAGGGCAGTCTTTGCTAGGCTTCAAAGCCACTGAATATCAGTGATAGTTGTAAGCATACAAGGAACACCTGAGGGAGCCTGTGTATGCTTATGTCTTCGTAACGCATACACTGTTCCTGGGAGATCCATTGAAAAAAATTAAGGTAACAGAACCCAAGGCAGAGCTTAACCAGGAAAGCAATTGATGCCAAGGGGCTTTTTTG
>WBMZ01001302.1:0-128404 GCA_013400975.1 Atrichornis clamosus | reverse complement strand
GCCGGCCGCGGCCGCGCAGCGTGCGCGGGGCTCCGCGCCGCCCCGCCTGCCCGCGGCTACTGCTGCTCGCCCTGGGAGCGCCTGGCCGCGCGTGGGTCTTGCCCGGCAGCCGAGGCTGGGCGTGGCGGTAGAGAAATGGGACTGGTCTTCAGAGCTCTGGGGCTTGTGGAGAAAGGCAACGGACGCAGAAAATCACCTCGTGTGCTGTTGTTAGCGAGGAGGCGGTGTCTCCGGGGAGAAAGGCGAAAGCGCTCGGTCACCACGGTGTGACCATCTTCGGGAAACTGCATTTTCCGACGAGAATGAGAAAGTTTGGTGGTGAGTCATTTTCTCATTAAAGAGCGAATCTGGACATCGAAGGCAGTTTGTTTTCCCAGTTAAGACTCGCAGAATGTTCTGCAGGAACCGGTGTGTTCTGCGGGCCAGCAGGATTTTTCACGATTTACAACTTTCCCTCTGATTAACTGATGTTTTGCTCCTGAAACAAAGCAAAAAACCCGACCAACCAACCAAACAAAAAGCCCCCAAATCAACCAACCAAACAAAAACCGACTACGGGATCTTTTCAACTTTTGTTTTGTTTTTATCCTGTATAATAGATCATGGAACACAACCACAATACATCTCAGTGAGTAATCTTAAAATTGAGTCCCTGTTATCAAGGTTCACAGTTCCTAACTCCAAGCTTAAAATGAAAAACTCTGCTTTAATTGAAATATATCTATACAAAGTTATTATATCGACCTAATAAATCACCATGGGATATATATTTGTTACAATTAAGTTAAATAGGATTATGCTAAAATAGATTTATTCACTAAGTTCTTTTAGGTCTGTTTTGCAAGCTATCATAGGTATGACCTCTTTTACTAAGATTTATTTTAAGAAAGATACAAAGTGAAGTGTCCACTCCTGGTGCAAACTGGCAAACCTTTATTACTGGGGAACAAGGTTACAGATATAGAGGAAGCAGCTCTTTCCAAACACCTGTTTGAATTGAAATTGAGAAAGACATGAAAGAATCAGTTCTGCCAGTATTGAAATTGTCTAGATTTACCTGACCGTGGTGAATTTTAACTGCATTCACTCTAGTGAAGACAGATTCAGTTAAAAACAAAAAAAGCATTCTTAATTCCTAAGATACTAGATGGGATTGGTATCCTTGAACATTGTATTTATGCAATTTATATACTGCATGCAAAGTTGTTAATACACATGTAGAGTATGTTCTTAGGATCTCATCCAGAAACTTACCATTTAGTTGGTTTTTACTCTACTTATATCAGCACACCTTCCAAAAACAGTTATATCCTTTCCAACTTTTCACTTCACAAGATCCAGAATTTACAGAGGCATATTTTCTTTTTAATTGGGATTTTAGCAGATGTGGTTGCCGGTCAGGCTTACCTCCAGGATTCTCTTCTATGGATTTTCCCACCAACCATCTCTTCAACATGTTTGTCTTGTTCAAAAGTTTCTGACATAATTATGATAGAACAGCTTTTACACATCACTTTGCAAAACAAGTAAGGAATTGTGGGATCTTCATTTCATATTATAATTTACCTAATATCTAATATGGAATTTAGGTGAAGTATTAATTAGCTCCTGAATAGTTCTTGTGGCTTTAGTAAAGCAACTGGGAGAGAGAGAGCAGTGATTCCAGCTACTTGTTGTATTGCAGCCAGAACAGGGTTTTTTTCCTTACTGAATGTTCACCTAGCAGCAGGAACAAAAGACAGGTGAATTTCAAGAGGAGGCACTTGCTCTTTTTTCATGTTCTGTGCTGTTTTGTTCTTATTTATGCCAATATGATTTTTAGGTTTAATTGTTTTAAAGCTGCATCTTAACACCAATCAAAACTTTATCACATAAGTGACAAGATATCTAGTTGTGATGCTGTGCATTCACTATACCTTGCTTTATTGCACTGAGTTCTAGTGCATTTATATGGAATTTATATGGTGCATTTGACAGTGGAGAAGAAAAAATGCCATTATTCTTTCTTAGCTTGATTTTGATTTTGATTTTGATGAAAAGACTTTTTTTATTTGTCTACAAAATCCACATAATTTGGCCTCTGGATTTAATTTACATTTCTCACTACCATATCGAGTGACAATTTTTATTTATCTATTTTCAGAAGTCCTGGTAGACTTTTAGTTTCTTCATCTTTCTGGTTCTAGTATAGTCTATATATAATGATGTCTGAGCTAACTTCTTCTCTAGCTAGAAGTTGTTAAATTTGAAATTTATTTTAATATGATCTTGTATGCTAAGCACTAGAAATGGTGGTGAAAGAATGAGACATATAATAAACATAAGTGAACTTCAGTGAGAACCAGGCAAATTATAAATACTTTATTTAAAAATACAGGGCTGCTTGAAACTGTTATATGTTGGAGCAAGTAAACAACACACAAGAAAGCCACATGACCTGAGGTCATACAAGAATTTATAGAATATTTAAAAACTGAATACTTATCTTCAGTAGTTAAATAAACTGAGTAGTACAATTCAGCCCACTATTTTTGTAAGATGTTAGTTATCCTAGGTTTCAAAGACAGCCTATTCAGGTTTTTCTCATTTCAGATGAGTGCTTCAAAGAAGTTTAGAAAACACTAGACAAATAAAGTACCAGAAATAATTCGTTTTCCTTCAAAATATAAACAACTCTTTTAAAGACAAAGAAGTATATTATTGCTATTATGTTTTCACAGCAAAATAACAATGAAAAACTGCCTTTTAGAATTTTGCATTAGCACCTTTCCCAAGGCTCTTTGGGTTACAATCTTCTAAGACAGTATTTAAGGCCACATAGTTTTATCATTTTAATAATTTGCAATACGTAGCTGTAGAAAGCTGTTCCTAGTTTAGTTGCGTCATTAAAAAGTACTGCATAGAAAATAGTCAAAACAAACTGTGTCAGGCAGGTCTCATTTCATTCCCCTGGCTATCAATGGCTAATTTCTGTTGGCATGAAAGAAAGACAGATGTATCCTATAGTCAAAATTTATTTCTTAGATTCAATAGGAGCAACATTAGTCACAATTTTCTTCATCTCATCTGTCTCCAGCTTCTTTGCCAGACATTCCTAACGTTATGTAAGTCATAAGAAAGATTTTCTGATTTTTCATTTTATGACTTTTACATAAGTTATTGTCAGACTCAGGAATCTGATCTTCTCTCATAGATTCTTCAACATAGATTAACTTTCTAAATTTCTTCCTCATTCTTTATGCCTGTAATCTGAAAACATGCACATACACTATATTGTCTTTATCTCCTATAAAGCCTTATAACCATCATACAATTTCAACCTGTTTCCACAGAGTATTATTTAATTCAAAACCCATGCATTTTCTTCCAAACTAGTAAAATTGTTTTAAAAACAGTCCTAGAAAATCCTGACACATTCAGAAACAATATTTAGCAATTGAAAATCTTTAATTGTGCAAATTTAGTTTTAGATGCTAAGAATGTACTTTATTATGCATGACAAGATAGCTAGAAACTTGAAAAAAGTAAAATTAAAAACCATACTTGACTGTTTCCTCTGTCATGTGAGATGAAAAGCAATCCCTAGGCTCAAATAAGGAATCTCAACTCCTGTAAATACTTAATGACATCTATTTCATTCTGTATGTTCTTCCCTTCCTTAATGGCAGAAACTGTGTAGTGAGTTCCCCTGCTTTACATGCAGTGTCAATCACTGGATCATGGTTTAAAATGTCCCACTTAAACATATCTTCAGACAGGAAGGGATACTAGCAGAGATACTAGGATACCATCACCACTCCACCCCCGACAAAATGTTCAGCAGCTGAAAAAACCATCTGCAAGGATATAACTGCTGCATTAACCCTAGAACACCAAAACTTTGAAATTATAGTTTGGGTTATAAGGTTTAGACAGGGAAGGAGCTGAATTTGACAGCAGTACCTATGCCCAAATAACCTGGAGTTTCCTCTGGAGAACCTACAGCATATTCAAATATTGATGAGAGAGAAGTCAACAGTGAAAGACTGTCTTCCTGCAGCAAAAAGCCTGCTAAGAGACAATGACTTTCCAAGATTTGCATCCACCTTCTCCTGTGTTGGCAGGTCCAAGCATTCCTAAGTTGTTTTGAGGCAACTCAAGACCAAGAATGGGCTTCAATGAAGGAGACAGAAAGATAAAAGTTAGAAGGAATGTGTGGACAAAATCTTGCAGGAGAGAAGTGTGAGGCAGAAGACCTACCTTCAGGTCAGTGCTTCAAATCTTCCTCCTAGCAGCCTCTGAGGCACTAGACACTATAGTTTGGGAACTATACCCTGAATATACTTGAATGTGTATTGCTCTCATGAAGATCTTTTAAAGCAAAGATGTATTACAGACAAAATTTCTTCCCTTTAAATGGATACTGACCTTCCAGCTAAATACTCCTTTTGCCTCATGGAAGCAGTCTGATTTTTCAATTTTTTTATATTGTTTCACTGGAAAAATGCAAACCCAGAATATAGGTGTTATATTCATCAGGAAATTCATTCATTTTCTGGTGGAAAGTTTTCCTATTGAATTTGTGCACTACAGTTTTACGTCTTAAAATCAAAGAAGTTCAAAACCTTTATTCTAAATTCTTTTTTAATTGTATGCAAAATAGATCACTATTATTCCTGATCTAATGTCTATTCAGAAAATCACAGTATTTAGAACATCACAACTGTTTACATAATTTTTTAAATTGATCCTGTGCTATGAGTAAGATGTAAAAGCATATGCATATTAGTAATTCTCTTCTAAAAGAGGTAAAAATAGGCAAACAGAAATATTGTGTATTCATTTCAACACAGGTTATGACTGAAACCTGATTGTTGGATATAAAGGATGACAGGAATATGAAACAGAAAATTTAGAGGGTCTAACGTTCTAGACTTTGCAAGAACTATGAAACATACTGACAGTGAGTAATCCATGATTCTCTCGATCATTCAATAATTTATTATGCTACAATAAGTGAGTACCTGCAGAACAAGGATAGGCTGGTGATAAGAGGTTAATTTGGACTAACCAATTTTACAATGTCTGTATTCCCTTGTTTTGAATTGAAAAATACATATTTATTTAAAATTGTCACTCGACTGAGAAATATTTAGGTTTCAATATATTGCCCTTCTTTTGGCTTTTGGGGCATTCATATCTGGTGTTCTGTTTTAGACTAATCTGTGCACATCAAGTGTACTGCTACACACCACAGCTTTAGCTGTAGCTCATAGCAACGACTACAGTTAAGGATGCTTAACGGCTTCCATTCCAAAGTGGCTTTCCAGTTTCTTCTAACTTTTTACAAATTTCTACTTTGTTTGTCTGCTAGTTTATTTCTTTCTTCCTTACTTTCTTTCTTTCTTGACTCAAATGATTTATAGAATGACTTGATAGCAAGAAAGAATCTTTTCCATCACGGAACATGCACCTACTACATGACAATATTCCTGAGATATATACCATTTTTTTTTCCTGCAGTATGTTTATAAAGAATAACTAAAAGAAATCAATATAAAACCTATAGGGAACAGGTGCTACCTATTTGAATTATATATACTCGAAATATTTTGAGAATTGTATACATTGGTTACCTCCTATTTTTATAGCGAAAAACTTGAATTGCTTTCAGCATAGCTAGCTTTAAAGCTGATATCCCAAAATATACTTATTTTCAGCTAGTTGTAAAAAATAAACTTAAACACAAACAATAAGGCCAGGGATATTCAAAATGCCTGTTGTTGGCCTAGTTTTTGAGCAGATGAGAATAAAATCAGGTTTTTGGAAATAAACATACTAAGAGCAGATTTTTTTTTTTAAATTAAAGTATATATTTAAATAGAATAAAAGTGCCTACAGATTGCTTACCCCTATTTTTGGCATGATACATTTACAGGCCACTGCAAAGCAAACAAGATAGTTAGCTCAGATAACAAAAACTGTCTCCAAACACAGAAATTACTATCCATGCTCCCCTTTCATTAAAAGAGCTCTTTCTCTTATAAAGCTGTTAGCACCACGTTAATTTATGCCCTTAATTTTTCATTCCAGTTCATAGGCCAATCCCAAGAGGAAAAAAATGTCCCCAGCTCTACCCCTTATACAAGGCAGGTAGATTTAGCAAGTCTTGATCTGAGAAAGTAGTAATGCAAATACTTAGGATTAAACAGGTGGTTATATGCTTTTCTGAATTAGAGTATGTGTCAGAATGCTTATTTAGCTGTAATTCTGATAGTAAGAAAATCTTCTTGTGTTGGCTGACCTAATACAGAAAGTGGCATTGTTTTGAATATTCCTTTCATTTTATACATTTACGGTAAGATACATAGAATATATAAATATCTGCATTGAGAGACATCAAATAGCTAACAAACATTGTGTGTTTTATTTTCAAAATTATTTTTGTTATGCTCTTTGCGATAAGGTGAGAGTCTCTATGACTGAGACCAGAAGAAACCTTCTACATACAGTGATACCAAAATTCTGAATGGTTCCTACTTGTAATTAGGTGTGCACAGACAAGTTCTCGTAAGATACATTTGAAACTAATAAATGCTTTTATGAATTGAGTTCCTGGAACAAATACCAGACGATGCTATTGTTTCTGTGTGTCAATACAGCATAAAAGTGGAAAATATTTAAACAATGCAACTATTAAAGATGTTGGTACCTCCAGCCATAGCTGGCTCTTGGGCGGATAAATGCACAGGTTGGACACAAATAAGCAAGACCAAGGAGCTGATATTCCTCTACATCTCAGGTCTCCAGGATGGCCAGTTACACCTGACAAACTGCAAATGTCCTGCCCTGGTATCTCCAGTTTAAATCCTAAGAGCAGGGAAATGTAAAAGCCCACTAGGACACAGTGTGGCATAAAGATTCAAGCTTGTTTTAAATGAAGTATTTTGGGTACTGGCAACAGCCAAGCTGTCATAGCAGAGAGCTTACTCTGTGCAAGAAGTTTATTTTGCTGCATGGGCAAGTTTAGCAGCCTATTCTGCTTTTCATGCTATTGTGAGATGGCTTCTACGCAATATTTTGCATAATACCTCTCATGCAAAATGTGTCCAATAGAGCAGAGGCATCTGGCAAAAAGCACTTAACTGGGCTAGAACTACACTGCAGAATATGATGATAAATATAATATACATTAAAATGTAATAATGTATATTATACACTATAATACTGTAAATGCACAGTTTATTCTAATAACTTTTGCCTGTTCATTATACCACTTCCCCCTTAAGCAGAACTTTCCTGTGTAAAATGCATCTGGTCTTGAGATGCATGCCCTCTTTGTCAAGAAAAAAACATTCATATGACATGAAAGAAATGAGGCATTTCTGAAGAAAGGCTGCTTCACTATTTATACTGGGACGTGTGCAAATGAAAAGTAAATCTCCAAACACCTACAGTTATTGAGATATGCTCAGATTAAATGAACAACTTCAAGACTGCTGCTGGTGGTAGGACACAGTAAAAAAACCCAGCAAATGTCTCTCTCTTTGCTTTTAATGCCAGTGACAACAACAAGATCCTGGGTCCCCCAGGCCCGTGGTAGATTGCCACTGCATTGCAGGGAGATAGCTGATGTGTCAGAACACATTAACTTTCTTGGCAGGTGGGCAAGGGACAACTGTACAAAGAGGTATTAGGTGATTAAGGAGTATGAAAACACAGTAGTAATTTCAATTAACAGAGAAAATATGGAAACATTTGGAAAATGTTCATGGAAGAACACCAGGGACACAATTTTCAATACAGTAAAAATAAGAAATTAAGGATAGGTTAAACCCCCTGTATTCACAAATAAGTGATTATAAACAAAGACTAGAGTTACATAGGGAAACAGAAAAGTACAAAAATAACTGCCTCGTTAACCACAACAAATTGAAATGAATGTAGTGTTTGTTCTCCTGTTGTCTTTCCAAATCTCTGCTGATTTGTAAGTGCTGCCATTTTAGCTACCCAAAATAAGTGATTTAACTTATGTGGGACAGAGGTTCATATTGCTATCTATGATGCATAGTATTTCAGTATTTTCATTAAAATCACTTATTTACAAGAACAACAATAGAGAATAATGAGGAAGATAAGTGCTAATAGACACAGGAACACAAATTAAAAACATATAAAATTAAGACAGATCCTTAAAAGCACTACATGGTGCTTTGAAGCCCTACTGTATTACATTATGTTTTGTATAACATGTTTTTTGTAACTCTATCCAGCACACTGCACACATTACTGTGATAAGACCAGAGAGAGGGAATACTGAGGAGGTGGGAGGCTGCATAATGATTCTGGCAAATCTTTTGGGTTTTAGAAGATCTTGCAAATGTTACACCATTCTGTGCAATGACAATAGTTCGACTAGACTGAAAATGCTTGGAATCCATAGAAGTAGTGATTTTATGAAGGCTGATAAGTGCTATGTTTTGGAAAAGATTTTAAAACTTTTTTTTCAGCTCTTGAAATCTATAAGATGTTGAGATTTTTATTTATTTGCATATTAAAAGTACAATGCTCACCATTTTTGGAGAATACATATTGTCTTATATAATAAAGGATGATAATTTCTATACTTCTAAAGGCTTGCTAGAACATACAAGTACTATGCTTGTATGACTTTGTATGTGTCAAAGTAATTTTAAAAAGCTTTGTCTTTATGTTAGAAAACTTTGGTAGTGTATTATCAACATCAACTAGGTAATTGTTATACATTACAGACATTTTTAGACTTCCATATTCCGTGTTTCTTTTTGATTGGGAAGGTACCAAAACAAGACAGTCCACTATCAAGAAATAAAAGAAAATAGTATCAGACACCTCCAAACCTCTTCAAAATTACAGAAAGAGTCAAAAGGATGATGAAAACATTATTCAAATGTGAAACATTATTCCACTGTGAAAACATTATTCAAATGACAATTGTGTCAAGTTGTTCCTGGGAGCTCTCAAAGTCATAATAGGTTTTCATTATAGGTTTATGTTTATTTTTCTTTCTTTTTTTCATTCATTCATTAAAAACAAAAAAGCACACAAAAACCCCCCAAAAAACCAAATCCAAAACAACCCAAAAAAACCCTCCAAACCAAATTCCAAAATTAAAAAAAAAAATTCATTGTCTTCCTTGGTCTTATGAACTGTGCCATTGAAACAGACATCTTCTTTAAATAAGCAACCACTTTTCCAAACACACAGAATCAAACACCAAACAAAGAAACAAATCCAATCATTCCTTCGTACACACCCCCCTGGCCAGCCACATCGCATGTCACACATACAGAACAGCGTCTATGCTAAATCAAACCTTTCATTTCCCAAATATACCTGTGCAGGAGGAAGCCAAAGGCCAGGTTTCAGTTTCAGTCTGAAACTATTTTGTTTCAGAGCAAGGTCTGAAGTCAACATTGATAAATATTGTTTTGTCCATAGACCTGTCCATTTGTCCACTAAATCTCTTTCAGTCTGTTAGGTCCTTCTGCAGCATTTTACAGATACACATTCATACCTTTTTCTTGCCTGTGAAACTGCATCTCTGTTAGTTGACTGCCTAACTTACGAACTTACCCTGCACAAGGATCAATTTTATTTCCCCTCAGCTGCCCACATAATTTATGTAAACCACCAGAGGAGTGCCTAAGTGCTGGCAGCAGATAATGTGATGTTCAGGTCTACCTGTCCTACACCTTATTATGACCTCCAGTCTGGCTAGGAAAGGAATGAGCTGGTCAAAACCAGTCAAAGCTCAGTCCTATCTGGAAATAGCAAAGAAAATGATCGCTGATGGGAGTCCTACCACAGCATTCTGAAAACGAGCATTGGCTTGTGTGCAGTGTATGGCTGCTTCTGGGTTCTTGCTGATGCTAAACTCGGACAAAGAAGTATCAGTTAAAATAGTTATCAGTAATATCTTTATGTCAAGGAAACTCCATCCAGTTCTGCCAGAAGAATGACTTCCTGGGACTGAACTACAGCCCTGAAGCAGAGCTGGATGTGAAGCCACTGATGATTAGGGAACTCCAACTCATCCAGCTGTGATATTTCCTTCGTGGCACAGCTACCACAAACATAGCGGACCTTCCACTGGTTTCCTACAGAATTTTTAATCTGATTCAATGACTCTTTTGTTACATTTGCAAGCAGTCCCAAATACCTAGGAGACTGCTTAAAGCTGTGGAATAACGCATGTGTTCTTTTACACAGCAGGACTTTCTATGATAAGCATAAATATGTGGAAGATGAAGACTTATTATGGACTGGTCTTGTACTTGAAATTCATTTCTATAGCAATGAAGGCCATAAAAAATTTTGTTAAGAGTGAAAACTGCATTTTCTGAATTTTCAATTTTTCTATGCCTGTAGCTATATTGTATTAACACCACTTCTCCTCCACTTCCCCTCCCCCAGTTCTGTACAGTCTAAAATATATTGTTTTGGTTAAATATTTTCACCAGATACCTCATTCCTTAGGATCTGAAAAATACAGTTTGCTGAATACATAGTAAATACTGTGAAATGTGTGTTTAAGGAAGTTTAGTTTTCTTTATACATGCTATAGAAATATAATTTTTAGTTAGTATGCTTTGTTTGCAGAGTCAGATTGTGATGTCACTAAGAAATATCTGCATATGGCAGTGGTTCTTTGATTAGAAAGAATGAAAGGAAAACTATCTGTGATATGGTCAAGCCATATAGGCCTCAGCAAAGCTCAACACCCACTTAAGTGACATGTGTTGTAAACCTGTATTGATACCTGGCAGAGAACGACTGTGAATTACCAATAGTGGAGAAAAGTGTAAGTTTTTTTACCCTGGTGATATTTGAGGGTTTATGCAGTTGTCATCCCAGATTTTCTTCTGATGGTACTTTAAATTAAGGTCCGAGGCAAACAAATATTTATTGGTAAAAAAATGAAATAAATTAAAATGTAGTGTCTTAGGAAGAAAAGTTGTAAAAGACCTAAGCTATTAAGTGAAAGAAAATGCAATGCCTAGAGGAAAGATTATTGTGTAAAATTTAGAAATAAGGCTTCTTTTTTCCAATTATGAAATTGTTTCTCATGTAATTTTTCTTTAATTCTTCTGCACCACCCGTACATTGCACTGCCTTGTAAGTGTGATCAAATGAAAACTAGAGAACAGAAGATGTAGGGGTTTGGTGTACTTGGTAAGGCTTATTTTATATATAAAACCTGAATTTAAGCAATGCCATGTAGTGGTTATATTGAACTGCATATCCTACTTCAAAAAAAAAAAAAGAATGAATTCTGAAAACAAAACCTGTTATATCATACCAAGGAATTTTGGATTTGCTGATTTTAGTGTTACAATACTTTTTCAAAAAAAGAAGAAAATCTGATGCTAAAGAGCAACTTTTGAATATAATCTAGATCCTAAAGCCACATTATTTTGCCTTAAACATTAACAAAAGCTATTTATCAAAAGAACACTATTGAGAAGAATTTACAAGGTCAGCTACAATTGACTAGTTGACAGATAAAAAACATGAAGTGAAAGAAATCATATTTTTTCTCTTCAAAAATTAGGAACAAGAGAATGGAAGCAGCATTCAGTAGATGTGAAAAAATCTACAGGGAAACATATTTATGAAGTAGAAAGAAAGAATCATTACATTTACTTACAATGAAATCCATGGGGTTTCCACAGGGACTTGTTTGAATGAAGGAATAATTTTTAGACAAAGCAAAACTAATTTGAAATTTGCCAGCAGTGAATAATTTACTTTGTCCTTTTCTAAAGGAGCAGTAGCAACAGTTTTTGCTTATGTTGTTAGAAGTCTAAACTACTGTCTCCAAACTAAACTCACACCGTGTGAACTTAGTGTGGCTTTATCTTTAAAACTTACCCTTTTCACTGCTGTCTTACTTTCTGAGTGTGACTTGCTGAATATCTTGCTCTACAGAACAGGATATAGACCTGGAAATTTTCTATAGCATGGAAGTCAGTCCCAAAGTCCTCACTCGACGAAATACAGGTTTTGCGCAAGTAGCTTTGTCCATGAGTCCATGAGTCTGTGGAGCAAAGGAGGCGCAACAGCTCCAGCACTTGTTCAGTTGGCACATCTTGGCTGCAGCAGCTCTTTCAATTCATAGACTAGTCATAGCAAGTACAGCCCCAGCCAAGCACGCAAAGCCAAGTTCTGTTCTTAGTTACACTGATATAATTCTGAATAGTCGCTGGCCTGTTTTATTCATTCATGGCTCATGCTAGTGTTATTGTCTTTGGATATGAATTAATGTTTATTTGAGCAACTTCCCACTCACATAATATTACTGTCCCCAGTGAAATTAAGAAAAGGTGTGACTAAGAGAAGACTTCAAAACGTTGTAAATATTCAGTTAGAGTAAAATTTGCTGCCAAATTCAAACTTGTTTGACACTGAAGTAAAAGCAACTCTTCTGAATTTATTGGAACTGCATCTTGTTTCAAACTGCCTTGTAGTTTTATTTAAAGCTCTGCATGCTTCAGGGAGGAATTTGGAATAATAAATGTTTCAGCCAGGCTGTGTAAAAAGTGTTAGTAGGGATTTCCTTTCACCCTAGCATAAGCTTAGGAGAATCAGCTTTTACTCTCATATATACTTGATGCAAGACTGCTAAGAAACATCCTGAGATTTTTTTCCTGTTTTTGCTTTCCATATCTGAAAAAAAGAAGCCATAGCAGTGTTTCTGTACTCTCAGAAAATAAATATTCCACCTTAACTGTATTCTGAAATTTATATATATGCTTATAAAGTGCCACTTCAGTATTTAAGCATAATAAAAAAATTTAAAATTCATCTTTATTAAAAAGTTACAGGGTTTGACATAATGTCCTAGGGTGAAGCCAAGGACAGATAACACTCCAGCAAACTGTCTGTTAACTTCATTAATGTCTAATTTCCTCAGGATTATTGCTATTACAAACTAAATTCAGCAGTTTAGAACAGAAATTATATAATTTCAGTTGCTCTGCCCACCTTGAAATTAGCTATGGCATGACTTGAGACACATTTAATAGAGGAACTGTTTTTAATTTAAGCTTTCTGTCCTTATCTTCAGCCTGACTACCTTGGACTATGTATTTTCAGTAAAATTCCTAATCTAGTATATTGGCAGCATATAATTCAGCTAAAAATCTAAACTTTCAAATTAGGCAGAGAGAGCATGAAGATCTGAAATGACGTATACTCCAGCTTCATTATTGGTGGAACCGATGGCAATTAAAATTCATCTCCGACCTACCCAGGAGTATTTTCCCTGCATCTGTTAGGAACTTTTCTCTCCGTGCTTTTCTTTCACCCTATTACAAAAGAGAAATGCAGTCAAATGGAAACTAGTGTAAACTCCACGCAAACAATTCATACAGCTTCAGTATTGCTGTGTTTTACTGAAGCAATGCAAAGGATTGTACTACCAGCACAATGCTTAAGAAACAGCAGTAGATTTTGAATAAAGAGCTCTGCATTCCGCTGGCAGCTGAAGAGATCAAACAGAAAATATGCCAGCAGTATAGACCAATGCATTATCACCCCCTCCCTCTTGCTGCATAACTGTGCTTCATAATGTGCCATAACATTGGCAAGCACAGCTCAGAGCTTTTTAAGAACACAAGGAAGCTCATGAATAATGGTTGAATCAGGAAAGTGATAATTAAATGAGACAACTGAATGCCAGTGGAGTCCCCAGTGGAAAATACTGTTCAGTGAAGATCTTCTTCATTTCTCTGGGTTTAGCAGTACAACGCTAAAGATGTTTTGCAAACCAATATTTTAATGAAAATGTTAAAGTTACTGAAACTGTATGAGGTATTTTCTAGTATGTAACCTGTGTTTTAAAATGGAAGATATATGATGTGCTTCAAAGAGAAGAAAAATTAAAAGCTTTTGTTCTTGATTCAGTGAGATAAAATATTTTGCTGGTTTACAGAACTAGTGGACACTCTTAAATTTATATTATAAAATGCAGCAACCCATAATGGCTAAATTGTAAGCATTTCAGCTTAAGTGTTTGCTTCATGTTTCTCCTCGTATGGGAGCTATAATTTTGTTCCACCTCCAATTTCACCTACTTTGTGGCCTTAGAGCAAACATGGTTAG
This sequence comes from Atrichornis clamosus, assembly GCA_013400975.1. Taxonomy (NCBI): domain Eukaryota; kingdom Metazoa; phylum Chordata; class Aves; order Passeriformes; family Menuridae; genus Atrichornis; species Atrichornis clamosus. The sequence continues at coordinate 114,280 of WBMZ01001302.1, read as the reverse complement.
CTGCTGTCTATTCTTCAGTGGCCAGTCTCAAGGAAAACAAATTTTACACAATAAGAATCTCTACTAACCCCCATCCTGTCACTGCACCACGTTCCCTCTGAACCTGTAGTGCAAGGAGAGGCTGCCATGCTCTTCGCCCATTTTTCAAAATGCAGCAGGTCTTAGAGCCAGAAGCTGCAAGCCATCCATGCAGATCGTTTTTACTTTCCTTATGTACTCACCGAATAAATGCTCTCCCACAGTTAACCCCTCAAAACAGAAATGAGAAATAAGTCTTGTTACAGAAAAAAAAAATTGGTTTCTGTAAAAGCACTAGAAGTGTGACGTGATTCAATGGCTTGAGATTTATGTGGACATGACAGTGAAATGACACTGTGACAGTAACACAACAGATTTTGTGACTTACAGTGTGTGTAATAGACATTCATTCATTCCTTCATTTTTATTTGAAATAAAGTCTTGTTCCTTCACCTGACCTCTCATTCTTTAAAAAAAAAGAAAAAGAGGCAAAACTGACTGACAGTGGATCTCAATGTTGCATTTCAAACAAATTCAGAGCTTTTTTTTAATTGGCATTTTTTATGTATCTTCTCGACAGGAGATTTTTATCATCTGAACTGCCTGAATTAAAAGAGCTAGGAAAAATTATTTGGGGTAGGTTGGTTTTTTTGGTAAAACACCATACAGACTATTAGCATTTAATATATTTATGTGGGTTTTTCTGTAAAAATAAGTCTTGGTTATGCTGGAAAATGCAGTGGAAGTTTGAAGAACCCTTATGCTACAAAGGACAAAAGCTCAAAAGCTTTATCACACCTATATCAAGGTTGCAAAGACAGATTTCTCTCACTTTCAGAGGGAGGATGTAAAAACCTGTGAAGATTATTTATTCACAGACCACTGTACTTCAGAGAGCCTTAATCCACTGTAATCAAGGTTTTGTATTGGATCTATATAAAAGCATAAACTGCTCTTAACCTACACAAGGAGAATTAATAATATGAAATTTCTTTTTTTTCTAGTAAGGAAACCAATAGTTGCTCTCTCTCTTGTTTCTCCAGGTGCCTCAGATAACTTGCCCAATGCAGATTTAACATCTAATAGGTCCTCACAGATATTTTTGGACTCTCTTAGTTGTTCCAGATCCATTTTATGGTGCATAAACGCAGTATTTTCCTACCAGAGAAAATGAACATGGTGGTGTACTGGTTGCAGAGACGAGGGTGGCGGTTTTTAGCGCTGAGTGGGTATGACCATGGCGTTTGTTTGATACTACCGACATCTTCACTGGTTTCAGCAAGACAATCTGGCACTGGAAAGCGGATTTCTTCATCTTACCTGGCTTGCTGGGGCAGCGTGGACTGTTGCCTAAAAACCCCAGTGAGCTTGGTGCCTTCTGCTGGACGCCTTCTCCCCGCTGTCCCATTTTTCCTCTGGAGCAGGGCTACGGACTTGCGGTGCTGAAAGGGACGGCTCTGAGGCGCCTGTGAGCCAGCTGGGCCGGGAGGCGAAGGGACGGCGCCCCGGCCGGGGGGTTTTCACACACACATCCACAGTCAGACTCACAGTCACACCCACACTCACATCCCACACGCACACTCACACACACCCCCCGCATGCACACGCATCCCCTCCACACACACAGGCACACACCCCCACAGACACTCACACACCTACACACTCACAGCCACACACTCACACACACACACACACACACACGCTCACACACACTCACAAGCACACTCACACACACACACTCACACACACAGACACACACACCTACACACTCACATGCACACACACTCAGACATTCACACACCCACACACTCACATGCACACTCACACACACACACTCTTACGCACACACACTCACACACACAAACCCCCCCCACTCACATGCACACACAGTGCGCCAGAGATTTGAAGGCAGCAGCCCAAGTAACTGCACAGAACTGAGCTCAGCCAGTGACTGCACGGTCCCTATTTGGACAAATCAACTTCTAGGGTTTGTTTGTCCCTGGTTTCCGTCGTTTTTGAGGGGAGAAGGGGGAATGTTAAGCTACGGGAGCTCTCCTAACCATGTTACATTTGTTTCCTAAAAACCTGGTGTTGCAAGCACTATCTTTTGTTAGCGTTTTGGGGTTTTTTTGTTCCTGGTGGTGAATACCCTTTTGTGGGTGAAACACCTGCTCTTTTTTATACTTTTGTTCTTAATACCGCTGTTTTATTGTGCTTTTAGTAAAGCGTTATTTCAAGTCATAATTTGTCATTTATTGTCTCTTTCTTACTGAAAGGAGCTGGGGAAGGGGAGTGGCTTATTTGGAATTTAATTGCCCTGCTAGGATTAAATCCAGCACAGACAGTATGACTTTGTAGGCTAGGATACCCTTGTGAAAGTTGGAAAACTATGAATTGCCTTTGTTCTCATGAAAACAGAATGATGTGGAATAATGATTTAAATGGTTATTTTCTAGCCATATTGGTTCTGTGATCCAGTTCACTGTGCTGGCACACAGGCAAAGAGGTGGAACAGCAAATGAAGGTTCTTGCTTAGGCTGGCATAACTACCAAAATGTAGTTCTACACCAGCTTGATTTCCCTCCCACATACTAGAAACTAAATAGTTTAATTAAAAGTTTCTAGTTTTTTGTTTCATTTTGGGGGAGGGTGGGAGGGAGGGAGGCAGTGAAAATCACTGGGAAACAGTTAATCTAAACTGCTTTCATAAAATGTAGCTGTTAAACCAAAGAAGCAAGAGAAAATAAGGTCTAGTCTAAGAGGACACCCCCAAATAATATTTCATATTTTTGCAGATAATGGCTATGACACTGGCATTATGGAAAAATAGAGATGAAGTTATGCAGAGAGATGTTGCCAACTACACATTGGAAATGGGTCGGATTATTTATATATGACCTCAGAAGAGTCATACATCAGCACAGAAAGCTCCTTATAGCATCCCATATGCTAATCAGTTGTCCTGGAATAATAAAGAGGGCAACCTTTTCCTTCTTTCAGGTATAGGGAAACTTCAGAGTTAGGAAGTCAGAATTTTATGAGTTGGCCATTTACTCCCAAGGGTTAACATTTGCCATATTTATAAAAATTCGTCTTAGTTGGTGAAGTTATGAATCTTTCAGAAACCAAAGTTACCTCCTGGCTAAGTAAATATTTGTGAGAGTTTAGTAAATAAAATCTCCCTGATGAGAAGGCTTGATCAGTCTTTGCTACACTTCACATCTGCTACCTCCAGAGAAGGTATTCCGTTAGTCTCCCTTTTTTAATTAAGAAGACCTGTGCTAATCCACACTGATTTTAGGATCCAGTCATATTACAAACCATATGGAGCCCTTCCTTGTCACAGAGCACGGTGCTGGCTTTCTAATTTAAACATTTAATCCTGACTGAGGCAAAAGTCTTCAAATTAAATTAATTTTAAAATCATAGCCCTTACTTGTGCAAATAAATAATTCTGGGGACACCCTGTTTCTTGCATTTCAAGCTCTAAAAATCCATGCAATAATGACCCTTTTACCTTGCAGAACACATGTCGTGCATGGTGAGCTTCTGGGTTCCTGTGAGAACGGGGTACGTCCTGCTCCCCCAGTGCAGCAACGTGGCTCTGTGTGATTGTCAGCATGCCTCTCTGGGGAGCATTGCTGAGGAGAAGAAAGCTGTGCTAAAGACACAACAAATGAAAATAAGAACTGTTTACTGAAAACCACTAAACTCAGTATATCCACTAATCAAAATATCCTTTGACTTCTGTTTTGAGAGGTAAATGTAAAAGAAATATTAAAGAAAATAGAGCAGAAGAGAATGGAATAGGAGAGATGTCAAACAACTTAGAAACATTCAAAAACTAGATGAGGGATGAGAAGCAAAAAGATAAGACTTACAGTACAGTAATGTTAACCAGAAGCTTGAATTAAGTACCTTTCTTCCTCATAGCAGATGCAGGAGAGTTTATATGATTACAAATACAGACCCAAGTAACCCACGCAAGATCAGCCAAGGAGGCCTGTGAGCCAGAGACAAACATTTATCTCAGCTTTCTTGAATTCTAGTGCAATAATTTTACTTCTCGATTACATTGAAAATCAGTTTGGACAAGATTCATATGCATTGAGAAACAACTCAGTTTTCCTATTTGTGTGTCAACTTCTATTTGTTATTTTTGTTACAGAAGTCACAACTGGAGTAGAAAATCACTTGTATCTGTCATTTGGTCATACGTGCCTCAGCTGTAAAGAACAGTAGCTAAGAAAGAGCAGTGGATACGGTCTTATGTGATGATTCTCCTCATATCATACAGTCTCCTTAGGTGATGGAAAGCTGATGTAATTCAGTATCTAATACTCCTATTATTACGAATTTCAGAAATCCTTTCTTTTTGTGATATTTCTCATTCCTTGGACCATTTTCAACACCACAGTATCCAAGTGCAACTAATGTGACTTTTCTCCAACTTAAAAAATAACAATTATGGTCTTTACCTAGTGACTCAGCACAAAACATTTTTGCCCAAATGGTGGATTTTTCAGAGCTGCTAGTCTGTTCTATGAAACATGGATCCATTGTAACTGCTCTACAGCCTCGAATAAAGCATTTAAGTTAATGCTCCAGTAATTATATTGTGTATATATAATATTAGAAAGTTGATTTCATAATGCCTCAGTTAAGGAATTGTGTTACCAGCATGTACTTTCAGGGGCTAAACACGTGCATTATTTTCCTGGATTTGGTAAGAAGCTGTCAACCATTTGTGAAATGAAAGTAGAAAATGTTTTCAAGTATGCTTTGCTTTTCTCCTCTCCTCTGAAGACACCTGTTGTATAATAGAGAACACAATTTTAGTAAGCCTGAAGGTTCTTTTCTCTTTTGTATGCATGTCCCTGTCTCCCATTAATGTTGCAAACCTAATGAAATGTTGCAAGCACTTCTCTGAGGCCTGGAGATTTCATTTTACCAGCTTGTTTCTTGTGGCGAGTTGATTTGGCTTGTAAGGTGTGACTTCCGAATAAACCTAGTTTATTTGTCAAAAGCATTTTCTTTTTATCTTCTCCTTTATGACTTGCTTGCCCTGTAGACCTCTTCCTCAGTTGGGCCTCATACTTTCATCTACCGACTGTAATCATCATCAGTTCCATGTACTATATGTCAAGTCAGACCAAAAGCAGATTTTACTGGAAGCAGATTTTTAAACTACTGTGATTGGGAAGACACACTGATCCCAAGTGCCAAGTAAGATGGAAGAAGGCCACTTATTCTAAAATGTGTGCAAGTAAATGAAAAGTATGTACCTTGTAGAATGGTAGTCTTTGAAGTTCTCATTGTTACTGCAGCAAATACAGTAATTTGATCTGAAGTAATTCTCACAATCCAATAATTAGCTCTTTAAGCTCTTCCTCAGTTACACTAAAATTACATAAGCACATACTATGATGTTTGTAATGCCAAAGAGTCAAATGAGGTCGAAATCATACTTTCTGGACTGAATTCTACTCCCTACAAGGATCTATTTCTTTTTTGAAAATGGACATGAGCCCTAAACTCTATCTTTTTATTTAGAAGGATTAGCTGAGGTCTTGCAATTGTGGATATATGACACAAACCCCTTTAAGATGGCTTGTTTTCACTTTGAATGTGAGAGTATAGCTTTAAAGGGAAATGCCCCAATCTGGCAAAATGTACGGATTGTACACTAATACACAGGTCACAAGACCTGAGTAGTAGACTACCAGATTAGTGTCGATGATGCCTCCTTTTTATTCAGATAATTTTATTCCAGATTTTTTTTAAGTTATACATCTGGATTTCTTGATGATGTTTCTGTGCAGATCAAGTAAAATTTTGACAGAAACCTGGCTTATTCAGATTTGCAGTCTCTGAATATAACCACTGCTAAAACTCACAGAAGTTGTGCAGTGGTACCCAGCTGATGGACCTCTGTGTACCAACTTTTTTTCCTCNTTCCAGATTTTTTTTAAGTTATACATCTGGATTTCTTGATGATGTTTCTGTGCAGATCAAGTAAAATTTTGACAGAAACCTGGCTTATTCAGATTTGCAGTCTCTGAATATAACCACTGCTAAAACTCACAGAAGTTGTGCAGTGGTACCCAGCTGATGGACCTCTGTGTACCAACTTTTTTTCCTCCAGTTCTTCCCTTCCCTTCCCTTCCCTTCCCTTCCCTTCCCTTCCCTTCCCTTCCCTTCCCTTCCCTTCCTTGTGCCCAGCCACCCTCTTGGTGAAGAATCTTTTTCTAATATTCAACATAAATATCCCCTGTCTCAACTTCAGGCCTTTCCCTCAAGTCCTGTCACTGGTCACCACAGAGAAGAGATCAGTGTCTTCCCCTCCTCGTCCCCTCATGAGGATGTTGAAGACCACAATGAGATCTCTCCTCTCAGTCTCCTCTTCTCCAGGCTGAACAGATTGAGCGACCCCAGCCACTCCTCATCCAGGTTCCCTTCAAGACCCTTCACCATTTTCATTGCCCCCTGTGGATGCTGTCTTGACGTTATTCTCTGTACCACCTCACATCATGTGGAGGAAGTGGTGGAAGGACTCCCTTCCGGTCAGACCAGTAATGAAGCAAGTGGTTGGAATAGCGCCGGGTTCCGCATGGTGAGCACTCGCATGTGAGTCATTCACCTATCTTGTACACTCTGTTGGTGGTGTTTGTTGTCTTATCTCATTGCTGTTTACAGCAAATTGTTCTTATCTCAGCCTGTGATCTTTACCTTTTGTGCCTCTAATTCTGCTCTCCATCCCTCTGCAGGGGAAGGGTGAGGGAAGAGTGGTTGAGTGGCACATGGTTTGGAGTGCTTTGGTGGGCACACTAAATTGGAGAATAATTTTGCTAAACCATGACTTGTAGGACCTTGCACTTTGCTTTGTTGAAGTTCATGAGGTTTGCATCAGCCAAAGCATGACAAGGTCCCTCTGGGTGGCATCCCTTCCTCCAGTGTGTTGACTTCACCACACAGTGTGCTGTAGTCAGTGAACTGTCTGAGACTGCACTCAATCCCAATATCCATGTTGGTGACAAAGATGTTGAATTGTATTGGTGCCAATACTGATCCCAGAGGGCCACCACTCATTGCTAGTCTCCACAAGTACAATGGGACATTGACCACCACTCTTTGAGTGGGGCCATCCAGCCATTTCTTTATCCACTGAGTTGTCCATCCATCAAATCCATGTCTTTCCAATTTGGAGACAAGGATGTCATGTGGGACAGTGTCAAATGCTTTGCGTAAGTCCAGGTAGGTGATTTCAGTTGCTCTACCCCTATCCAATGCTGTAGCCCCATCAGAGAAAGTCACCAGGTTTGTCAGGCGTGATTTCCCCTTTGAAAAGCCATGTTGGCTGCTACAAATCACCTCTTTGTTTCCCATGTGCTTTAGCATAATTTACAGGAGAACCTGCTCCATGATCTTGCCTGGCACTAAGGTGAGACTGACCAATCTGTAGTTCCCTGGGTCTTCTGCTTTCCCCTTTTTAAAAAAGGGAGTTATATTTCCCTTTTTCCTGTCATCAGGGACTTCACCTGAATGCCACAATTTTTCAAAATGATGGAAAATGGCTTAGCAACTACGACAGCTCCCTCAGGACCCTCAGATGAATTTCATCAGTTCCCTTGCATTTGTGCATACTCAGGTTCCTTAGATGGTCTCAAACCTGATCCTCTCCCACAGCGGCCTTAGGGTTGTCATTCTCCCAGTTCCTGCATTTGCCTTTCTCGACTTGGGCAGAGTGGCTGAAGCACTTACTGTTGAAGACTGAGGTATAGAAATCATTGAGAACTTCATCCTTCTGTTTGCCCAGGGTAGTCAGGTCTCCCGTTTCCTTCTGGAGAGGGCCCACATTATTTCTAGACTTTCTTTTTTTTTGCCACATACTTACAGAAGCCCTTCCTCCTATCCTTGTTATCCCTGGCCAGACTCAGTTCTAACTGGGCCTTGGCTTCCTTAACCTTATCCCCTAGCATCCTGTACAATTTGTCTGTATTCCTCCCAGGCCACCTGTCCTTGTTTCCACCTTCTGAAAGCTTCTTCTTTTGCCCTGAGTTTGCTCAGCAACTCCTTATCCATCCATGGAGGCCTCCTGATGTTTTTGCCTGATTTCTTCCTTATGGATGTATCACTCCTGAGCTTGGAGGAGGTGATCCTCGAATACCAGTCAGCATTATTGGGCCCCTCTGCCATCCAGGGCTCTATTCCAAATAGGGCCTTGAACACGCCAAAATGTGCTCTCCTGAAGTCCAAGGCAGTTAGCTTGCTGCATGCCCTTCTTACCACCATGAGGACCTCGCCACCATTCTCTGGTCACTGCAGCCAAGGCTGTCTTGGATCACAACAATCCCTGCCAGCTCCTCCCTGTTGGTGAGCACAAAGCATGGCACCTCTCCTTGTGGGCTCCTCAATCACTTGTATAAGGAAGTTGTCACTGACACATTCATGGAATCTCTGCGATTACTTGTACCGTGTTGTCCCTCCAACAGGTATCACGGAAATTGAGGGCCAGTGTCCTATCTGCCTATAAAGGGCTTCATCAGCACCATCCTGGTTGGGTGGCCTCTAGCAGATCCCCCACCATAGTAACCCCTATCCCTTTCATCTTGACTCACAAGCTCTTGGTTGGCTCCACGTCCTTCCCCAGGCAGAGTTCCATACACTCCGGCTGGTTGTTGACATAGGGCTACACCCCCTCTTTCTCTCTTTAGCCTGTCTTTCCTAAAAAGCCTAAAACCTTCCATTCCAATCCTCCACTCATAGGAGCCATCCCACCATTCCTGTGTGATGCCGATGATATCATACTGATGCAGGTGTGCACGTCTCTAATTCTTCTTGCTTGTTCCCCATATTATGTCCTTCTGTGTACAGGCATCTGAGACAGGCCGCAGATAAAGCCAGCTTGTGGGCTGGAGTGTCTGGAATGCCTTTGTACTTTTCCAGGAACCCATTACAGGTATTTGCAGCCAACTGGCAGGACTGGGATGGATAGGTGCCCCTCTCCCTTAACAAATCTGGTTTAAAGCCCCCTTCACCCGTCTGGCAAGTCCCTGACCAAAGATACTTTTCCCCTTCTTTGTCAGATGGACTCCATCAGCCCCTGGTAGAACAGGCCTGCTAAAGCAAGTCCCATGGTCTGAGTGACCTGACTATGGTACCATTTTTCTAACCATTTACTGACCTTCCAAATTCATCTGGCCATTTCCAGTACCACTTCTTTGACCTGGAGAATTGATGACAGAAATTGTTGACCTCCAGAGCCACCTACCCCAGGGCTCTCTAGTCCCTCTTAATGCTTCCCAGCCTGTTGCTGGCTATATCACCTGTGCCCACATGGAATATGAATAGTGGGTAATAACCAGTGGGTTTAGCTAGGCTTGGCAGCTTCTCAGTAAGATCCCTGATCCAGGCTTGAACATGGGTCAAGCTGACAGATGAGTGCCTCTGTGCCCTTTGGAGTCACCCACTACTATCACCTGCCACCTTTTCGTGGGTGAATTAGTTGTTAATTTCTTTATTTGTGGAGCAGATTGGACTGCTCCGGTTATCTCTGGCTGTTCTTCCAGTGTGCTGGGTGTTGCGTCGTTAACCTGCAGAGCTGCAGAGTGGTTCTGGGTGGGAATGTCCAGATGGGTGGGAAGGTCTGGTTTTGAAGAAAGCCCCTTCCTTTTTTTAGGTCCTGTCCTCTTCCTTTTGTTTTTGTTTGTTCGGGTTTTTTCCCTCACTACTTCCCAACCCCCCGTGTTAATGCCCTTCCTCCCTTCCATGAGTGCCAGTGGATGAATTTTTGGCCTCTCCTCAGTGGGCTGTGTTTTGCCCCACCATTAGAGCTTGGAACAACTGTCCAAGTCCCTCTGAGATTCTCTGATATCTTTCAGTCTTTTGACTGCCTCCTGCAGCTTGACCACCTGTTGCTGGAGGTTCTCCCCAGGGCATACCTGTTAGAGTTCAGTGAACTGCGCCTCTCACACTCCCTGATACTCTTTGACCTTTCCACTTCCTCTTGCAGCAGTGCCAGTACGTAGCTTGTCCATCTGTTCGCAGCACAGAGCTGTTACCTCTGCTGCCCTCCAGCATCAGTGACAAGCTCAGGCACTCATTGATGCTGGAGACCTGGACAAGTGCATGTTGATGTGTGAGGTCTGTCTGGATCATTGCGTTCCTTTTGAGAGTGGCTTTTTACTGAGTGGAAACCATAGTTAATCCTCTTCTAGTTGGGTGGGTGATGGCTCACTCCCCAAATTGTCCTCAGGTACAGGTGGGGGGTGTGTCCTACCTTTGCGAACTGCTGTGCGAACTGCTGTGCTACACCCTGGCTGCCGTGCCACACCCTGTTGACTCTCTCCCTGGAGTCTTTTAAATCTCCCACAGATGCTCCTAGCACCTCCCCCTCTGTGGCTGATTGGCTTGAGAGGGCTTCCGGGTCCTCACGGGGCTCTGGGCTGGTGATTCTGTGACCCTGCACTCAGGAATCCCCCCACATGATCCAACAGTCACCTCCGGACTTGCCTCAGTCGCCGCTGCTTCCTCCTCACTGACTGATGGTAAGGTCAGGGTGAGTTCACAGCAGCTATTAACCTGGGAAGCATGAAATATCAAAAGGACTGTGTTTTGGTAATCCCACATTCTTTTCTTCATCATCCTTGAAGGGCACACATGGGAGTAATTTTTTCTTACTACCTTTATTATTTGAGGTTGTTGCTTGCCATCACATTCAACTGTCAAGGAGATCCCATTTCAAGGCATATCCCATTTAGGTAACTATTTGCTTTGTTCAGCTAGTTGCTTATTAGTGCAAAAAATCACCAACCTCAAACATGGAAGGTTTATCTGTGAATGTGAAGCACTCCTCAGCCCTGCAAGTAAAGAACATTCTACTTCCTTGTGGGCTAGGGAGCTGCTCTGGGTTTTTATTAAGCCCTGCTCACTTTCTAAGCAGATTGGATGGCCCATGTGCCCAAAAAACAAATGAAATATCAAAGAAAGTTGATAGTCTGTGGTATCATGAGATGAAATGCTCACCAATTCAAAAAAATCCTTGTAGGGAAAGAGGAACAAAAGTCTTCCAATGCTAATTATGTAAAAGGTAGAGATTAGCATATTTTCTGATTATGTTCAGCTATTTCCATTCCATTTGTTTTTTCCATGATTTGTTTTAATGAATAAATTACTTTCACCATGAGGAGTGTAAGGCAGCATCAAAGAATTTCCTTGTCTGGGACCTGGGTGTGTGTGAAAGAAACTGCTTTCTAATGATCCAGGTTAGAGAGGAAAATTCCTGATCAGTCCAGAGGACTGGGTTGGAAGTGGTACCTGTGTTTGGAATACTGGAGTGCCATAGGTAGCTCTCATAATTTCACTGTTTACACAGTCTTCCTTAACAAGGGCTCATAGAGGTAAGCCATGAAAAACTCAATTTAATCCTTCCTTACTTTTATGTCTTATTTTTTTAAATCATCAGAGGGGTTTTTTTCCTCTTATTAATTTAAAAATAATACAGCATTTGAGTTGAGGAAAGCAAAGTTGTATTTATTTAATAAAAAAAGTTGTTTCTATTGGATTTTTTGTTAGAAAGGCAACTTTCAAGAATTATTCATCTAGACTTTGGTTTATATTTCCTTTTTTGAATGCTATACTTTGAAAGAAAACCTCTAGCCAGCACTCTAATAAAATTACAGACACAGAGGTTTTGTTCATTCTTTATCATATAGGTTGCAAAGCCTGTTGCTATTCTTTTTCCTCTAATTTTTTGCTTCATAACATTTTACCTAGCCCAATTCCATGAGTCATTGCATTTAATAACCACATTCTCATTATATGTTTTTCCAACTATTGCTTTTCTGTCCTGTCTCCATATTCATCTTGACCATTTTTCCTGTACTAAAAGGACTCTGCAGGAATTCAATTTCTAGTTAAATCTTTTACCCCACTCCCTTAGGCTGTGAAGCTGAATTAAGTAAATCCTACTAAAAGTAGTAAACCACGCCTAGCTGTGTCCTAGTGATACCAGTTGTCAGACTGTCAAAGTGAATGTGAGGACTGAACTCACTGTCGCTGCTACTGAAGGAAAAAGAATTCAAAAGACCAGAAAACCATCAACATCAGAAGTCCTGTGTCTCAGAGAAGCTGATACAGAAATAGCAGTCTTCCTAAGAAAAATATTTATTTGCACTGGCCTAATGGAAATTATTGCTGTCAGGCTCAGTATTTGAATATATGTTCACAAAGCAAGTGTGGCATTACTGATGCAAACACATACTGGACATTGCAAGAAAAATGATAACCTCCCCCCAGACAAAACTCCAAAACAAAGAGAGGGAATTGCCTCTTCCAAGCTCTCTGGGATACTGCAAGTGAGCACTGTAACATGGCAGAATTTATGAGTGTGACTAATACAAGGTGACAGCTCAGTTCAGATCTCTCTGCCCGTCTTTAGTGAGACCATTTTAATGAAATGTTTGTTTACTCTTCAAAAGCTGAACTCAGCTTGCAGGGAATGCCTATTTTGTATTTATCTGAGTCTGGTTTGGAAAAGATAGATATTTAAGTGTCTAACAAACCATAGCAGTGGTGAGTTGGCCTCTTATGGGAACAACAACAGCTCAGAAAATAACTGGCACCTCTTCACTACAGGCAGCAGATTCTTGCCTTCAGGATAACCAAAGCTATAGGAATTCCCAGGGGAATGAACACAGGAAAGGATCAAAAAAAGTAGTTTAACTGGGATTATTTGAGAACAGTGGTGGATGGGCTATTTTCAGCAATTATCATAGCAAATTGACACAATGTTGCCACCATTTCTAAAAAAAAATATAGCTATTGCAAAATGCTCATAGCAAGTACTGGTTAAGTACAGTTAAAAGAAGTAAAAGAGGGAAAGTTTTAAGAGAACAACAGTAATAATAATTATGGTAATAGGTAGCTGCATACAACAGCAAATACATTTTTTATTGTCTTTAACAACAAAAGGAAAAAAAAAAAGAGTTCCAAATAGGATAAGCACATTTCAAATACTGATATGCTAGAAATCTAGGTGGATTTTCTTTCTTTTTTCTTTTTTTCATCAGATTTTGTTCCAAGACAAACCAGGGGTAAAATATAAGTGAACTGAAGATGTGCTGCCTGTAAATCCACAGGATCATAAATCAAGAGTCCCAACTAAGACTAAGACTTAAGAGATGGGAAAGAAAAAATTACAGGCTTTAAAAGCACATCTTTTTCCCAAAAGACTGAAAAGATGTTAGTCAGCATGGCATCTGAATTTTTTTGTGCTTTTGCATGCAAGAAGAGAAAGACACACAAAGATTAACTGTAGAAAATAGCACCGCATGGGGTACAACTGAATGCCCCATGGCTTTCCACTACGTTCACAGCATCACAAACCTTTGCAGGCAAGACCATCATTCTCTGATGCAACCACAACAACCTTCCAATGACTCTATCTGAGATCTGCAGCCCTGCACCAAGCTTTCCTCTTCACTCCACTGTACCAGCGTGTGTCTGTTCCCTCTGGGATACAGGAAGTCATTCAGCATGGGCTTGTTCCGTGAACTCCAGCTGTCCACACTGTTGTGGAGGTAGCTGGCGTGGTCTCACCTCCCTGTGATCACATGCAGGTTCATCATTTCTCCCTTGCAACCCAGTATTCCAGCACAGACTACGCCTCTGAATTTTTTTCCCTTAAAATGCTACAACTCCATGAACATAACTGCTAAAGAATATAATATTTTGCTAAATTTTCAGCTTCACAAAAGCCAATACTAATGAGCACAGATCCAGTTCTGTTACTTGCATAATGAAAGGGAGAAATACTTCAATATCAACTAGAGTCCAGCCTTAGTTAAAAAAGTGTGTAAAGACACTGTGATGTTAATTTAATCATTGATGAATACTCATAAAACATTTATGGCAGTCAGTATCATTTAAGGTAACTGCAGATAAATATGTCTCATTTTATTGGATTGCTACAATATAACAATCTAATAAGAGTACACATAGAGTTTAAGACATGATGTTTCAGACTGTATTAAGTATTTGGCATGAAAATTACACATTTCATTGTTGTCTCATTAATATTATCACTATCATTATATACTAGTATGAACTACAAAATTGAGAAAGCATATTTTGTAAATATTTTCTAGTTGAACAGTCTGCCAACTGGTGACATGAATTTTTTAACCTCTTGTGAGGTGGGCTCCAATAGTGCCATTTATTTCAACAGTGGAAAACTGTAATCTTTCATGCCCTGGCCTATGCTTTTTCTCATTTTTCTTTCCTCTTTGAAGAACACTTTTTTTTAAATTGCTTTTACGCTGTCCGTTTTAATGGATTTTCTTTGCAAGGCTTCTTATGTTGAAATACATCAAATATACAAGTAGAGACTTACAGATTATCCACAGAAGACACTTTATAAATAATATGTCTACATGCTTTTCAGCATTTACAATATGGGAGCATATGGACAGATAATCACCCTTTAGATTTTATATAGTCAGATGAAAAAATTTTTTTTTCTTATTTCAGGTTTCTTTTTCCTCTCTGTGTTTCTGAATAAAAATTTTGTGGAAAGTGGGATATTTATGGTTAGGGTATTTTCCCCTTATCCCTTGGATGCTATTTTAAAGCAGTTTTCCTAGCAGCAGCTATATCTTCACCATATTCTAGATAAAAAAATGCACCTATACCTGGATGGCAACATTATTCATATTTTGCTATGAAAGATAATGAGACTTTTATAGACAAAAGCTGAATTTCACTCAGATAGTGAAATTCTCTATCAGGCAAAGATAATATCAGTATTCACATTGAAGTAAATAACTTTTAAATTTCTGTTACACTGATTTCCAGCTCTGAGTGGTTTTTTAATACATTTCTATGAATACTTAAAATATAGCAGTGATTTTGAGCCCAGAAGGTCTTAACAGACAGAGAACTGGAAGAAAACTCTATTTCATTTTCACCTTTGTTTGGCAATTTCACTGGTGCTTTCTCCTAAGAGAAGAGTGTACTGCATTTTGCAATTACAGCATGCAGCATTAGATCTTTTTCCAGGCAAACACGCAGGCCTGCTTAACATTATGTTAAATATTTTATATTAAAAAGACACAATTGATAGCCTATGGCTGCTGAATTTCAAACTTACTATGTGGATTATTTAATTCCATCCTATAATTGAACAATAGCCCCTCACTGTTCTAGTAGCCCCTAGGCTTATGATTTTACTTTTTCAGGTAACCATTTAAAACCAAAATATTCTGGAGTATTGGTTCAATGGAGAGGATGACATGCTAGTGAAAAGAACACTAGTAACTCAATCAGCAGATATCTACCAGTCATGGTAGAAGTCGTTTCTCTTTGATCTTCAAAAGTGTTTTAACTACACTAGTTTTCTGACTTGAACTTAAATTTGATATCCCTCTAAGCTTTTCTTATTCAATGCAAACCAATTTGTTATAATTTAAAAATTCTGTGTGACAGAGTAAAATTTATAGGCTTGTTCACATTTCATTCCATAACGTTCAAAGGTAGCGTCTTCTGCTGGACTTATGCACTATTTCTCTAGGCTGAGATTTCTATAAGAGCCTGGTTAAACACAATGTTATTTACTTGTGAAGCCGTTTAGAGCCTTCATCTTCTTTCATCCAGTTAAAATAAACCTGTGATAAAGGTGCTACTTTTATCACCCACCATAACACCCATCATAACACTGATCAGCAAGAAGTGCTAAAAAGCAAAATTAGCTTAATCAGCAGAACCTTTGTTCTTCTTATCCAGTCCTAATTTCCTGTCCAAAGGTGGGTTTTGAAATACCTTTAAAAATCACTATTTTCCCCAAGGAAGAGAGGAAGTAAATTTTAAAATTATTATCATTCTGAAGAACTTTTTCCTATCAAATAACCAAAATAATTGCTCACACTATCAACAGCACATCTAGAAGAGCAGAAGGTGAAATAGGGAGTGGCTAGGGCTACAAATACCTTGTGTACCAGAGCTAAATTTAATTTTGTACCTTAACACTCTTCTGCAATATCGTTACTTTGTTCATCCAGCAGTGGTAGCTATGGGTTTTGAAAAATTGTGGTCATTAAGAAGATGGAGGGATGCATTCAGAACAGGTGTAAGTCAGAGGTGGTTCAGAGATACTCTGGGTAATTAAGACCGTAAATTCCCAAACCAGACCATTGTGCCAGCCTGAGATTTCCAAACATTGCAGAGTTTTGGAATAATTTCTTCCTGTCAGAGGGTGACCAAACTATGCAGCCTTAATGCTGAATACCTTCATGTGCCATTGAAAATTATCCTTAAAAATTCCAAGATGGGAGGGATAGTGTTTAACAGATTAGATGTGGTAGGAAATGTTTTTGTGTTACATATGTACTTTAGGGTTAATTTCACAGACTTTACAGAAATGATTCTGGGTTTAGATCTGTGTAACCAACAACTGAACATATTCTTAAATCCCTGTGATGCTTAAGGTTGAGGTAAATATATTCTCTAGGCAGATGATGAACAACTTTAATCCTTTGAATACTATTTTGTGAACTGTGATGGCACAAATGGCAGGGTGTACAACAATGTTGTAAAAGGACCAGCCTCCTGATGTGAGTGAAAGTGGAAGCTATTCCAGTATCTCCAAAGTTCTAGAGCCTCTCTGCTGTCTTTACCTGTGTGACAGCCAGATCTGGGAACTCACGATACTTTTGAAACTTAACTTCTGTAAGTATCATCTGTAAAGAATAGTACCTTTAAACACTGAACTCCGGCACAGAAAAAAATTATTCTGAATACACAGATATCAGAAAGAGTTTAATAGAATTTGAGCCATATGACCAATATGACCGTTTTTGAGAATATTATTCTCCAAAATTTGAATGCAGATTCCTTCAATTTTTCTCTTCAAGTGGAGAACTTCTCTAAGATATTAATTTGGTTGGTTATAATAAACCTCTGGATAGACTTGCAGAGCTAATTATCTTGCTTACACGAGTAAGGTTGCCCTTAAAATCACTGGTACAAATTCCCTACTGCCTTAGATTAGTATAACTCTGCAAGATTCTGTTGGAATACACTACCGTAAACAGAATTAGTAGGTGAAGAATGAGACCAAATCGATTTGTGTTATTCTGAAATCCATGTGATTGTGCTTTCTTGCTTAGGCTACATTCCCAAACGAGGCTCCAATTTTGCACAGGATCCATAGTTATGTGTCGTTTTGTCAGGTTCTCGTTGGAGCTTTCCATATTCCACACGCATTGTGACAGATTTATTGCTTGTTACTGAGTAGAGTGAAATACAGCAGGAAGGAAATATAGTCCATTTTGACTTTAGATGCAAAAGCTTAATTAAATCAAAGTACTGGCACATTCAGTTCTCACACAAACCTGAATAAATTGTCAAATAACTCCAGTCACTTTGATAATGATTCCTTAAATATACACCCAAAAGAAAACATCTTCTATTGGCATCTTCTTATTATACAGTACTCCTGTAACACCAGATACTCTCTGAGAAATGGATATGCTTGTATATGCTGATATACAAGTAGTCTGCTTTTGACCAACTGTATTACACAAGAATTCTGCTGTGTGTGTTTTCTACACAATAAATAAACTACATATGAAAAAGCACCATGGTCACAACAAGTCAGAAAAAAAAAAGGAGAAGAAAAAGTAAGATGAAAAATGTGGGGAAGACGGGAGGGGAAGGAGAGGAGAGGAGAGACTGCTAAGTAAGTGAGCCATACTTAAATAAGAGGTGATAATATCTATCTTTCATTCTAAGCAATGCCTTTTTCTTCACTTTTCATAGATGAATGGTCTGGAAATATCACACCTAGGTCAGTTAAGAGTAAGATGTCCATTTACTTTGTTCAATCTGAATCAAAGCTTCTAAGCAAGTGTTGTGTGGAGAGTACAGGGGTCAGTGAGGAAGGTATCAAGTCTTTTCATCAGAGAAAAATGATGTTGTAAAGCTTAAGCTCCTTCAAGGGCTCTCAGGTAAAAAAAATGTATTCTGCTAAAGGTATAACAGAAAGAAAACTCAGATAACTTCCCTCTCATTATTCATCACCATTAAATAATCAGAGAGATATACATTCTTGGCTGTCTACAGCCTGTTTTCTGTTTTGTTTTGGTTTTGTAAGAGCCAGTTATTTAGAGCTTTTTGTTTTCGGTTTCAAAAGAGTAGACTCCCAATGACCATATGAAACCGTGGTGAAATATGACCAAAAATAGGATTTAAATTCACAGTCAGAGATTATATTTATTACTTTGGCCAGTTTCAGGATATGATGTGTCAAAACTAATTTTTCTTGGCCTGAAATAATACAGGCTTCTACTTAATCTAACTTCCATACGCTGTGAGTGAAAGTGTTTGGATTTTAGGGTAACAGAAGAAAAAATATTAAAATACTGGACTCTCATGTGTAAATATTGGACTGTTTAGGCAAGGGAAGTGGTGCTTGCTAGTCATATTATTCCTACAGACCATATGGCAGGCCAGATCACCACACCTTTCCTTACATTCTGATGTTCAACCAAAAACATTCACCTTCAATATCTCAGAGATGCTCCTGCATCTATGTCTCCTTCCAGAAGTGTCTGATATTCACAGATGGTGAAGGTCTCATAAACTGGAAATACCTTCCCTCAATGTTCTTGGGTACATGCTCCTCATTAAAAAAAAAAAAAAAGCTCATTATGGAGAGGAAAGGTCATTACTTGTGCACCTTCTCCTGCTACTGGGAACACACTAATACTCTGCAGCTGTGCTAGCTGGAGGTAGGAGAAAGGAATAAATCTGACTGAGTGTCTTTTTCCTGTCCGCTGGTCTCAACTGTTGCTCGTGGAAAGGAAGAGATAGAGTTCAGGTATTTGGCCACCACTAGCTTCTCTGATGGCTTCATGTCAATTCAAATTCAAAACTGACTTTCCCAGAGAAATTCTTCATTCTGGTTTTCCTACCACAATATGTTTATAGAGTTATTTTCCATGAAAAATATTATATTTCATTATATTTGAAATTTGGAAGATATTATTTCAAATACTGTTGTTTTCAAGATGGCATTTCTTTTCTCTTGCATCTCCTGGATATAGGAATGGTCCTACCTCCATAGCCCCGGAGATATGCAAACAGTCAGGCCTCTGCCTGTTATTTGCCCGAGCATCTTATTTTCCATTGCAGTGTTTCTAAAGCTGCTAAATGAAATAGTACAAGATCTTTATTCTCTTTGTACCCAGTAACTGTTGTAGTTCTCCAACCTTCTGTTTCTAGACTGTTACTAGGACCCTTTAATCCACTTCACAGAGACCCAGCCCACTTGCTGTGTGTAGTACATAAAGTGACAGTGTTATATTTAAAACATAATACAAATATTAAATTATTAAATTATGAAGAAGATCAAAATTGCAGTAGGTCAGTGAGATTAAACTGCGTCTTCTTCACAATGAAATTGAATATTTTTACCTTACAGGTTTTTAATAATTAGCATATTCAAATAGAACCTCTGCACCAGTTTATCTTTAAAAATCAAATTTCGCATGTGTTGTATTTAAAACCCACAAGTTAAGTGTCTCTGAGAGATAATCCCTCTGTAATTTTCCAGCTTCAAATTTGAAGGTAAAGAACTTTGCTCTTTCTATGCTTATTTTTTCTATGAATTCAGATGGGAACTGCTTCAAATGGGAGTCTCATAAAAGAATAAACAGCTTCTCTCTTTTAGAGAAGAGGGGTTTTTTACTCCCTTTGCAGCTCTGGAAAAGGACTATCAGAGCCTGAAAGAACACTTGCACAAGTCATTCTTAAGTGTCTGTCTGTTTTATCTTAAGATAAGATAAGAAAAATCAGTTTAAGTGACCCCTGGTACTGCAAGCTCAACATATCTTCATGGAAACTTTTCAAACTTAATTTAATTTGTATAAATGAATGTATTTGTATGTGTGTATGTGTGTGTTAACAGCAATGGCAACATGCAACTGAGACCATGGATTATTTTCACCCAAGGTTAAATCTCCTTGAGGTGCACACTGGATTTCCCCATTCTTTTGTGTTATCCACCAAGGTCATTGAGCAAAAGGAGTCTCATGCATGGGTTTGCCTTTTCGCAAGGAAGGAGTAATTTATACTTTCTCAGAGTCACTAATGTGCACTATAGTGACTGTACATCCTTCCACAGTGTGCAGGGGTTTTGTTTGGGCAGGTTGTTTAGTAGACTCTCTAGTGTTAATCAGCCAAGTGACCTCTGCTGGATTTGTATCCCAAATGCTTGAAGCTCCCAACACCCATCACTGTAAGTATAGTTTTTAACCACATACACCAATTAAAGGTTGGTGTGTGTGATAGGCCAAGGTGCCTATGAGTATCACCGTCTGATTTGTTTTATACTGGAGTGCTTTCTTGCCTTGAGACTTGTTTTTCAAGGCTCAGGGTGGTATTTCAGGCAGTGGTATTGGTCACAGGTCATGTTTTCAGCCATCTGGTAATAGTTTCCACTGTTCCAAATGAGTGGTGTTGATCTCAGCATGTTGTTGGTAATGGGATACAATCAGCATGCTACACCTCCCCATATTAGTACCTCAGCCATTATCCTCTGTGCAAGAAAGCCAAGCTTTATGTTTGGCTCTTTTGGTTATGGCATGTTTTGCATTCCCAGGATAACCTTGCTATGGTCTCAGTTGGTCATGTCCACCCTGCCAACACAATGCTGCATCCCTTCCTAGGTGTCCTGATGCATCATGGATTCACTGAGCAATGAATAAAGTCTTGATGTCCTATCACCAGTGTTTTCATCACCAGACTAAAATACAGCACTATAAAGACTGCTTTATTATGGAAAAGATTATCTCCATCCCAGCCACACACAGTGCAATGATACATTAAGATAAGCTGTTGTGTATTTCTCATGCCTAGCTATTCATACGAAGCTAAAACCACTAAAAGATAAATTATTAAACCTTTTTATCCCTCCTAAATGGGGACTCAATTTACAGAAAATATGCAAACTATAGGCTAAGTTAATTTTCTGTAAACAGACTATAGCAACCCTAGGTTTACTACTCTTTATTTTCTTTCCATTATTTCCCTTTTTTGTGGTCTCAGGTTTTCTGTGGTGTTCTTTTAAGTCACGGTAGGTTAGTCTAACTTGATTTATTAAACCTCCCAAAGAAATAAATACACCTTTTAGTATTTCTATGCACTTTTAGCCTCTCTGAGTTATTCCAAGCCTGATAGTTCTGCTGCAGTACAACTGGTGTGAAAGGAACACTGCAGGATGAAGCTCCCATGGAGGAAGAGAGGGTGTGAGCAGGGAAGAGGGATACCAGAAGGTAAGGATGAGAAAGAAAAGCCAGGAAAGAGTGACTAGTTTCAGACCCATCATGAGAGCAGAACTATATTTACTATATTTCAAGCATGTGTGTTGCACTGCAGACAGACCCACTTCATTTACTGTCTTGAGAAGCAATGACAAAAGGCAGAAACCAACCACCTCTGAGAAACTGAATTCAGATTCAAGTGCGTCCTGAAGGCAAGAAAAACATAGCCTCCAGATAGATTATAAAATAAAAGACTTCATGTGTAAATTTTGCAATTTAAATGGTATTTCTCTCATAGAATGATAAAATCATAAAGGTTGGAAAAGACCTTCAAGATCATCAAGTCCAACTGTCAACCTAGAACCATTACCATGTCGACCATTAAACCATGTCCTCAAGTCCCATATTCTGGGGATGGTGACTCCACCATTTCCCTGCACAGTCTCTTCTAATACTTTACAATCCTTCCCATGCAAAAAAAAAAAATCCTAATATCTAGTCTAAATGTCCCCTGGCACAACTTGAGGCCATTTCCTCTCCTCCTGTCACTTGTTACCTGGGGGAAGAGATCGACGCCCACACTGCTACAGCCTCCTTTCAGGTAGT
The DNA here is from genome assembly GCA_013400975.1 of Atrichornis clamosus. Lineage (NCBI taxonomy): Eukaryota > Metazoa > Chordata > Aves > Passeriformes > Menuridae > Atrichornis > Atrichornis clamosus. The sequence continues at coordinate 92,339 of WBMZ01001302.1, read as the reverse complement.
TGTAGAGAGTGACAAAATTCCCCTGAGTCTCCTTTTCTCCAGGCTAAACAAGCCCAGCTCCATCAGCCAGTAAGACTTGTGCTCCAGACCCTTCCCCAGCTCTGTGGCCTTTCTCTGGACAGGCTCCAGCACCTCAGCTCCTGAAGTGACTGTCTATCATGCCAAGTAAGCACCAAGTCAGCTTCGTACTTGATATTAATACAGGCTGGGGGATTGAGAGCTGGCCTGCCCAGGACTCATGTTGAGGGTGTTGGTGCATGAGAACTGCGATATGAGCCAGTAATGTGCCCTTGCAGCCTGAAAAGCCAACAGTATCCTCGACTGCATCAAAAGCAGCATGGCAAATAGGTTGAAGGAGGTGATTGTGCCCCTCTGCTCTGCTCAGGTGAGACCTCACCTGGAGTGCTGCAGCCAGCTCTGGGTTCCTCAGCACAGGAAGGACCTATTGCAGCAAATCGAGAGGAGGACTGCCAAGATGATTACAGGGCTGGAGCACCTCCCCTGTGAGGAAAGACTGAGGTGAATTGGGGTTGTTCAGCCTGGAGAAGAGAAGGCTTTGGGGTGACGTCGTTGCAGCTTTCCAGTACTTCAAGGGCAGCTTCAAGATAGCTGGAGACTATTTACAAGGTCATGTATTAAAAGACAGAGGGGAATGGATTCAGACTGAAAGGGAGTAGGTTTAGGCATTTACTGTGAGAATGTTGAGGCACCAGAACAGGTTGCTCAGAAAAGCTGTGAATGCCCCATCATTTGGAAATGTCCAAGGCCACTTTTGGGCAACTTTGTCAAGTGAAAGGTGTCCCGACTTGTGGCAGAGGGTGGTTGGCACCATATAATCTTTAAGATCCTTTCCAACCCAAGCCATTCTATAAGCTGAGAGGGGTTTTTTCTGTCTCTTGATTTTGTTTTTAATTTCAAGCTCCTGTTGGTCAATTTTCAAAGATGGCTAAATCAAATAAAATCAAATTAAGACAGTAGAATATTTCATATAATTTTCAATTTTGTTCAGCTTTGCATCTGCTCAAGGAGCTGCCAGATACAAATGCAGCTTTTTAGAATAGCAAACTGTATTCAAACAAAAAATTAAGCATTATATTTTTGGTGGATATTACTCAGAAAAGACTGTGAAAGGAGAAATGTAACTATGTTGTGTTTATTCTGGAAATTGAGACAAAGCATTTCACTTCAATTTGATTGCAAGTGCAAGATCTAGCATTAATGAATTTAAGCCATTGATATGAGCTCTTAAGTTAGAAAAGTGTAAAAACAGCGTCCTTATAAAACGGGGAGAAAAACGAATACTTACTGGTAAAAGAAAAAAAGACCTTTTTTAAAAAGGCTTGCTTTCATGTTTTTGTCCTTTTTTTTTTTCCTGGCTATAACAAAAAGGGGCTATTCTGAAATCAGAGATCCATAATGTCTTTTATAATTGCTCATGAATGATTTTTCTTTTTTAATGAAAGAAATATGTATTTTCTTCTTAACTATTAATTCCACATTGCCTCAGGGAACATACATTTTACTTGACAAAAACTGAGTAGTTTGTGTGGTTTAAACCAACCATTGAAATGGTCTTTTAATTTCCTTTGATAACTTCGCGAATATTAACTTACCAACATTTCTACATTACAGGAGGAAATTTCCCAGCAAAATATCCAAATATCCAAAGAGACATTTTAAAATTTCTTTTTATATGACCCAAACTGTTGCTTGCTCTGTTGACAATTAGAGATGATTGGATCATTTGATAATTTTAATTTTTTTGTTAAAGTAGGCAGGGTAGGAACCATGCCCTCTCCTATGATCACATAAAGTCTAACCCGTTTTGAATGCCAGAGAAATAGATTCAAACAGAAATAATGAACAATAACATGTGAATATGGGCAGATCAGAGCTGTAGGCAGAGGCACATGAAGATGCAATGGCAGACATTTCTTTTTTCTCCCGTCATTTCCCAATATATACTTATTAGACAAATGAAAAAGTCAGAGAAACACAAGAAGCAATAACTACCTAACACAACTAGAGCTATGGAAACTCCTTACTGTGACTTGCATCTGGGTTGCAGATCTGATCTTATTATCAGCTGACAGCGAGGCCAATCCTCAAAATGTCTCTAAAGTTGAATTTTACAGCCATAAAGAAGCTAAATCTAAATCGTTATACCTCTGTAAGAGAGGATGGGTTCACACCTGTCTCATATCCTATAAATGCACGTCTCCATTTCCTCCTGTGACTTCAAATTGTTATTACTATTACTAATAATAGGAACAGTGAAGTGAGTTTCTTTTGAAAATCCAAGACTCAAAAAGTCCTAAAATTGGCAGCCACACAGCATATTCATCTGAAACACACATGAGATTTTCACCTGCCTCAGCTTGAAGTCTTAGCTCCAAGTTTTTTTTGTTTATTAGTTTGACTGATTATATAACAGGCAAGATTTCATCCTGTAACCTTCTTGTTTGAGCATTATGTTTCAACAGCTATTAGCTAATGAATTGAGAAATATATCATTAAACGTGAAAAGCCAAATGCAAGTGAACAGTAGTCCTAAATGCAAGAAACAGAGAAAATGGCTTTATCTCATAATGATAGCAAAGTATTATTTTGAATTACTTTTGCAAAAGGAAAAATGTTCACTGTCTATTCTATTGTGCACCATTTATTAAGAAATAAATACTAATATAGTAGAGATAAAGCCCTAATGAAGGTTCTATCTGTGTGCAGCCTAGAAGTGTTTAAAAATGAAAATTATCACATTTGAATATCTGATATCTTTTCGACAGAAAAGGCTCTTTAAATTTATGTCAGGACACAGTGAAATAAATAGCTCAGTATTGTTGCTGGTATTTTTTTATTATTTAATAGTTTTTGGGGTCTTGTAGGATTGAACCTACTGAAAACATTAATTGCATTCCTATATGTCCATGTAGCTTGTATATCACACTTCTGGATCTGTTTCATAATACGTGTATAACATTTCTACTTCTCGGTGATAATATTTTTTCATTGCTTGTGAAATTTGTCTTTTGAGTGTTGAAGTGAGTAGCTTTGGAAAAACAACCAATTTGTTCCATATATACCAAATATTCAAAACAAGAATATACTATTTTATTTGTGTTTCTGTGTGTTTATGTGTGTGTGTGCATCTGAGAGTAAACAGACCATTATTATTTACACATATATTATTACAAAATTGTTTCTCATTCCTGTCATCAGACTTCTGCTCTTTCTTCTCTTGCTGCTGGCTCTGTGATAGAAAACAACACAGAAAATTCGTTCACTGGTTGAGAAGACTGAAGTTAATATGTCATTTCTTGACAAGGTCAAAATAAATAGAATCCTTCCCATAAAAACATCATTTCTTTAACTTTCCTGGTTATAAAAAATTATGGTGACATAATATGTCTGCTTTGCAGTCTTATGATCTGAGACTGAGCAGTTCAGGACGGCTGGGAACCTGCCGAGATATTACTCCTAGGATTTTACACTCTATTAGAGAATTTTTGGGGCCTGTCTACAAAAATTAGGCAGTACCCCTTCTAGGAACACAGCTCTCTGAGATCCATATTACTTTGCTTTCCCTTACAATAAAAATGACATGATTAATACTCTATACATCAAGCGTAGAGAATCAGAGACTATTGTCAAAACCCCCAAGTTACTGACACCTCTGCATGTAAAATTCCACTGATTAGAAGTTCAACTGAGTGCACTGGGCTTAGATAGTGGTATAAAATTTTGCAGCTAAATCACCTTCTTTGCAGAGCTGGGACTGTATTCAACTCTTTCACCAAACATCTTAACTAAGAAATATCTTTGTATCACAGAGGAAATGTGTCATGGTTTAGGAATGGTTCTCCCCAGTTCAGTGCTTTCCCTTTCCCCTTCCTCTGTGGCGGCTGGAGAGAAGAATTGGAGGCACAAAAAGTAAAAATCAGAGATAAGAACAAGGGTTGGCATAAGAGCAGTTTACCGGAAACAGCAATGAGATGACAAACAGTAACAGCAGCAATACCAATGACAGATGGTAAAAGAAAGAAATGATTCACAGGGAACTCCCCCTACAGCAGACAATACCAGACAGCTTCCTCTGCCACGTTAACTCGACCAGACTGGAATCCCTTCTCCCCGGAAGAGTGTCTCTTCCCCTTGCCTCCAGCAATGACATGAGGTGGTATAGAATAACCTCTGGATCCTAACCATGGCCCCTCCTGGCAACAGCAAAATTTAAACCTGTCCTGGCTGGAACCAGGACTAAATTCATCATGGAACTGACTATACATGGCATATGAAAGAACCAATGTAGTTGACATATGAACAATCACACAAAGCAAGTCATGACTATTTGCATTACTGAATAAAAAAGAAGACATATTAAAGAAAAGAACCAGAAAAGCACAAATAAGAGAGGAAGAACAACATGCTAAGAAAATTACTAAGAAGTTTTGAATTTTTTGCCACATTGAACAACTATATTTCAATCTGAAGCTATGTATAAACTCCAGTTCAGGAATATTGCAGCAGAACCACCAAAATTTGTTTAAATCATCATACTCAACAGACTTTGAAAGAGCTCATTTATACCAGCCATCTACATGGTCCATTGTTTATGAGCTTTCTTCCCTAACCCATCTTCAAACAGCATAATTGTAAGTTCAAAGTTAAATACAGTTCCCTAGCTCTCACTGATGTCAGCTTAATTCCTCTGATACTATTGGTATGTGTTATATGTCAAAACTAAAGATTGTAAACACTAATTGCAAAAAAAGTATTTAATTCCATGTAATGTACATTTATTTTTTTCTACTTTGATCTTAGTTCTCTGTGTGCTTTATTTCACACTGCAATAGCAGTATGAAAACTCTTCTAAGGGAAAAACTTGTCCTGCCTCCCTAAAGCAAAATGAAGACAAGCAATTATTTAGAGGTGATATTCACATGTAGCTGATTCTCATTTGATTTAATGGTTTTCAATGTAGACTTGCCAGTGGTTGGAATAAAGAAATGCAGACAATGGGAGAGAAGAAATTTAACAAACCTTGTCACCCTCTGGAGGACAGATATGAGATTCATTGCTTTCCTGCCACAGGCCAGTGAACCTCCATAGAGTAATTGTAGCAGAAATCTTTTGTGTTCGGCTGGAATAAGATACGAAGATTCCATGTCTCTGTCCAAATCCACTCCAGGACAAAATTGTCCAGTTTAAGATTTGATTTAATCTAACCCATCTCATTTTACATTATCAGAGACATAGAGCCCATGCAGCCAATGTGAACGTGACTTCATCAGTGTTGCAACATCTACCTCTACACACTCAGAGCACAAGAACATCCACCACATCAATTGTTTCTTAAATTATTGTGTGTTAGGGCTCTGAAAGCAGTTCGGGTCATAACTGGGGATTTAAGGAATATCAGTCCTGTTTGTTACAGCTCTTAAACTACACTGCAAACCCAGCTGCTTAATATTTAGAGAGAAAAAAATGTGCTTCAGATCTAAATGAAGTATTTCTGACCAAACTCAAGGAATTCAAACTCTAAAATTTACCTCTAAAAGCCATAGTCACAGTATGATCACAAAGCTGTTTACAATATCCTGCAACCTATATTATTTAAATTTCAATTGTGACTTTTATAATTTTCTGTGTATTCTACTGATTTTGTATGCCTGTTTCCTGGGTACAGAGACACAGGCGTGGAGCTTTTACTGCTGTCTATTCAATACCACCCACATCACACCTGGAGTGGCATGGTTTCAGCAGGAAGAAAACTGGGGCTGGAAATAGAAAGTTTGCCATTTTTGCCTGGCTCGTTCCAGGCAGAAGCTACCAGGTCAGTCCAATGGAGCTAGCCCCCTGCTGCCACCAGCTCTTCTTTTTCCCATTCCTCTGAGTTGCAGTTTTTGTGGTTTGGTGCTGAAAGACAGTGATGGTGAGCCCAAGATGCCGCTCCAAGAAAAAGAAAAGGGAGCAAGAGCAGCAGTGGTGCAAGGGCAGAGCGGAGTGAAGTGGCACTAGTGCCACAGGCATCTGCGAGGAGTTGCACCAGTGCAGTGGAGTGGTTGGAGGGGACGACGCAGATGATCTAGCTTCCAAGAGGCTTTGTTTTCCTTAGCTCTCCATTGTTCTTTTTGGACTGGGGGTGTGGGGGAAAAGCATTAAACCATGGAAGCTCTCATTTGTCACATTGCTGTTGTTTTCCCAAATGCCACAGGCCCCAGTGCAGGGCCAGTTGCTATCTTGCCTTTTATTTGAAACCATGGCAGATGCTGTCTTTGGGAAGTGTTTTTGTTTGTTTGGTGGTGAAGACTTTTCTGTGAGTAAAACACTCTCTGTATTGTACTCTCTTTGTTACTAATATTGTTATGATTATTGCTATTTTCAGTAAATTGTTATTCCAGTTTATAGTCTCTCCCAGTGTTCCTCCATTATCAGAAGGGGCAGGGGGAGAAGGGAGCAGCTTGAGTGGGTTTAATTTTCTAGATAGGATTTATAATCAGCACACATATGATTTTGGGAAACATTTTGGTGCATTTTATTTCATTGCTTATTTCCAGCCATAAAATAGCTTAATTTTCTACAACTTTATTTATCTGAATAACATCAGCAGTTATAGATGTAACATCCAAAGTACTTACCTTGTCTTTTGGGAATACATTTTTGCACAAGTTCTTTTGTATGCTGAAGACTGCAAAAGCATTCTGAATATCCATGGAAAATTGTTATGCTTGCATCTAAAGTATCTGAAAAACCATTACAAAAAATACGATTTGTGATTGAAGGTTTATGATTTTGAAATGGAGAAAATGTTTTTTTTTCATGGGAATTCAAATCAGGGGATTGCAAAGCAGACTTGAAATTCAGCAATTACTAAAGTGATTTTTCAAATTCATACCTAATTTTCTGCCTGCTTTTCTACCAAAGTTTTAATTTAATTGCTTACATTTGTTTGTCTTACAAAAGGCCCATCTCTAAGCTGAACACTGTAGACTTCTCAGAGACATGTATCTGCTATCTACTTTATGCCAAAAATTTTTCTTAAGTGGCTCTTCAAGTGTTTGCTACTGTTTCATATGAATGTTGCTGTATGATTCTTTCATAAAAATTATTCTGTTTTTGCTGTTATCCACTTCCTAATATGCATTTGCTGGAATTATTCTTATGTTTTCTATATTGGATTACAGGTATACTAGCCATCCTCTTGTTTTAGACTTCTAGTTAAATGTGTTCTTTCTACAGTTCTATAACTTCCCATTCAACACACATTATTCTACAAAACGTCAGTGTCTTTCATCATCACTATATAGATGATTTTAAACAAAGTTAAATGTCCAATTTCTAAGAATTTAAAGAATGTTTATCTTGAAGAAGAATCCCATGGTTAATTGGAGGAGATAATTCTAAATAAAAGGAAAATATATGAGGAGGATTTTATTTTCCTTTAGTAAAAATGTTCTGTTGTTATACATATTAATTCCAGCTCTCTACCAGATATTTATCATGCAAAGCATTTCACAGAATCTTAGTGTCACAGAACGGGTAGGGTTGGAAGGGACCACAGTGGGTCATCTGCTCCAATCTTCCTTCCCAAGCAGAGTCATCCTAGAGAGCACATAGCACAGGGTTGCATACAGAAGGTTCTTACATATCTCCAGTGAGGAGACTCCACAGACTCTCCGGGCAATCTGTTCCAATCCACGGTCACTCTCACAGTAAAGTTCTTCCTATATTCAGACGGAACTTCCCGTGCATCAGTTTCTACCACCTGCCCCTTGTCCTATTGCTTGCCACCATCGAGCAGAGCCTGATCCGTCCTGTTGACACCCTCCCTTCAGATACCTACATTGATGAGATCCCCTCTCAGTTGTCTCTTCTTGAGACTGAACAGGCCCAGCTCTCTCAGCTTTTCCTCATAAGGGAGATGTGCCAGTCCCTGAATCATCTTTGGAGCCCTCCCCTAGACCTGCTCCAGGAGCTCCATGTCTCTCTTGCACTGAGGAGCCCAGAACTGGACAGAGTACTCCAGATGTGGCCTCTGGAGCAACCCTTCTACTAGGGTGAGTGAAAAGGGGCAGGATCACCTCCCTCAATCTGCTGGCAGTGCTCTTCCTAATGTACCCCAGCATACCACTGGCATTCTTGGTCACAAGGACACACTGCTGGCTCATAGACAACTTGCTGTCCACCAGAACCCCCAGGTTGTTCCCTGCAGAGCTGCTTTCCAGCAGGGCAGCCCCCAGGTGATACTGATGCCTGTGGTTATCATTCTCCAGGTGCAGGACCCTATATTTGCCTTTGTAGAACTTCAGAGTGTTCTTCTCTGCCCGTCTTTCCAACCTGTGAAGGTCCTTCTGAAGGGCTGCACAGCACACTTTGGTGTGGGCCTCTCCTCACAGGTTTGTATCATCAGTGAACTTGCTGAGAAGGCATCTTCCTCTTCATCGAAGTCAATAATGAGTAAGTTAAACAATACTGGGCCCAGTACTGAATCTAGTGGGGAACACCACTAGTGACAGGCCTCCAACTAGACCCTGTGACACTAATGATGACCCTCTAGAATCTGACATTCAGCTAGTTCTCCTTTCACTTTACTGCCCACTCATCCAATCCACACTGCCTGAGTTTGCCTGTGAGGATGTTGTGAAAGACAGTGCGGAAAGCCTTTCTAAAGTCAAAGTACCCACTGTTCTCCCCTCCTCCATTGAGGCAGTTGTTTCATTGCAGAAGACAACTGGGTTGGACGATAATTTACATTTAGTGAATCCATGTTGAATGCTCTGAACACCTCCTTGTCAATGGGGATAGAAATTGCCTCCAAAATGAGGTGTTCCATCACCTTTCCAGACATTGAAGTGAGGCTTACTTGTTCACTGGATTCTCCTTGCCCTTTTTGAAGACTGGTGACATTTCCTTTCTTCCAGTTGTCAGGGCTCCATGACTTTTCAAATATGATGGGGAATAGCCTTGCTGTGATTTCCACTAGCTCTCTCAGCACTCATGGATGCATCCTGTCAGGGCCCATGGACTTGTGGAGTTTGCCTAAGTGATCTCTAGCTAACCTGAGCCTCCTTGGCCAGGAATCAAAGAGTATTGAATTAGTGTCTGTCTTTCAAGTTTCTGTTACCCTGGTCTCCTGGGTTAGAGTTTTCTGAGGGGTAATCTTGTAGTGAAGATCAATGCAAAGAAAGCATTCAGTGAGTCTGCCTTCTCTGCATCCTTTCTTACCAGGGTCCCCTCTCCCGTTAGTAACAGGCCGACATTATCCTTTTTTTTCCTTTTATTATTTGTGTCCTTGAAAATCCTTTCTTGTTGTCCTGACATTCTTGGCCAGATTTAACTCCAGGAGGACCTTGGCCTTCCTTTCCTTGTTTCTACTGACTCTGACAACCTCTCTATATTAATTTCAAGTGGCCTGGCCCTGTTTCCATCTTCTGTGTATTTTCTGTTTGCGCTTGAGTGATGACAGGAGTTCTGTGTTCATCCATGGAGCAAAATTTCACATATATTCTGGTCTTTCAGCAGCAGTCTAATGAACTAGGAACTTATAACTAATTGCTTCTACAAGGAGACTATAAAAATGAAAGAAATAATTTCAATGGCATATATTGTTCTGTCTTAAATGCAATGACACAGACATAATTTTAATATGAATAGTGCTCAGTACTTCTCTTATTATGTTAAGGATGCACCATTACTCTTGTGAAAAAGCAATGATAACTGCATTAACAATAACTGGTACTCCCAGTTGATAAAGATATTAATTGTTAAGTTTTTGTTAATTGTTAAGTTTTTGTTAATTAATGAGACATATTTTTCTTTAAGATAACCAAAACTCAACTTTATGATCACGAAAACATGTGTTGGAGTATTAAGTTGTTAGGCTCAGATACACATTTCTTTGAACCTGGTAAGAATAACCCTTTGTTTATTATGTCCAGAATATGCCTTTTCAGATAGCTATAACTGTTTCACAACTATAAATTCTCTTGCTTTTAAGCATTGTGTTTCCTGAAGATATTGTAAATACCTTTTAGTGAAATTTTTTTGAAGAGCCAGGAAGTGAAGAGACCCTTTGGAGAAAAAACTGCAACCTTATTACCTTCACCCCAGCAAAGTTACCATAGATCTCATTCATATATGATCTCTGACATTTATCCTACTTAAACTCACAGACACTTACTGAACCTTAAAGTATAGCCGTACTAGTCAGAAGTATAGTAACTCCAGAAGTCTCCCTGAAACTATCAAAAGAAGTCATCCCAATCAGCTGAAAAACTGTCCATGGGCATAAGTGTCTCAACTTCTTAGTTTTATATTTTTTCTTTCCTCTTTCTTCTCAATACAAGAAAGGTAAAATGCAGATATCCTGTTTTAGTTATCAGTTAAACTCTTGCTCCTTACTATGGTAGTTTAATAACCTGTTACATAATGTCTTAGTCTAAGGCAATTATATGGGGCAGAGCCTCCAAAGTGAGTTACATCCCCTTTAGTTTTAACTATTAGATACAAAGGTGCTGAGTCACCTGGTCCCCTGGTCACCAAGATAACAACGAGGAGGAGAAAATCCTCCTTCCAAGATGGTGGCCACCTTCTTGGGTAGCAGACCACATGGACCAGAAGACAAAGACAATATGGTAGAGAAGACCCTCCTGGCTCAAATTTTCCTCTGGAACAAAAAACCAGGAAGGTAGGGGCCTACGAAGGTTATCTGGTGGCAGATGGGAATTGTTGGCATTGCCTGGGAAGCTCCGGCCCTGTGATGTTGATACCAAAATTGGCCAGATAGAAACTTTCTAATACAATTTTGAGTGTCAGAAAGCAGTCATTCTTTATTGCTGCATCGTGGTCACTCAGAGGATCCTTCTTCTAATCGAGTGCCCCAGGTGTTGGGTGAACAGTTTTCATCACACACACTGATTATGTATTTATTAGCTATCCCCCGTTACTTGATGTATATGTGTTACTTTACTTTACATAGTCACACCCCTTACAGGAAGTCCTTATGTGATTCTTTGGGGGCTGTCTGCAATGTTAGGTGTCCTTTTTAGGAAGCTGTTCCTCAACCTCTGCTATTAAGTAAGTGCAATATTGTTGTTTTGCATAACTTCTGCTTTGTCAGCCTTGCAGAGCTGAGTTGGCATCCTAATTGCATTTTGCATGAGTCATGTTTGCCTAAGTTACATCCTTTATCTGCTTCTCCAAGAATGTACTGTTCTGTTCTAGTTCTACTGTTCTTATCAGTGTTGCCCCTGCTTCCTTTCAGGAACCTCGGCAGTGTATGTGTGTGTGTGTGTGTGTGTGTGTGTGTGAGGTCAGTGCTGCCACTTGCTGCCTCCTCCTGCCACCCGCTGGACTCAGTTGGTGGCAGTGCAGCTGTCTTGGGTCACTGCCCTGATGGGGAGGGAGTGGGGGGCCAGAAAATGGACTTGCTGAGCATTGCAGAACAATGGCCCCAGCCCCGCTGGTCCCAACTGCAATTGTGGAGCTGTCACTTCAGGCTGTTTGGCTTGGGAATAGCCTGGTTGCCTCTCCGCACCATCTTGTCCTCCAGAAGCGTCCTGGAAAGGCTCAGAAATGGGAAAGGACCTGCGGGTTGTGCAGTGCCAGGATCTGGTGATTCCTTCACTTCAGTGAGCTGGTCAAAATGGACCCCTTTCTGGTTGTGGCCACGGCTCTTTCCCTGCCAAAACCACACCCATGACTGTGACGTGAATGATACCTGAATAGACAGCACTGAAAACTCAAACCCCTTCTCTCTGTACCCAAGGCACATAGTAAAGAACAGTAGTGAATTAAATTTTCAAGTATTTTGCATATCACAGTATTTCATTCCTTTGCAACCTCCCATCTCTTCTAATAGTGCCGATGACCAAGGTGACTTGCCATGCTGGGTGAATTGCTGGTGCTATATTGGTCTTTCCTGGTTGGCCAGAAAGTAAGGTGAAAGCTGAGAATGCCATAGCTGATTTTCACTCAACTTGTCCTCAACTAGGGGTGTTACTGTGTAACCAATTGGTGGTTTTCACTGTATTCAGAGAAGATGAATTGTCTTTGAGACCTGTCAAGTTTGACTGAAATTACCCAGTAGATCAAAAAAGGACATGGAGGAAGGAGAACTGACAGGTGTGCAGAAACCTGATAAGCACTGAACACCTCATGTCTTACCCAGGTTAAGAAAAGTCATGAAAACTATATTACCTATTTCTTTTCCCAGTTTCATTGCATAAATTAGGAACCATTCTATCATTGCTTTCGGTCTGATACAATTCCAAATGTCGATGACAGGACAATTGGCTTTTCAACCTAAGTACTTGACTGTGTTTAGAATTCTCTGTTTGACATTTATATGCTTCAGTTCTTAACAAATTGTCATCAGGTCTTTATTTCTGATGTACAGCAAAGGAAGTAAAACTTCACTTGTCTGCCATGCATGGCTCCCTTGAATCTGTTTGGTCACAGCTGAAGTCACTGAGTCAATGCTTTTAGAAGAAAAAAAAAAAAGCATTGCTCTTCAGTTGAACTTCAAGCCTCTTTTATCTCTTAGCTGATGAATGAATTGACATGTCATAAGTGTTTGTAAAAAGAAATAGCAGGAGGCATGCACGTAACCATCTTCTTACCCAGCCATGCTATTTACCCATAGTCTTTAAAAAGCTAGTTTTCATTAAATATGCTGTTGCATGTCTTTTTATTTCACTATTTGAAAGTAGTAAATCACAATGTTGAAAAGGCAAATCTGATGTACTCTATTTCCTAGTGACAAAAGTAGACGTAGATATATACACATTTACTGTACTAGTTATATGTCACAGAATCAAACACCAGTATTCATTATTGTTTTAATCCAGAGAGGAATTTTTTTTGTTGTTTTTGTGTTAAAGCAACAAAGTTTTCAAACTGTTAGCAGCCTGCATTTTTTTGCCACTTTCACATAGGAGAGGCATTTCTTTTTGCTAGAGATCTGAGATCAGAAAACAACCACATGTTTAGGTGCCAAAACTCAGCAAGTAGCTCTGAACTTATTCTGTCACACTTTCAATAAATTCCATCAGTTCCTAATAGACTCAGTGATATATTGTGCTGATAGCTTCATCAAGCATTTGTTTTATGGCTAAATATTGACTTAACACCTTGCATAAGAAAAAAGGTTAAATGAGGAAAAAAATACCCCAAATTCCTTTGAAAATATTCACCATAGTGTTTGCCTCATTTTTTGTCTTTACAGCTCAATTCCATTAAAATGAAAAAGCCCAGTCTATGCATGAAAAACACAATTAGAAAATTAAAACTGGACCATTTGGGAAGCGTACTGGTTTGAAAGTGAACCATCGGATAAATTAGCGCCCACACAAACACTTTGAGAGAAATCTCAGGTCGGAATTACAATTTAATGAAAAAGATTACAATAAATGTACTGATACAGAAAAGTGGGGAAAAACCAGATGGCCAGAGCACAGCCTGGCAGCCTGTTGGTCAGGGCGAAGACTGCAGTCCAGATAAGCAGTAGTTGCTCTCTGGTGGAAGTGGTGGTTGCTGTCCAGCTGAGAGTGGTTGTCTGCTGGAGGTTCTGCAGCTCCCGGAGACCCGCCCAGCCGGTGCCGGAGGTAATCCAAGCTTCACAAGGTCCAGGTTATATACAGGTAGGAGCGTTTGGTGCCTCCCCCAGGGTGGAGCATTTCACAGTGGAGCAATGAGTCACAGGGTAGTTTGGCTGGGTCGTTACAGCAGCCCGTTGTCCATGGTGGCCCATTCACTGAGATGGCCCCCTCAGTGCGGGTGTGAGCAGTATCGGTGCTTTCCCGCGGAGAAGCCGTCCCAGCTGTGTCTTTTGTGAAGACAAAAGGGACAGACACTACCCGGCTGTACACGGTTTCCCTTATCTAACACACAGCTTGTAGTTTGAGGGGGCGAGCGTGCACTGGGCAGCTGTTGCAAACGACCCATCATTAACAGTTCATCAGGGATAATGTAGATGGAAGTAGAATATATTGTTTGTTTACACCCCATGTTGTAATGACAGGAAAGTGTTTAAAAAGGAGTTGAAACCATAACTTGAAAATCCCTGAACTCTCAGACAGAGATGGAACTGTTGATGTAGCATGCTTAGTGTCTCCCAGGTGTCAGGAACATTTTAGGATTAAATCGATTACCCAGCAGCTAGGTAACTATCCTGCCTGGAAGCGTCAATGAAGTTTAACACTTCTTGCATTCTGAAGGGATCTTTTCTCTGAAGAGTCCTTTCTCTCGAGAAGTAACAGTTTTAATTTCTGCTTTCATCTCACCAGTTTTTCAGATCATCTGCTTGTACATGTATAACAATAAATATTTTTTGTGTTTATTTGCTCACTATTTCTTTAATATGAAACTACCTTACTTGGTCTTCTCTTGGAGGCAAATCTTTTCGTTTTAAGGACAGTTAAGACCAACATGAACCTACAGGTAGCAATTTTCCTCATCTTTTTCTACCACTCTGTTGCAGGTAAAAAAGACTTTTTTTCAGGGAAACTATCTAGAGGGCCCAAGTTAGTCCCCTACTCTGAAATGTCCCTGAAAGAAAGAATTCTTTGTATGAGAATTTAGCTTCATTTAAAGACATTAATGTCTATGGAAAAATAGACTTTGTATTAAAACTAATGTTTAAGGTTGAGTTTTTGTTGGTGGTGTGTGTGTATTTGCCACAATGCTTTCCAAAAAAACGCCCTTTTATTGATGACATGTTGAATCGGCAGCGTATTTGCAGGATAAGGTATCGTCATTGTCTTCTGTACATTTGTTGAAAATGTCCTCAGTAAATGTAAGACATTTTTATGTGCTAGACCCTCCAGGAATATGTGGACATGGCTGGACAAAGCATTGTAATAAAGTAAACACAATTATTAAAAGTAGCGTGACTGTTTAATTCTGGATACGATTTTTAAATTATTTAATATTTCATGGTGCTCAGATATATTCAGCATCTAAAGCAATAAATTCAGTTTGCTTTCTGTAGTCATACATGTTACATATGTTTTTCTGTTTTATAACTAGTACAGAGAGCCATTTAGCCAAAGCTTTATACTCTGTGCCTTCGCAGATGACCTCCAGCTACAGAACATGAAGACTTGTTTGTCTAAAAGATTAGTGTTAACTGGTACAGTCTCAGCAATGAAATAAGTGGCTGAAATGCAAACTAATCAAATACATAGCCTCACTTTAGAACAGCAGGATATTTTCTTTGCCTGAAAGTCAGCCATACCGATGTCCATTTCTATACAACATTTCTTATGCATCCAAGAATCAGGCAGATAATCATTTGCAGCTACTTCAAATCAAGTCTAGGAGACAAATGTAATGTGTTGTGACTTTTTAAGTTTAACTGGAAATTAAGTCACATGGAGCTGCTCAACTGCAACCCACCCAGTCCAGTGGGAGAGACAAACGTCAGAGATCCAGAGATGAGATAAGAAAAATTTACTGGAAATAGCAATGATATAAGAAAACAAAGTAACAGCAACAATACTAATAACAAAAGTTTTTTAAAAAGTGTTTTACAGAAAAAAATTGCTCACCAACCAACTGACGTGACCTGGTGCCATGTGCCCCCCTAAGACAAAGAACAAAATGGCCGTGGACCGTCTAGACACACATTTGTTCCCCCAATTCCAGACAATGAAAAACAATGTTGGACACTGCTCCATTTGCCACTCAGTCCCCCAGAAAACAGCAAAATGGGTGCAGATTCCCCATGAATCCCCTTTTTCCTCTACTCAAAATCACGTCCTCTTCTTCTCGAAAGTGAGAATGTCTTACTTATGCCCTGCCTTTAATGATGTGGATAACACAGAATAACAACCTAGACATGCCCACACAGCGAAGGGCTCTGCCCCCTCACATACTTGGCCAAAACACATGCACCTGATGAAGAGCTCTGTTCACCACGAGCAAGTTAAAAGATTCATTGTGTCTTATTTACTTGGGTCACTTTGCCACGCCATCTCATTCTGAAGGAAATGGCAAGTACTGCAATATACAAAGCTGGAGCTCATCTCCCCTTACCTGTACCTATAGGCCTTCTGTTTGTTTCTAAAAAAGTTGACTTTATCAAGAATAGAAATGTAGTTGAATTGCCATCATCAGTTCCTGTAAGCATTACATGTTGTGCGTCTTGACTTCAGTGATGATCTCCCTTTGTTGTACTAGTGACGTAAGTCACCAGAGCTAGCAGAAAAACAAGCATAATTGAAGTGTAACTGTCAGCCCAGTTGTGTGAACTGGCTAAGCTGAATCAAATGGTAAATATAACCCAGTGGCCCAGGAGCAGAGGGAGCAGGGGGAGGCTTTGATTTCTTCATATTTCCCTTCAAAAAATGCCAGCATTCTGTTACTATTTTGAACACAAACTATGCCAATTTCAATCACACTTCTGCCAGTTATAATTTTACTGGTATTTGTTGGAGGTCTCGTTATGAACACTTGCACACAGCCTCTCGTGAGAAGCTGCCCAGGTAAAGTCAGAGAGGCACTCAGGGCCTGGTGCACAAAAGGATGAGCACAGCGTAGGCTGCTACAGTGTTGGTACAAGGGCACACCACTTATGCCAAGAGGTAGGAAACCATGAGGGCACCACAAGAACCCAAGAATTCATGTCCAATTAAAAAAAGTGAATTTGGCTCTAGAGAATAGAGCTGTATATTCAGCACTTTGCCACAACAGGTTTTGGCCTAATGTTCTGCTTTTCTAGTTACTGAGTTGCAAATACTTGGAGAGGTATGCTACAATACAGGAGTCACTGATAAAAAGAAAAGAGTCCTCCACAACTGCTTAAAGGAAAAAAACCACCACAGTAAACTTCTGCTTTAGCAAGCTACACATCTAGGGCCACATATTAGCATATGACAGGATAAAGACCTGTCTTTTCTGTCAAAGGCTTGTCACAGTTTACTAGAGATCAAATACATGCCCCTATAAAACACATGATATCATTATAAATGTACTATCATTCTGTATTCTATACTTCTTCTACAGCAGGGATTATATTGTCACACCAGGAACAAATTATTTTAACAAAATTTAGAAATTGCTTATGGTAATCTACACTGTCACTACTGACATTGTCAGGGTGTCTGCATTAGGCAAACAAGGGATCAGACAAATGCTCATGAAAATGGCATGAAACAAATCCATGGCTGACACAACTGATTTTGACAGAAAATTTACTTCTTGCATTTTCCAAAGGAAACACAAAAAAGCCCTAAAGGATAATTTTTTTTATGTCATGGGAAAAAATTCAGTTAAAAAGCTATAAAATAACATAGGAAAATTATAATCATTATCTGACTACAAATTGCCATTTCTAAATTTGCAATGAGATCAATATTTACCATACCTAACCTTTGGAGAACATCCAAGTGACCAGGCAGGGACCACAACTAGACTGAATATAAAGCAGGGATCTTATATCAGTGACTCTTGCTTTCATTGGTAAGTTTTCCAATGCCATTAAATACACTCTGGAGCATTACAGAAGACTTTTGGATTTTTTTCAGTGTACAGAGAAGGACACACTGATCAGCCTGGACAACTGTATCCTCTTCCTTCTTTATTGTTCAGCTGCAGATTAGTCATAAGAAAATTATGAAGTTTCTCACTTGTTTATTGTTCTTAACAAAGGAATTTTGTGAAATGATAGTAAAAATCTATAGTTATCCCTACTAAAATTACTTGAATAATGTTATGATCCAATTATTAAACTTATTAGAGAGATGTATCTGCCCAAAATGAGGTGAAAAAATAGTATGGGTTTTTATTTAACAGTAAATGTGAGGTAGAGGGAGATAGTATGAGATAGGGAAAAGAAAGAAAAGAAATAAAAGTAGAAAGGTATATAGTCACCACTCACTGGATCCTACGACAAGGCTTGATAGTTGCGATTTTGATGTCTCGTGGTTGCTGTCTTGATCAATCAGGGGTGAGGGAAGCCCATCAAGCTAGTGGAAAAAATCCACAGAACAGAGTTGATTGGGTTAGTATTCACCCAGGTTCTGGTGGGGATGCCCAGGTACGTCCCCAGGCATGGGGAGTTGCACACTGAACGGTAATGTTGTAGATCACCGGACTGTTCAGGAGACTTTGACACCTTCTAAGACCAGCTCCCCATTACATCAGCACAGTTGAGTCAATTTTGGCCAATTATGGCCCATTATGGCCCATCAGCAGAGCTGAATACCTTCTATGCCTGAATGTCCAGCAGAGGAGTTACCACAGCTGAGCTCACCTATGCAACGACAAAGAGACAGTACCCTGCTTCCAGAGTTTGCCTCTTTCTTCATCTTGTTGAACACCCAGTTTGTAGGTGGGGTGGCAGATGTGCTCACCCTCTGCTCCTAGACCTTTACTTTGCACATCAGCAGCTTGACCCCTGGTTGTTTTAGCCATCAGGATTCCAGGAAGTCTGCAAGCCACCTTTCCAAGACTAAGAGGGGTGTGGTGGGAAGTATTTGTGTAAGGGACAGGATGTTTCTCTTATTTCTGTATGATGTCATGAGCTCTTGAAGACAAGAGATACTTTTCATGAGATTGAACTACACATTTTTACACTGAAAAAGAGGACTTGATGACTTTCTTCATCTGGGAGAATGTCCAAATTAAAATGACTATCAGTGATGTCCCTCTAATCTTGTTAGAGATTCTTTACTTTCTGGTCAGTCTGTCCTTCCTGTTGAATATTTTTGGTCCTTTACCATGTCTGCCCCATAGCTGCCCAATAGCTGCACAT
Source organism: Atrichornis clamosus (assembly GCA_013400975.1). Lineage (NCBI taxonomy): Eukaryota > Metazoa > Chordata > Aves > Passeriformes > Menuridae > Atrichornis > Atrichornis clamosus. The sequence continues at coordinate 73,585 of WBMZ01001302.1, read as the reverse complement.
TATCTTCAGGGAGGAAATTGCTTTCTGGACATGGTCAAAAACTTTTGCAAAGCATGAGTAACAGTTTGCTTTTTAAAAGTCTTGTGGTTGAAGTGGTTATTGTGGTCCTGACCACAGAGATCATGAAGCATTCAAGTTTAAATATGGTGAGAGCAGGAAAAGTGCCAGAAAAATTTCAACTCTCAATATGAGGACAGCAGACTTGAGATTGCTCAGGGAACTACTTAATGAGGTGCTCTGGGAAAATTCTTTTGAAGGTGCTGGGGTCTGTCAGTGTTGGTCAGTTTTTAAGTATCACCTTTTAATACCACAGGAGCAGGAAATTTCAAAATGTCAGAAGTCAAGCAGACAAGGCAGAAGGCTGGCTTGGCTGAGCAGGGATCTTCTTCTGGGGCTAAGGCAAGAAAATAAAGTGTATGGTCAGTGGAAGCAAAGTCAGATGACATGAGAGAAGGGCAAAGATTCTGCTTGCCACTGTAGGGAGAAAATTCATGCAACCAAAGCTCAACTAGCATTGAAGTTGGCCAGTACCATGGGGGGCAACAAAAAGTGCTTTTTTAAGTGAGTCAATAGCACAAGGCAGTTCAGTAATGACTTCGTTCTGTTTGAGGATAATGAGGATGATCACCTCACAGACAGGAACAGATAGGCAGAAATATTTAATGCTATCTTGACCTCAGTCCTCAGCATTAAAGATGGGCTATGGGAGTCCCTGTGTACTGAGCTGGAGGTTGTGAGAATGTGAGGTGTGTGCAGAGCTGAGGCTGTGAGAATGATAAACTTCCGGTGAATCCTGAACTTGTGCAGGATTTACCACTCCAGATGGCTGGCCACCAGTCCCTAGTGGGGCTCCCCAGGCCTCCATCTTAATGCCAGTTCTCTTCAACATCTTTGTAAACAACATGGTTTTAGGACTCAAAGGTATAGGGATCAAGTTTTCTGACAAGAGTAAATTGGAAGGAGCTGTTAACTCCCTCAAAGGCAGGGAGGCCCTGCAGAGAGACTGGAACAAATTAGAGGGCTGAACAGATACCAACAATATGAAGTTCAACAAAGACAAGTACTGGCTTCTGCACCTGGGAATGAAGAAACCCTGAATGTTCGGACAGACTGGAGAACAAGAGGCTGGAGAGCAGGACTGCAGAAAGGGACCTGGGGGTCCTGGTCACTGGCAAGATGAACACAAGTCAGCAGTGCCCTGGCAGCCAGGAAGGCCCAGCGTGTCCTGGGGAAATCAGGCACAGCCTTGCCAGCTGGGCAAGGGAGGGGATTGTCCTGCTCTGCTCTGCACTGGGTTGGCCTCACCTTGAATATTGTGTCCAGTTTTGGTCACCACAATATAAGAAAGATATTGAGCTATTAGAGAGCATGGAAACAAGGATGGTGAAGAGTCTGGAGAGGAAGCCATATCAGGAACAGCTGAAGTCACTTGGTTTGTCCAGACTGGAGAAGGGGGAATTGAGGGGAGACCTCATTGCAGTCTGCAGCTTCTTTACGAGGGGAAGCAGAGTGGCAGGCACCAATCCCTTTTCTGACAGGTGATAGGTCTTGAAGGAATGGGATGAAGCTATGTCAGGGGGCATTAGGTTGGATGTTAGAAAAAGGTTCTTCATCCAGAGGGTGAAGGGTCCCCAGAGAACAGGCTCCCCAGAGAAGTGGTCACGGCACCAGGCCTGTTGGAGTTCAGAAACATTTGGACAACAATCTCAGGCATGTGGTGTAATTCTTGGATTGTCCTGTTTTGGGCCAGGAGTTGGACTTTGATGATCCTTGTGAATCCCGTCTACTTCAGGCTATTCTGCAATACCATGATTCTGTTATCCTTGTTTTTGTTTTGTGAAATACCAAAATTTCACTGTCTCACAAAAGAGAAATACTTGAATAAATATCAAAACAGACCACTTCTGTTTCCCCCTTTGGGTCAGACACACCTCCTCCTCCTCCTTACAGGAGTTCTTTAGCACAGAAAAACAAATTCTAAAACCTCAAATATCCAGTATGAATCTTATCTGATCTTCAACCAGTGCCATTGTTCCTGTGTTCCATAATAAATCAATCCTACATTGTGACTTGACTGAAATGCACTGTATTTGTCTGTCATGTCCATTATGTATTATATATATTACTTGAAGTCAGATACCAATCACAGATGATAGGTTATTGTACTGCTGCTCTTAAGTCATATTAGTAAAGCCCATCGTTGATATTTGTGTTTAAACTTCTGTTGAACTGTGCCCATCAGCAGGGAAATATTGCTGAATTTTAAATGGATGCAAACACAGTGGTTTTGTCACAGTCTAATGTTGTTAATTTGCTCTCCAGCAAATGTAATACATTTTAGCCTTCAAATATGTTATATCACGTTTGTGTTTCAATCTGTTTTTATGTAAAGAAGGCATATTTTGTGTGTGATTTTTTCCCTTATATTTTTAATAGGATTGATATCACTATAAGGTCACCTGTTAGCCCTTGCTGAGGCACACAGAATAATTGAGAGTTATAGGATTATGAAGATTATGTCAGGAAGGAAAGAGAAATGAAGTTCACATCACCTGTACAACAGATTAACCACAAGAATATGGAATTAGTGCTCTTGCCATGGAATTAGTTTACAGTTTCATACTGCAGGATACCTGTGCCAGTTTGAGACAAACTCGTGGGGAATAGCCCCTCCCCCATGAGGTTCGGAGAGCAATCTCTCGGAGGAAAGTGAAAAAAACAAAAACTGTTTTCTACAAGCACACAAACACACACACATGCCAAGTGCTTGCAGGCACAGGCAGATGAATAATGTATGATTATGAATGGAAAGCAAAACCTGTGTAAGCTCCATCCTTTCTGGGCCCCCTTCTGCCAGCCCATGGTGTGGGGGCCCCCCTGGGGTTCTGAGGATGTGATCTGGTGTCGTGAATCGGAACGCAGTTGAAACAATTCCGGGAAAAAGAAGAAAAAAATCCCAAGGAAAACTTTCTTGTCACAGGTAGCTAAAAAAAACCCAACAAAACCAAACCAAACCAAACCAAAACCAAAATTTGCTCGCTGTTTCTCTCCCTTGAGAAACAGAGCTGAAAAACTGGCCAAAAACCAAAAAGAAAAAGGAAAAGAAAAAAACCACCCTCTCTGCTGCTTTGCAAAGCTGAGAGAGCCAGAGAGAGAGAAAAAAAACATGTCCAGGTCCCAGGGGAATGTGTGTCATTGTTTACATTCCTTAGCCTGAAACACTCTAGGATCTTAGACAAGATTCCAGTTTAGCATAAAGCAGATGACAGGGATACCTGGTGTCACTACAGTCAAACCCAGGACAATACCCCAACATCATTTTTGTAGATCAGATTCTGGCTGTCTCTGGTCACCAGCAGCATCACATAGATAAATAAATTTCTAGGAAAAACATTTACTAAGATTTATTCTTCTGCTAGCTGTTGATTGTTTCTATTGATATTTATGGAAAGTTTTGTGTAGGAACTAACACTAATGTAAAAAGCTACTTGTTTTAGTATGTCTAGGAGAAATGTTGTAAACCCAAATTTAATTTAACTGGAACAATTAAGGAGACCTAGAATTTAATATATTTTCTTCCAGCACCACCAATATAGGTTACATTTATCTGTGTTTAACATTACACTACAAAGCCATAACATGTGCTTTTTTAAAAGGAGCTTACATGTGTCTTACATGTAGCTGGCAAGAATTAATTCTGTCACTTTGTATGGCAGCACTGTTTAGATGGATATCAGTGCCCAGGGCAAATCCTAATATGTCTCTCATCTTGCAACACACAAAAACGATACTGAAGTTTGTAGCAAGGACTTACACAGCTCCTACTAAAGCCTGCCATAGATTTCAGTGTCTTTGAACCTTGAACATACTGCATAAAACAGCAATTACTTATGCCAGTCCTTTAGCTTTTGGACTAGATGTTCAAAAGGGAAATCATTAATTCTTCTTAAACTTGTTCAAAACCCATGGTTTGCATTTTCATTAATGCAACTTGTGGTAGGCTCATCACTATAAAACAGTAGAAAAAAAATGAAAAATATTTTAAAACTACTGAGGGAAAAGATTTTTTTCCTTCCAAAAGACATGTTCCTGATTAACATCGCATTTTCATGCAGTGCGAAGGAAAAATAGTTTATTGGACAGATCTTTGTGGAAAATAAATACAGGCAAAAATGTTACCTAAAACCTAATTATGTATTACCACTGAAAGTCTCAGGGGAAGATAGACGTATCTTTTAATGGAACTATTGCTTTGGAAAGAGGGAACACTTTACCCAGTCAAACCCCAACAACATCTGTCACTATTGCTAGTAACTGATCTCTTAATCACAAACTATTTATTTCAGAATAACTAGTGTTTAAAACAACAAAAGTCTTCTCAGAACTCCCTTTACAATGCATTGTGTGCAGATTTAAAAAATCCCTTTTATTGTCCAGATAAATTACAGAAAACAGGCACAAGATAACTAGGCTGCACCACACAACTAATAGCACAAGACACCAAGAGTAGGAGGTGACACAGTTTTTTCTGCTACTCTTTCTCTGTAGAAGTTGTGACATCTTTCCATATCTTTGTGTTCCAGCATAGATTTATTGTGTCATTTGGATTATCTCTTCTTTCCTTCCTCTTTTTGCAGTTTGACTCAAGGCTTGAGCTCCAGATGTTTAATTATTGTCATCTCAGATTGCTGGCACCTGTTTTCTGCCCACAGTTGTAAAGCTGTGTGTTTCTGGCTCCTTGGTTCCCTGTTTGGAGGCTGGATTATCATTAGTGTGGCAGGGGTGACTGTAGGCATGTGAGTTGGGTGCTGCTGCATGGGCATCTGCAGTTTTGGAAGCTCTGTTTGTCAGTAACCTTTGGCAGCCCTTGCTTGCTTCAGTAATGTGCTAGGACCCCACAGGCATCTTTAAAGATGAAATGAAAGAGCTTAGCTGTTGTCCTAATTGCCAAATCCTGCTTGCATCCCAGATTGAGCTGCTTTCCTTGTTCTTTCCTTCAGTGGAGGCTGGAGTGCTGACTACTCAGTTCTCCCTAACGAAACCCTTTCCCTTTCTCATCCTGGAGTCACCCAAGTGTCATAGCCCACTATCCCTACATTTTCTGTGTGGTTACAGAGGTTCATCTAAGGCACAGCACACCTGACACTGCAAAGCATTGCAGGGCCACGGACACTGTAAAGCTACTGAGCTACTGACTGGCGCTATGCTGTGCTCCTAATAAGGCACGGTAATTGGAACATGTGTACAGAAGGCCTCTGCCTCCTGTACAGGTTACCAAAAGCATCAGAGGTCACTTATATTTAAAAGCAGGAATTGTAAGAATTGCGAAAATCAAGAACTCATTCTCCAACGGAAGATACCAGTATACTTTTTAACTCTATTACCTATAAGGGTAAAGAAAATTGGAATGAAAAGATTTGCTCTCATTTTCCCAAATATGTAAAACGAGTGCAGTAAAGAAACCACATTGTTACGGCTGGCAATCATTAGCACTGGTAGCACTGGCTTGTCTCGACCAAATTACAGTAGCAATAAACAATGTCTTGCCTTAAACAGAAATCTTCTGCTGTTGAAGCTTGTTGCTTTTACTTATAAAGGAAGTTAGGCTTTGCTAGTTTGTTACTGAACCCAAAGATTTTCATTGTGTGCTGCTAGGATTCATTAAGATTATTTTTTTTGTCAGCAAGCATTTCTTCCTCAAAAATGTAATTTAGTTAAATAAAATAAATGAAACATTTAAGTGAGAGCATACTGGTTCCTACAAAAATGAGACTGGGAGAGTAAAATTGAGAGGTTTTCCTAATTTTCTTGGAAAAAAGTAAAAATGATAACGTTTCAGAAATAATCACTTTGATTTTGTAATATGTGAATCAGCTGTCATAACCTACTACATTTAAATACTTGAATGCAAAGTGTTTCATGACTGAGATTCATGGTAAGTTCAGGGTTTTTTAGTTCTAGAGAGACAACTGAACTCTGCCAACCCAAGCAAAGGGGCTGGAATGTGTTTGGAGCTGCTTTTGCTATAGCAAAAGCAAAGGGAAACAGAATGGGTGGGAGTGGGGTCGACTTCTGGTACATGGCATCTCCAGCTACTGTCCCAGTAGCAGCAACAGTCAAACTGACTTTTTGTGTTTGGGAGAGCCAAAGTAAGCAGCAGTCCTTACTTGTACTCTCCATGTCCACTACTTTCAGCTCTAGGAAACGTATTCGATGCCCTTGCACTGATTAAAAGATATATTGTAGTTTCTTGTTCTCAGCAGCTAGCTAAAGAGTCATTATCACTGGATGTTAACTTCATTTCAGAGAAATGCATAAATCCTTTTCCTGATAAATTCTAAGCTTTCTTCTAGAGAAGAACAGATATTTATAGAAGGATGTTGGGAAGAACTATCTAGATCTTTCATTATATATGAATTTATACGTAATATTCTGTTAGATCTCTTGGTTTTGGGGTCTGTTGGTTTTAGGATGCACCATTTAGACTTTAGCATTCATTTATAATTTTTATAAATTAGTAGCCTCTGGACAAACTAAGAGCAAACACTGGCTATTGATGACTCATTCTCTGAGGTCTTTCTCTTCTCCATTTTGTTCACTTCCAGAATTATGAAGAATATAGTTGTCTCAACTTGTTTCTGTTAGTAGGCAACAGAGATTTGGCATAGACCTGGAAAGTATTTTCTGGTTTAACCACTTGATGTTGTCACCAGAGATACTAGGCTGGAATTTTCAATGGGGACCACCTGAGACCCACTTCTCCATGAAGTTGACACACTTGACATGAAAAAGGGAAAGAGCTGTTAGCAGAGAGTTTGAGAACTGTTGAAACTTGAAACAAGTTCTAAGTGATGATCCAAAACCACCTGCATTCCTCTTTTTGTTTTGGATAGATATGTTCCCAGAAACCACCAGGGTGAAAATTAAACCTTCTGTTTCTATTTGCCAAGCTGGTTTATTTGGTTGAAGATTTATGTTCATTTGTTTGCTTGGGATTTTACATTTTGTTTTTTTGAAAATAGTTACTTTTGTTCTTTTACCTACAGCTGCATTGTCAGTTAGGACTTCCTCTGTGAATTTTTTTCTTGTGTCTCTAAATCCTAACTAATGAGTAATCAACAATGAATATTAGGTATATTTAAATTTCAATGTGATTCAAAAAACATGCCTGTGGAGGGTTCCTTTCCAATTCTAGAGCACAGAACTTTCTGAAATGTAGGAATATTCTGAATAGAAAACCAAGATAAAAAAACATGAAACAAAAAACTGACGCCCCCCCATTTAAACAATATCTTAATGATGTAATATTTATCTTTACTCTTGGAAGCAACTAAGAGAATAGACCCCTCAGCTCCCAGTGGTCAGGACCTATTACAGCACACAACTGGTGTTACTGATTAATGCAGGTTCATAACGTTGCTCCAGAACTTTTACACCAAAACTTTGTTCATTGAACCTAGCGTGGGGAGGGTTATTCCAGGTGATACGGCCTTTTAAATTGCCATATCAAAAGTATATCTTGAAATGGTGAAAAGACCAACAGAATTTGTTAAGTCTGAAATATTAACATGTTTGTCAACAACCTAGATGAAGGAATAGAAATGTACTCTCAGCAAGTTTGCCCCTGAAACAAAACTGGGGGGAGTGGCTGATACACCTGAAGGCCGTGCTGCCATTCAGCAGGACCTTCATGGAGTGTGGAGAGAATCCTAATAAGTTCAACAAGGACAAGTGTAGGGTGCTACACCTGGGCAGGAATAACCCCGAGTACCAGTACAGGTCGGGGGCTGACCTATTAGAGAGCAGCTCTGTGGAGAAGGACCAGGGAATCCTCGTGGATGGCAAGCTGACCATGACTGGCAGTGTCTTTGTGGCCAGGAGGGCCAACGGTGTCCTGGGGTGCATCAGGAAGAGTGTGGCCAGCAGGTCAGGGGAGGTGACACTCCCCCTCTACTCGGCCCTGGTGAGGCCACATCTGGAGTGCTGTGTCCAGTTCTGGGCTCCCCAGTGCAAGAAAGACAAGGATCTGCTGAAGGGGGTCCAGTGGAGGCCACAGAGACGGTGAGGTGCCTGGAGCATCTCTCTTATGAGGAGAGACTGTAGGAACTGGGCCTGTTTAGTCTGGAGAAGGGAAAACTGAGAGGGGATCTTATTAATGCATAGAAATATCTCCAAGGTGAGTGCCAAGAGGATGGTGCCAGACTCTTTTTCATGGTGCTCAGCGACAGAATGGAGAGCAAAGGCTGTAAACTAAAATACAAGAACTTTCACCTTAACATGAGGAAGAACTTCTTCATGTTCAGGATGGCAGAGCACTGGGACTGGCCCAGGGAGGTTGTGGAGTCCCCCTCCCTGGAGATATTTCAAAGCCCAGCTGGATGGGTTCCTGTGTAATCTCCTCTACATGGCTCTGTCTCAGCAGGGGTGTTGAACTAGATGAACTCCAGAGGACCCATCTGATGTTGACAATTCTGTGATTATGTGAAGTGTGCAACTGAAGGACACATCAAACCCTTGCAATGAAGTCTAAGAAACATTATTCTTCCAGTTCCTCAACGAATCATAACAAATATAAAAAGGAAGGAGAGAACTTCCAAGTAAAATACTTCCTGTTTACAACTGTTTGGTTTTTTTTTTTTGTTTTGCTTTGGTTTAGTTTTTTGTTTTTGTTTTTGTTTTCAGGCAGAAGTGGCTTGGAAATATAAATCAAAATTGCTTCTTACAGTTTAGTATATATTTTCAGTAGAAAAATTAAAAAAAATATAGAGAAACAAAACAAGCATGAAATTTAGAGGCAAATGTGGAAGAGATCATTAGGAAGGCTTATTAGGAGGTAAATGTAGTGCACTTTTCTTCCCAAAACATTTGTTGTCTACTTAGGTCTGTACAGAATGAATTATAGATTATATACGTGTAGGTACGTCCTTTATATAAGCTTTTGGTTATCAACGACTTACTTGTCACAACAAATGGTCTTGTTCTTCCCAGGAGGCCTTCAAGGACAGTTATGAGGATCACAGTCTTTCCTATGGAATCAAAGAGGATGCCCATTTTTCAGATGAGAAATTAGATTAGGAGTTAGCTTCTATTTCCATCCAAACCAATGCCAAGTCTAAGTATCAATGTGCAGAAACCAGGCTTGTGATCAAATGGAACATCCATGGCAAATGAGGAAGGAATTCCATCCCCTGACGACTACTCCTGTGCTTTAACCGCAAACCCCGTCTTTGCCTCAAATTGTTGTTCCCTCATTTGAACAGGAAGTTACACAAAAGCTTCACTAGATCCATGACAAAAAATTACACAGTTCTGCTTTCCTTCTGCTTTTATTTATTTATTTAGCTGGTGAAATGGAACTAAACAATAATAAATGATCAAACAAGTCTAGGTTAGAGAAATGGTAAAACTCCCAAAGTTCAGGCTGGTCTACAGAGAAGCTGTTGAAAGTTTGCAGCTAGACAGATTAATTGTGTCTGAGTGGACAAGTTCAGCTGATACATTGAACTTGGCAGGCTGTGAAATTTTAATGCATTTCATCCAGTGTATTTATTAAAATGCATTCCAAAACAATATGTTAAGTGAGGAATCACAGCTCCTGCTGCTTTATGAGCTTTCTGGAGTGCCTGATGTAAGATATTCTTATTTATTCATGTCTTCATTGAGTTACTTCTTCATTTTTTGAAGAAGGTTTTTTTTCTGTCTTGTGGTAACTGATTCAAAGATGTTCATCGCCAGACACTTTCTGATGCCAATCCACCTTCACAAAGAGAAAACTCAATTTTCATGAAGAAGTGGTATTTTTCCCTAACGATACATTTTTGGAGTTTTGCTCTCCACTCTACATATTGCACAGAATATGATTATAAGACTTGTCTTTTCTCTAAGCTAAATAAACCATAACAATTGCTCCAATACTTTTCTAGTTAAATCTAAATCAAATCTATTATGACTTGATTAAGGTATCTAGGCTGACTAGGTCATATGTTGTTTTCAACTCAATCCTCCCTTGCTTCATGGTGCTGCTCAAAAAGGTAACTCTGCTTTTCTATGTAAAAACTGGAACTTTTACATTTGTTTTATACTAACCTAGTTTTATTACACTCTTTGAAGTCGCTAAAGTTTTACTAAAAATGCTGAAAGCAAATTGAGCACCAAATTCAAATTAATTTACCTAGAGTCCCTTTCTAAAAGGAGTCACATAGAAAAGAGGTGATGGGTACAAATTACTCCTGGGGAGATTCTGATTGGACACAAAGGGAAAATTTTTTCCGCAGTGAGAACAATCAGCCATTTGGAATGATCTCCCCAGGGAAACGGTGGATTCCCCAACACCGGGCGTTTTTGTGTGACAATCAGATTCCAGATATTGTTCTTGAATCTCTTTTAGAGCGCATGCAGCAGCTCAGAGCAATTACAGGTTCCAGAATTTAGTTCCCCACACATATGCAACTTTATTTCATTTTTATCGGGAGCTTTCTGTGTGATATTGTATTACACATGAGCAAAAAATGAAGAAACTGACTGAAATATTAATCAGCTTCTCTCTTTTCCATGACATGTCTTATGGATGTTACAAACTCTTTTAGATACTGTACAGCATCACCATGACAGCTGAAGTCCTGTTCTGTATTGAAAGTAGAAACGAAAAGTTACTGCTTCTTTCCTCTTTTCTCAATTTATCAAAAAGCTTAATCGATTTTAAAAATGAGTAAAGAATTTAAAAAGTGAGTGTGAAAACGAAGAAGTATTCACATCCATCAGAAAGCATATCCAGAGCTGAGCTGACAGAAGCTACGAAATTTTGGTCCTATTTATATGCACTATTCCAGTGTGTATTTTGAGTTATATTCTAAGTTAGATTCTAGTGGTGACAAGGACAAAACTCTATAAGAACCCGCTCTTCTGCGGTGCTAGTACACTAGTTTAAAGAAGTTCAGGTAAAAAGTTGCAATAAACAAGTCAGAAGGTCACAAAAATATAGAATGCTATGGGCAGTCACTGTCAATCCAGCCACCATTACATCTTTTGACAAATTAGTGTGTAATTTTAGCTAAAAGATTTAGTGAGATTGAGGGAATGGGAGATTTCTTTCAAAAGCACTGTGTCTCTTGTTGACATTTTAAAAATGAGGGGTTTTTACTTTCTATTTTAAAATGGATTGTCATTTACCTCATTAAAAAAAAGGAAGGAAAAAGGACCTACATTCTTGGAAAAAACCCCCCAAAAAATAACCTTGAAGCTAAAAATGAGCCAATGATCAATTATTAGTAATTCTAACTACAGAAAGTGGAGAAAACTGGGGGAACATATTGCTGGTACTGTATTGCTCTAGTACAGCAAAATCTATGAACCCATCAGCTGATAGCTAATAGATTTAATGAGATTTTATAGAAATGCTCATTTAAATAGTTAACATAATTGAAAATTACCAATATCACACTTTTTCAAAGAGTTCATATGTGATAAATGAACAAACAATAGGCTGAGTCGTAGCCTTATATTTTCTTAAAACAAGACTTGCTCTCGATGCTCAGTATGATGTTGTATTCCTCCATATTCTCAACCATGGAGGCTAAGCTGTTAGTGTCTCAGGTTCATGTAAGGTAAGTCTAAACACTTTTACCCTGTCATGAACCTGAGTGTTTCATATTTTAATTGACAACATTCACATCGTTGAGCTTTTCATTTAGACTTTGATAAAATCTGCTCAGAAAGGCAGATGGCAGGCTGTTATTTTTAATTCACAAGCAATGTTAAATATATGCCATATGTTATAGAACTTTTCAGGCACAGCCTTTTGAATGCTATCACAATAAACTTACAAAATTACATAAAAGGGAAATTTGATAGAGAACAACATCATTGCAAGTTACATTTTTGGAAAAGGAAGTAAAAATGACCAGACCTTCTTCTTGCTAAAATATAGTTATTCAAATCACTGAACAGTCATTGAAACATCAAAATTGGTGTAGAAGGGAAGTTTTTGTGGATTTTTTTTATCTATTGTGCTGCATCTAGAAAAGAGCCTCTGCATGCACTACCTGCATTAACCCAGATGTTTCCTTGTAAAGAAAAAGTTTGTGATGTTTTACATGATTGTATATAGGAAGCTTCACGTGTAGGTTAATAATAGTAATGAGAAAAATGGGCTGAAGTAAAAATGGTTTTTAGTGTACTTTGGGGTCACAGCTGTTCTCAAAAGAGACATTCAAGTTACAGTTTCCCCAGAATGGGAGCTGTGGAAGATGTAGCAGCAACTGTAAAGCTACTCTGAAATATTATTTTCTTTTCCAAGAAAATGTAGCTAGTGGATATATGGAAGCCCACAGTCTGTTCTACCAAAGAAAAGTATACCAGGCTTTACTAGCTAGTGGGAGACCCCTATTTGAAAAGACTGCATCCAGCATGCTCCTGAATTGCATGTGGACTTCTGGTCCGTGAGTTTTCAGAAGCTGCTCAGAGAGAGACAAAGTGGAGTGTGTAATAAAGACCTTTTCAATACAATGAGATACAAAGAGTGAGATATCTCCCAGGGAGGGAAATAACCACCCTGCGGTTCAAAGTTGGGGAGAATGGTGTCTTAGAAATGCTTCTGCATGTAAAAAGGGAATGCAACCTCACAAATGGTTAGTGAATGGTTATGATTAGTTGAGCCTGAAGCTCTCCCTGGAGACTCCAACACCTGTCATTGAAAAGGAAGGATATCCAACAGCTCTTATGCAGCCATGATCCGTCTGGATGAGCATGGTGAATGTGTCAGTTGGGCTATCACGAGCAAGCATTTTTTATTATGTCTTCTGTTTTGCACGGGAAAGTTGCTTGGGTCCTGAATTTATTCAGCTGCTGAACACTGCTTGGAGCCACTGGAAGTGAAACTTTAAAGTAATGGTAGAATGCCAAGAACATTTCTATATAGTGTAGAGATGGATGAATTATTCATTATGAATTATTCATAACACAAGTTTTGACATTTTTCCGGAATAAATTTCCTTTTTTTTTTAATTGTTCAAAATATGACCAAATAATTGCTAAAGTTTTTATTACCAATCATCAGAATACTTTCATAGGTTCTTGGTTTCTTTTTTCATTATACATTTTATCATATTCAATGACACCTTGTTAATCCAGCCATTTCTGAAATTTTTTAATCTCTTGGGCCACTAAAGCCAGTAAACTAATGAGATCCAGCACTGTTATGAAAGCTGTTAGAGAAAATTGATAACATTTCTTTTTTAGAAATTCTTTTTTGCAAGCACAGTGGTAAAAGACTAAATGGATTCACAAAGGTAAATTTGGTTATAGTAGACAGGTTTCTAGAACTTGCAGTAATATTATTTTTCTGTATTGCCATTGAGACGACTACCAGTTACAATTGTTTCCAAAGCACTACCTGATGTTCACATTTGTTAAATAGACTTGATCTAAATTTAATTTTCAGGTAAATATGGAATTAGTTAATTAAACTCAGTGAAGATGTATGACTGCACAAGTTGAATAAGAAATAAATTAATTCAGATTCAGAACCCATCTTCAGTGGTGTTCAGCTGTAAATAGGAGGGAACAAGTACAGTTTCAGAGTTATACAGTAGTTAGAGCCTAGAAATTGGATATAAAGCTCTACAGAAGAAATCTACATCTTTCTATCAGCCCTCTACTTAGTATGCACCTAAGGAGCAAAACTGCTACTGAAACACCAAAGCTTTTGAGACTTACCAGTAAACAAAACCAAAAAAAGGGTAAAAATGTCACAACAAGTAGCTCCAGTCAATGAAGTTCAGATCTGGTGGCAGCTTTAGACTACATCTGCTGAAAGCACCAGTCACATACAAACTCCCCTGGATGCTCTGGGCTAATTCCCATCCTTGCAAGTTAAGTGGTTGGGTGAATAAAAATAAGAACGAAAAAAAAAAAAGATAAAAAATACAACCTTTTCTTGCCCAGTTTCCATGGAAATGAAAGTGGAAAGACTGCTGGCAGTCAGTAGCTGAGTGTGAGAACTCTCGCTTGCAGATGTCAGTTCCTGACTATTCGCTGAAAACTGCAAGTGTTGGTTTAAAAAATCAGCTGCAAATGATGTCTTCAAAACTCTGTGGATTTAAAAGAAAAAGTTGATAAACTAGTTTTAAAATGGGAGTGTTTAAAATGTAAAAGACTTTACATTTTCATCCACCTGGTGGCTGAGACACATTCCTTTTATAAGCAACAAAAGTGGTGACTACATATTCAGCTCTTATCTTCTGGATTTCCCTTTGGCTCAACAGTTTAAGTTGATTACTTTGCAGAGTATGATGAAAGCCTTACCCATTTAAAGGATGCACATGGTTGCTTATTGTTTTGGTAAAGTACTCTTGGATTCTGTTTAGATATGGATTTCTAAGATTTACATTAATTTAAACATAAAAGGAAAATTAATGGATCTAGTTTTAAGTAAAGATGTGATTGTTTGCATATAATATCTTTCAAATAAAGATACTAACGCATTTGAAATAAAGATTGAGAAACTTTCTCAATGTCTTGCAAGAGTCACACAGTTTGAACCCAATGTTAATGGTTGTTAAAGTAAGCTGCTTAATGTAATAAAGACTTTTCCTTCATATTGCAAACAAAAAGGACAGGAAACACACATCAGTTATAACCACTGCACATTCTCTACAGTCTACTAAAGCTGTCATCAATGCATTTATTCCACTGTGTATCTTAATAGGCAGATTTGTGTTCTTAAATACTACACGGGAGTAATGAGAGTGAGGCATCTTCCTGAAGATCACAGTCTTAAGGATAGATAGGATTTTCTTATATGGCATACAGTAATTTTTATAGTAATGCATAATTTTCCCTGGATTGACTGTCTGCTAGAGGTCTAAATGAGGAAGCAACTAACTTATTTGCAAACAGCATCATTAGGAGCTGAGGCAATAAGCAGCTGATCTTACTTGTTCTACACACTGAAGCCTTAAGACTACTTTTCCCTTTTTTCCTTACTCATTAATGCACTTATCATGGCTTCTGCAGCAGGTGGAGTGTTTTATATTCTCATCTCATTAATCACTTGTGGGTAACTGAGGGAACTCTGCAAATACCTGATCAGGTGATATAGACAGTATAATCCATAGCACACCAGCTGTGGTGCCATCAGGCTGTGATGGAAGCAGGGCCTTGGTAACATACTCCAAACATACTGCTTTCTGAGGAAAGCAGTAGCATCACTTAGGCAATGAACAAGATTATCACTTAAATCATGTGGATATAAGAGAACAGAAAACAATACTGTAGTAAACTTTCTGAATATATGGTAACTAGTGTTGCAGAGTTCGATACAAACAATTTCCCACAGTCTGTCCTTCACAATCTGTGTCAGAGCAGCTACTATTTTAACTCTCTGAACTGATGCATTACAAATTTTTTTTTCTCATTTTAAGTTACAAAAGAATAATAGAAGACACTTTGCTATAAGCTTTTGTTTTACTCCCCTTTTACCTATACTGACTTAAAAATACCAAGATTAATCAGTGATTACCCAGAAAAAAGATTTAGCTAAATCATTGTATGTTTATTTGGTTGTAGGTTTATGTACCCAGAAGCACTAGAAATGAGAATAAAAGCAGTGCAGCAGAGGAAAGACAGATCACTAGTGGGTTTTTGCAGGGCTCCATCCCAGTGCCAGTTCTCTTCAAGATCTTCAAAAATGACCTGGAGGCAGGATTCAAAGGAATACTAAGTTTGCTGATGACACTAAATTGGGAGGAGCTGTTGACTCCCTCAAAAGCAGAGAGGCCCTGCAGATTGACCTAGACAAGTAAGAGAGATGGGCAATCACCAACGGTATGAAGTTTAACAAGGAAAAATGACAGATTCTGCACCTAGGACAGGGCAACCCTGGTTGTGTGTATAGAGTGGGGAATGAGAGGCTGGAGAGCAGGACTGCAGAAAGGGACCTGGGGGCAAGTTGAACATGAGTCAGCAGTGCCCAGGCAGCCAGGAGCACCAGATGTCTCCTGGGAGCATCAGGCCCAGCATCACCAGCTGGTCAAGGGAGGGGATTGTCCTGCTCTGCTCTGCACTGGGGCGGCCTCACCTCAAGTGCTGGGGGCAGTTCTGGCAACCACAGTTTAAAACAGACATTGAGCTGTTAGAGAGCATCCAAAGGAGGGCCATGAGGATGGTGAAGGGTCTGGAAGGGAAGCCTTATCAGGAGTGGCTGAGATGCCTTGGTTTGTACTGCCTGGAGAAGAGACTGAGGAGGGACTTCGTTGTGGTGTTCAACGTCCTCCTGTGGGGAGGTGGAGGGGCAGGCCCTGATCTCTTCACTCTCGGGACCTGTGACAGGACTCGAGTGAATGGCACGAAGCTGAATCAGGGGAGGTGTAGGTCAGATATCAGGAAAAGCTTTTTTCCCCAGAGGGCTGTTAAGTGCTGGAGCAGGTTCCCCAGGGAGGTGGTCATAGTACCTAGCCTGCCTGAGTTCCAGAATTGTTTGGTAAACACTCTCAGTTACACGGTGTGATTCTTGGGGTTGTCCTGCACAGGTCAGGAGTTGGACTCGGTGATCCTGATGGGCCTCTTCCAACTCAGCATGCTTTACCATTCTGTGATTCTATGGTTCTTTGACACACTCTGCCAGCAAAAGAATGTTTTGAGAGTACAGCATATTATTTTTGCTGTTTTTTTAACAAAACATCAGTACAACATGAATTTAGAAGTTATTTTGCCATGTATGAGCTTACAGTGAGAAGAATGAAGCTGCTAAGTGATCTAACTAGCCAGGGCTGATGTAATTTTGGCCAAATTTATAGACTGTAGTCAAAAAGCAGATTCCAAAAAGGAGTCAGAGGTGTCCTTCTTTTGTTCCCCATACACTACCTCACTTTTACCAGATCCTTACCCACCTCTTGCTATTGATGTATGCCTGTTCTCATCCTTCCCAGTTGTTAGTCCATTCCCTTGAAACAAAAGAGCACAGTCTTGTCAGTGATACATGTGTTGAGATGGGTCAAAATATCTGTTCCTGCTAGGGTTCATGTAGATGGTGGCAATTACCAGTGGTGGGCCAC
Source organism: Atrichornis clamosus (assembly GCA_013400975.1). NCBI lineage: Eukaryota > Metazoa > Chordata > Aves > Passeriformes > Menuridae > Atrichornis > Atrichornis clamosus. The sequence continues at coordinate 56,534 of WBMZ01001302.1, read as the reverse complement.
ACTGACTTTTTGAGCTGTATTGTCTTACAGCGGGTAGAGATAAAGCTCACCTTTACTGGTTAGCTGAGCTATGTCTTTGTCCACAGTAAGACCAGTCACTGTAAGTGATTCACTTTATTTATTTCCTGAGGCTTTACCTGTCTTTACTCTTGAAGGGCAATGTTTCCAATCAAAATTCTTTTTCTCATCTCTCTTCAGAGTGTCTTCCAAGTAATTTGTAGTTCTTCCTCATTGTCTTCTCTCCTATAGGCCCTTTGCATTCCTTGATTTCTCATACTTTTTTTAGCAGGAGTCTTTCACAAATGAAACTAATTTTGAAATACCTGTTTCTCTGTTGATTTTTAGGAGATCTTATCAAAACATGAATGCAACATTCAGAAAGCTAAGGAAATAATGTGATCTGATTCTTTGCTCTGAGGTACGAAATGACTTTTTGCTAGAGGTAGGGAAGAGCTCCCAACCTCCAACATACACTGTACAATATTTCTTATTTAAATAAACATAACTTTTGAATGAGGCTGCAACAGGGGGAGAGGACATGCCTAATCCACACTCATTTATCTTTTACAGCTGTGACCAGGGAGTTGATACAGCATGGTTAGTTATAACAGGAATGTCACAGCTCCTAGAGCTTTTCTCATCCTTTTTATGGCTTTCCAATTTGCCTGGCTGCCCTGTTTCCTTCTGTATAATCAGCTGTTTGCAGAGTGGTATTGCCAGCTTATGATTCTGATACTTGGCTGATGCAAATTAATTTACATCTTTAGTCTGACTCTGAGTACTGTGTTGCCCTGAGAGCACTGATATTAAACAGTGAGATCACAAAATGAGCTGAAACTCATTGCAACAAGGAAGTAACTTCCTAAGAACATGATTGCCTTCTCTGAACAGAAACTAGTTGTTCACTTTGACCGTGATCTAAATCTAAGAGTCAGTAAAAATTAGATATATATTGTAAACCAAATTTTTAAGGTACTTATGTGACATGTTGGACAATTTAATCTTTAAGTTACCTTCTCACTGCTCCTATAAGCACAGTGCCAGCATGACAGAAACCCTTAAAAAATGTGGTGATGAGTGACAAAGAATTCATATTTGCCTAGCATCTGAGATTAGCAAAGATCCCACACTCAAAACTATGTATAAGAAATTGCAAGTAGCATCACATTACTGACGAATCACAACGTCTAGCTTAAGTGAGAATGGGTCATTAATTCTCCTATGCTCTGCTTTAGTCCCTTGCTCAACTTTTTATTTATATCAAATATTTCTTACACCCACAGAGTACTGGACTCCTCTCTGATTAGACTGGTTATCTACATGCTGGTACAGCTGGAAAATGAATGAAGTTGCAAGTAATAAATACTGTGCTGTTGTTTTATATGTTGACAATATGATTGTTCTTTTTTTTAATCCAGTGACCTTTACACTAATCATCTGCCTTGTCATTTTTTTTCCAACCTGAAAACCTTCCTCATTCTTCTGCTTCTCGTTAAACATTCTTAAGCACTAAAACCCACAGAACACTGGGATCAAAGAAAGATTTCCATGGATTTCAGTGATCTTCCAATTTAACTAAAAGAAAAACAGCTGTCACAAGTATGTCATAAACAAGTATGCATTAACATTTTTTATGGAAATGGGAAGAAATATTACTCTTATTTATGTTCCTTAACTCCTATCTCCATGAGATAATCTGAAACATTTTTCCTACTCTTTCTTTTATACAGACCGTGGAAAAGAAAGAGACAGAAAGCTGCTTTTGGATGAACATCTGAAGTCTTCAAGTCCATTACCAGGTAATTAGTGAACACAGCCTCTTGTGATTAAATTTTGCTTAAAAAATGTTAATCTGAACTCAGGAGCTATTTGTGTCACAGCAGCAACCACTGCCAATTTGAATTGATTGGTAGTGCACTTACCTAGCTGTATTACTTTTCCTGTTTTCTTCAAACTAGTTCTATCTAATTCCTCAGATGATTCAGACTTATCTGAGTTTTGGAAGAAATCTAGCTCCATTTTATTAAGAGAGCAACTTTAAAAGAGTGCTTTGATTAACTATCCAAGCCCTCCATCTGCAAGACTTCTTCAGTCAAATGCTCCCTTACAAGCCTGCCACTGTAACTCATGACTATGATCAAATGTCCCAGTAGAAACTTCTTTAGGCAGGCAGGATCAAAACTACATCTACTGAGCCAATGCACCCAACCAGGTTTCATACTGACCTTCCCCCAGGAAACTAAGAACTTTTCTTGTAATTTGCATACAGCTGCTAAGTGTCGCATAGTGCAGTCAGACTTGAAATTTCCCCCATCAGCCCCTTGCAGCATTTTAATCAATAATTTCTAATGGCAAATGACAACAGTGGGACAGGCCACCCTGCTAACTGTAGGAATATCATAAAAATTGAGAAATAAACAAGAAATGTCACAAGCTTTCCAGTGAATATTCCATGACATACTGTTTGTGTTAGACCGCTAATCAGTCTTGATTCTATGATAAATTTGAATACTAATCCCTTCTGAATAGGGATTAAGCTTCAGTGTGTAGAGGAGGGATTCATTAGAATTCATCTCATCAAGACACAGCTTGAACAAAGTTGCACAGCACTCTGAACCTCAAACCTTTCAGTGCTGACAACCAATTGCCAAACCACCACTGAGTGGCTAAAATCAACAAACTGTAACTTATGAATGCCCATATTTTCACAGTCAGAAACTGATGATGTGTTGTGTCGTTGTCTGGAGAGGACTATCTTTAGGCAAAATGCTTTCTGGTTAGTTACAACAGACAAACCATCAAACAGCCCTGAAAATGATGACAATAAGTAAGGGAAATTCAGTGGAGATCGTGTTGACAGAGTATAAGCATGAATGTTTTGAGGCCCCATCTGTTGATTTATGTATCATTGGCCCACTAATTTCACTATTGTGCAGGCTCACAATAGTGAAATTACTTCATTGATTCAGCATGAATCAGACTATGTATTAATGCATTGCTGGAATGCCCTTTCCCAGGAAACATACACACTCTGGAACAGCATTGACCTTCTCCAAATGGTATCCATGCAAAGGCAGTGGTGCCTAATGCAAGATGTGGTGTGTGCTTAAAAGCGATTTCTATTTCTTTAGCTACTGGGTAGAATGAATGAGTGTTTTGACCACCAAATTAGTAAGGCAAAACCTCCAAACTTTTAGGACTCCTTTCTCAGTGTCAAGTAAATTGGCATAGTTTTGATGAACACATGGTGATTTACTGATCACATAAGCTGAAGATTTGGAATAGTTCATGATACATTCTGCTGCTGCAGGGAGAAATGTCCCCAGCACTCTGAACTAAAATGCTCTGTTTACAGCAAAGTGTGCATGGCTATGCAGCAATTACAGTTCTGCAAGCTCTACAAGTGCAATAAAGCCATGCTCAGGGACCCTCGCACAGATAACTCCCTTTCTCTGTGTGTCTGACAGTACACCAGCAAAACAGTAGATGAGGAACCACGGACAACACAAAAGTAACCTTGAGACAGGTCATTATTCACAAGTTTTAGCTTCTAAGGAGCACTTCACAGTCCAAGTCTCATTCATTATAAGCAGCAGAATTGTTAGCCAATTAATTTGAAATGTGTTTAAAAACATCAAAGATTCAGGCGTAGAATCCTAACACTGTCACACCAGCTTGTGTCGACCATTTTTGTGGGGACTACAGGCTTCAAAATCAGTGTGTTATCTCTGAGCCCGTAGTGGGATTGCTTCGTCTGGAACGTTAGATATTGACCCATTTGGGTTTTGTACCTTTTACAAACTCTTCAGTATGTTCCTTTCTTCAGAGGAGAACTTCAATCTGTATGTATTCTTTGAAAGAGAGAAAAGCTGCCATAGAATATGCGTATCTGTGTGGGAAAAAGAAGAAATATCACAGGCTATGAAAATTTTGATCGACATCACTGCAGAGTTGTTTAGAAGTGCTCGTACCAAGTACCATGACATGGTTGATGCAAGAGTAAATGGTATTCCTAGATAGTAACTGTAATTATTTTAGTTAGATTCCTGTGAAAACCTCAAGCTTTTGCACATAATGCACTGATATAGAAGTGTGACTTTCTCAGTCAAATATCACTTACTAACCTCACTAATTAAAATTGTTTTGGCTATTTTCATCTTCTATGACTCATGACAGAAAGACAGATTCTCTTTGAAGTTGGTTAGACAGTGTCATGCAAAATGAAATGTACAGCAATGTCAAATGCTAAACAAAAAACTCAAACCAAAATCTACTGGCAAAAGTACACGTATGGAAACCTGGACTAGTTCCTCCCTGAGATCTCAGGATTGTTGAGCTTAGATACAGGATTTCTGCTTCGAGTGTCCTAGCAAGAACACCTGTTTCATCCAAGACCATCCCCTACCATATTTAAAAGAACTCAGTCAAATGATATATTGTGTTCCTGCTTTAGTGTTGAAGATTTTTTTCTCACAAATTATTAAAATAGAAAACCTAAAAACTCTCTACTTTGAGAAAACATCTTACAGAGAAACTTATTAGTGAATAAAATGTTGATTTAACATGTAAAGTCAGTCTCACAAAACTTGCAGAATTTTACTAATTGCAGTGGAGTTATCTTTCAGGGTGCTAAAGCTAACACCCGCTTTTCACAGAAAAAGCTGCTAGAAAATTGCAGAGGCTCTTGAAGGTTACCCATTGTGAACAATGTAATCTCTGCCCTACAGATTCAGTGACAATTAGAGCTCACTTAAGGGCACAAAGAAGAAAGTCCAAGGAAAGGTGAGTGAGCTGGCAAGTGCAAGGGAAGGGGTCTGCTCTGTTTTAGCAGTGCATGACTTGTCAAATATTGTCACAAGTCAGCTCTGAGTTTGGGCCTTGTGGTCAATTCAAATAGTGGCTAATTGCACAAGAGGCAGACAAGAACAGTAATTTCTTCTGCAGTAAAGTCGAGCTTCCTCTTGCTATCATAGATGAAATCTATAAAAAAGTCATGTTCATTGTATTATCTTTCTTGTCTTTCCCGTTGTTATCATATAGTTCTAGTATCTTTTAGAAAGCACACATAAGAAGTCTTGTATGCTGTGTAAGTTTTACTTCAACACTTGAAAGCTGTAATGGGTTAGACTATATTGAACATAGATTTTGTTACAACACAGGAAAAATAATTATGCATAGTACATAGCAGAGTGAAATTAAACATTAAAAAGGAGAGTGAACTTTAAACAGAGACTTATTTGCAAAGAGATTGGTTCAAAAGAGTAGTTACATAGCCATCATTTCCTAATGGAATATGCTTCAAGATGTATCTGATGTAAAGAAAAAAAATCCTACATTATCCTACATTAGCATACTGAAGAAAGCTCTGTAAGATTATCCAGTCTTTCTCTGTGCTAATACAGGATGGCAATATTCTTGCCGGTTCAATATTAAATGGTTTATATATTGAAACCTCTCCCATACCCTTGGGAGACTTGCAATCCACCAGACGTCCCTTCCAGAGAAGTCTTCCTGATCCCGATCCTTCTCTCAGCTTTATTCTAATACCCTTAAATTCATTATGTTTCATACCTGTGAATAACAATTTCAGTTCTTGACAGAATCAATTGGTCATAAATGGTTTTGGTTTTTTTATCATTTGGCACTTGCTCAGTCAAACTGTATACAATCAGCTTGTCAATTTTCCCTTGTAATTCTGCCCCTTTTTTTCCTCCTGATCGTCAAGCTGGACTTTCCAAAATTCCCACCATACAGCAAGTAAACCTCCCAAAGTGCCTGTAACTAGAGATCTATAGCCTTTGTAAAGTATAATTATTTTTTTCTGTGATTATTCCTGTATGTGTAGGTCAAAATACATCAATTTTGGGAGGTAGGTTTTTTCTGGGTTAAAGCATGGCCAAGCATCTAATCTATTTTGGAATAGTCAAGGTGTTCTCTCCTAACACTAAATTATCTTGGAAATAAAATATATAAAACTGATTAGAAGCATTCAGAAAAGTAGCAGGCCACTCAGGTGGCTATACTCTTTCTTCAGATCCTAGGAAAACCTTTGTTTTCCATCTGATGGTAGGGATCTGAAAGAAAATTCTACAACATCCTATATTTTCTGTCCACACATGAGTATTACTTGTCTTGCCTTTTCTTCCTGGCATGAACCCTGCTGGGGCTGTACTGTACTGGCTGTTTCCCTGGAGCAGGATTTTATTAAGGAAGTCTTTGCTACCAGCAACATAGCAGCTCTTCTGGTTCAGAGCAATACTCCATACAAACCAGCACCCCAGTTTTTAAGTTTAAGGGGTTAAGACACAGAGATGAAGCTATGTGCCATGGTGACAAGGTGAGGTGTAAGAGTTTCACTCTTTCCAAGCTGTGCTGCCCTTCTTGTGACTCATATACACTTCTTGATCTGCAAGGACCGAGATTCTGATCGCACACAAGGAAGTGGATGGGGACAGTGCCCAGGTGTCAGCATTTACCATGGGTATCTAAAGATGGATAACCTCTAGCTGAGTGGGATACTTCTGGGGACAAGGTGGGCACCAGAGTTGTAACTCAGCATCTGCAGCATGCCATTCCTAATAACGGCCTGAACAATCTCTGGGTGAAAGTCACAACCCCTCTGGTGTGTGCTTTGCCCAACAGACAGGTAATGCTGCTGCCCAGGGAAACACAGAGCCACAAAGCAAAGAGGTATAGCAAAAATGTGAGACAAGCCTAGCCTGAAGGAAAAAAAAGGCAAAAGTGTATGTGCCTGAAGTAGAGACCTGGAAAGGAGTAAGAGAGGGGTGAGAAAACGCAATGCTCTCCCAGGTTATTTTTATCTAGATGTTTTCCAGATACCCCTATATTTTAGCTATTTAACAGATCTCAAAGGGTGCATTTTCCAAGTATTTGTGCACTCTCTGTGAAACTCACGTATACTTCTTGCATTGACACTACTGTTTCACAGGTTTACTGCCAAACTTAAAAATATTTATGCCCAATTCTACATTTGCAGCAGATAGTTATCACAGAGCTGGAATTGCTGACAGTAATTAAATTTATTACTGCAGTTTCATTTAAAAAATTTTTTTTAAAGATTATATTCAGCAACAAGCCATACTTGCTTTTGGAAGATTTATCAAAGGAAATATGTTTTCCCTCAAGGTAAGAACAGACTGTCAGCTATTGGAAAAAACCAAGCCATACAGGAATTCCATCTTTAATACTAGGCCAAGAGAGATTACAAATAGGGAGGTATACACTTTGTACCAGAGTCTCATATTTTCCAGTACATAGGGAAAACTTCCTTTCACATACAGTGAAAGCATAACACATTTTAAAAAATTATTCAGTTTGAAGATAGTCAGTAAAGTTTGCAACTAAGCCATGAGTGCTGAATAAAGCTGAGGTCTGTGAGGTAAATAGATAGCATGCGGTCATGTAATTAAGGTACACACATGAGGGATAACCTGGTTAGTTGATCCTGGCTGAATGGTAGGTGTCCACCAAAGTCACTCTATCACTCCTCAACATGTCAGGGCAAAAAAGATAAAAAATCCGGCTCATGGGTTGAGATAATGACAGGGAGAGGGTACTCACCAACTACCACCATGGGACACGACTTGAGGAAATTAGTTAAATTTATTACCATTTTTTTATCAAATCAGAAAACAGTTATAAGAAGTAAAACTGAAAAAAAAAAGTAAAATCAGCCTCCCACCCCTCCTTTCTTACCAGGCTTAGCTTTATGCCTGATTCTCTCCTTCCCCCACCACCAGTGGTGCAGGGAGTTGCAGAACGGGGGCTGCGGTCAGCTCATTGCATGCTGTCACTCTGTCTCTCCTACTGCTTCCTGCTTGGATGGAGGACTCCTCACAGTCTTTCCCTGCTCCAGTGTGGGGTCGCTCCCGTGGGAGACAGTCCTCTATGGACTTCTCCAATGTGAGTCCTTCCCGAGGGCTGCAGTTCTTCACAACTTCTTCAGCATGGCTCCCCTGTGGGGCAACAAGCCCTGCCAGCAAACCTGCTCCAGCGTGGGCTCATGTCTCTATGGGCCAGCAGGTCCTGCCAGGAACATACTACAACCTGGGCTTTCCACAGCGTCACAGCCTCCTTCAGGCAGCCACCTGCTCTGGTGTGCTGTCCTTCAGGGGCTGCAGGTGGATCTCTGCTCCCTCTTGGATCTCAATGGGCTGCAGGGATGCAGTCTGCCACACCATGGTCTTCACCACAGGTTGCAGGGGAATCTCTGCCCTGGCACCTGCAGCGCCCTGTCTGTCCTTCTCCACTGTCCTTAGCACATACAGGGCTCTTTCTCACTCCCCTCTCCTCTGCCTCCAGTTGCTACTGCACAAAGACTTTTTCCCCATAAATACATTATCCCGGAGGCACCACTTCTGATGCTGATGTCCAACAGTGGGTTCGTCTTGGAGCCATCTGGTACTGGCTCTAAATATGGGGAAAGCTTCTGGCACCTACTTACAGAAGCTAGATCAGTACCCCCAGGACCAAAACCATGTCATGCAAACCCAGTATGGATGAATTAATAGTGCACATGCCACTTTAGCACTTTTCCTTTATATACTTTATTTAATTGTCCTGTAATGCAGTTATGTTGTAATTAATAAATATCCTTATGAGTCCAAGGCTTGCATCTTTCCCTCCGTGGTTGTGAGAAGACCTCCCTGCCCGACTTTCTATTTGCCACCTGTCATTATTTTTTATAATAAACAATTATACTGCTTCAGTGGCATAACTTGTCTTTACATATCTAGAAGTTGCTTTTACTTTTGCTATCTGCAGCATTCAGTGTATTTGCTACAGTAGTGCTGGAGAACTATGGCAGAACACGCTATGTTTAGAAATTGCTCTGTTTGTCTCAAAGAAACACTGGAAAACTCCTCCAAAAGCAGAGGGAATAAGAATATTTGCATAATTTTGTAGTTTGCACACTTCTAGGCTATCCAATGTGAATGATTTTCCCAGACATAAAGCCCTCATTTCAACATTGAAGGTTCATTGAAATCTGAACACATTTCTACTTAAGCTTCTTCTACAGTTTAGAAGAAGACAATATTGGAAAAGGGTTTTTTGCTGGGTACATTTCATTGTTGTATTCACCACTCCATTTAAATATCTCAAGAATATTCAGAATTATTTCTGTGATATTCCATTTTAATATGGGGTTCTTTCTCTTTCATACTATTCCTTGGTCAATACCAAGACATGGCGCAACGTCTATGAATCTGAAGTTGAACTAACTACCTAGACTCAGTCAGCAGTAAATATGCAGTGTTGCAAGAAAATGTGTACAGTGCCACCCTTCAGATGATTTATAATACAATGGCGTTATAACAACATTTATGCAGTTTCTGGGCTAGTTAATTTTCTTTCCTCAAAAAGACAGTTTCTCATCACAGTGTGAAACAGCATGATTTTGGAGAAGAAATACTGTCTACTACTAAAGATAAAGCAAGTAACTGACAACATTTTTTCCAGGCATAATATAGAAGTCTCATTATTAATATTGACAAATATTGAAAAATATTTACACGTAGACAGAATCTTGGAAAATATAGAAAGGAGAAAGTTTGTAACAAATAGTAGACAATGCCTTTTAAAATATGTGTACCCAGTACAACACAGAAGCTAATTTCAAAGGAATGAGGTGAGAGTTTGATTTGCTTTCAGTGTGATACATTAGCAAGATATTTGATAAAATATTGTAGGGTTTTTTAAAATTACCTCAGCTTTATTGCTGGGGATGCAATATTGAAATTGTGGCATTCACAAAAGCACTGACTCTCAGCTCTAAAGGTATTGTTAAAGATTTGAATCTAGTTAGTAGCAGGTATTTTTTCATCACATCTCCTTGAGCTTTAGCTGTGTGGTGCCAAATGCATTCTTAATATATCAGAGTGATAGTAAGGGATGAATTAGCTCTCTTGTGTTACTCAGTCACTTGTGTATTACATCTCCCATATTACCAATGTTTTCATCTTCTCAAACCTCTTAGAAATGATCCTTAAAATGATCCTTAAGGAAAAGCCAGTGAAAACATCTAATAAATTGTATTGAAATGATCATTAGTATAGAAAAACAAAACTCCTAGAGCTGAACCCATAACGATAAGGCTTTAACATGCAAGTAAGTATGTATCTACACACAATTTGGAGAGAGAAAAATACGGTTTCTTCTTTCTTCCTTATCTACTGTTTTTATTTAAAGCATTCAATGGCTAAGATTCCTCAGTCAGCCTGAAATAAGGAAGAGAATTAGTCTCACTGTTTCTTTCCCTAACAATCATACAATAAGGCAACCAGAAGTTTTCTGGTGTGTACAGAGCATGGCTAAGTTATTTGATCTTTCTGGGCAAAAACTAACCAAGGAACACCAGAAGCCCTTGAAAAAGTGCTGTGTGGAGTTCCTTTTGCTTGATTAAAGGGGATTAAAGGCATTGGTATCAAGTCTCTAACAGCTCAAACAAATACCTTGACTTTACTAATTAACATTTTTCTCCTCTTTTCATTCAACTGGAAAAGCCAAAAATCTTCTTTAGCAGGATTGAGCCTGATTGTATCTCTTACATTTGGAAATCCTTGTCACTGTTAACATGCAAATTTGAAATTTCAAGACTCAGACAAGAACTTAGGGGAAATTATTTAAAGTGAATTTAAAAGGGAGTTATAAATTTCTGTAAGAAGATTAATACTTTCCTCATCAACTTTCTGGTTTTGATTTCAAATTCCATGTGCTCTGTCTCTTTGAGGATACACGCAGCCAACTTTCAGAGAAAAGAAGTATCTCCATATCCTCTGTGCAACCTTTTAAATTCCCTAAACATGGCATATATTTATTACAAGACTAGACTGAACTCATGTGGAACAATCAACTTTATGTAACACTGTCCAGCTTTTAATAAGAACCTCTGTATACTCCCACCACTGCCCTGATTTAAACCAACACATGGAATGTATGGGGTTAATAAAATATATTATGGTATTTTGGGCTATGTTTGAAGGGGGAAATCGTGAAATTCGTGAGAGATTAATTCTGTAATACAGATAACCAGTTCTGAAGTTTAAATCTCAATTAAGTTGCACTGTGTGTGGCTGGAGTTGGTGAATACAGATGGTGAGAACTTTAGCCTAGCTGCAGTACAGCATTTTGTTAGATATGAGAATCAAAGCAGAAATACCCTTAGAACTCATGGTTTTATTTTCAGAGTATGTTTTCTCTCTGTCCCTGATTTTTGATTCCTAATGTTATCACAGTTTGGCAACTGCTTGTGAAAGACCTGTGAGACTAGAAAGCAAGTTAATAGTATAAGAGTTCACATTAAAGAAGAAAAACCCACTTTAAAATGGTAAATATTTGTCTAAAATTCATTTAGATGTAAGCATTTTCAGATGATGGAGTTGTCCACAGAAGGGTTTACCATAATTTACTGAGTGCACCCATGTACTGTATGGCAACGTGTGGGCTTAAGAGACATGACACATTGTTAATTGTAATATCATGTGCCTGGCAAGGTCTGGTAGCTGCGAGTTGAGCGCAGAGTCAAGGAGGCACAACAGTCTGCTAAACATTACTTGTTTGTTGAGCTGGTTGATAGCCTGATAATGTATAGGAAATGCACGATCTGACACAGATAAGTTAGCAATGATTCTTATGCTTCTACTTTGAAAGAAAGTTTTATGTCAGAATGCACTGCAGAATCATGTAACCAATGAAAAGGACAGAAAATGAACAACTACTGAAAACTTTAATGGAAAGAGTATGAAATAAAAACAAAATGACAAAAAATTATTTTTGATTGATGTTTGATAGTTTAACCAAACAGTGTGAAATACCTTCATGCAAGTATTTAATGCTAGATGTATGCACAAAGTTTATCTAACATGGCGTTAAATACCTTCATGCAAGTATTTAATGCTAGATGTATGCACAAAGTTTATCTAACATGGCGTTTTATGAACTTTGGTAATCACTGAGTCCAAGTTACTTACCATAACAGTCACTGAGCATCAAACACTTCCTGCTCTCTAGTAATTTTCCATTCCTTAATTTTTCATAGAAGAGGTCTGTTGTAAGAACCTACCCTGCTCCATCCCAGATAAGACTATCTTCACTCATATTAGCTAGCACCCAAGAGCAGGTTTACTTGCTGCATGTCCATCATTGCCACATCATTCCTCTTCACTTTGAGCCACCTTAGAGCCAACTTCACCCTGGGGGCTCCGTGGGGACAATGGCATGTGAAGAGAGCTGGGTGTGACTCTGTGCTACTGCACTCAAATGATCTGCCCTAAAGGAGACCTGTAGTGAGTTGGGGATAGGCTACTAATCCCCATTTTAGAGATGAAAAATAGACATGGGGAAAGACTAAGTCCGTTTCTCAATTATGATCACATATTCCCATTGGATTCAGCATAAGGCTTTTGTTAAGATAGGCTGGTTTATCTCCAGCCTGTGTATTTAAATTTTTGAAACATTGGACCATGTGGCCTGCATGTTATCCTAGTTTTACAAAATCCAAAGGGATAACTTCAAAAGTGATTAATCTACGGAGTTTCACAACCACGAAGTTACAGAGAGAGACTGTAGGATTTTCAGAAGTCCCATCCCTTTTTTCTTTTCTTTACTTATGAAGCAATAAAACAGTGGACTACTGTAATTCCTGTATCTGGAATCCACTAGATTACTATTACCAGCAAAATCTGGCTGCTATGTTAAAACAAATTAGAAAAACTGAAACATGCAAATGAGTTATAGTCTACAATATTGGACCTGATGATCTTGGAGGTCTTTTCCAACCTTAATGATAGTATGATTCTATGAATATTTTTGTTAGATAGATTTTAACAGCACATAATAGTTAAAGCAGCAGGGTTAGTATCAAATTCACCTTTGTATCCATGTTGCAAACACTGTTAAAATCAGATGCCATATAAATTTGAGGTGTAAACTATTCTAGGTGACACTTACAATGATATCATAAGAAGAGTGTTTATGGCAATTAATGGAGATTGTTTTAAATGGGAAGTAATGGTTACAACTTGGCCATGCTAAAAACATGAGGTGATTCACCCTCAAACTGAGTAATATGGGTACAGGGCCCGTGTTTTCCAGTGAGGGTGTGCCACTGAAATGGGATAGAGGACATTGACTGTCACAGAAGGTAGGACCATGATGAGAATAAGCTTAGTATCTGTCTGAATAAATACGATATTCATTGCCAGGCCATGGAGGTGCTTCTAGAGAGTTTATGGTACCTGGTATTATAATGAGAAAGAAAGCAAATGGTCTTTGTAGGCCATATGGCTGATGGTAAAAATATTGGCATTCATTAACAATTTCTTTGTATTTACTTCTCCCATGCAAAAGGAGACAAAAGATTTTTCTATACCCTATTCATTTTGTTGGGGAAGTAGAACATTTTGTCACATTCATCTTGACATTTACATCTTCCACTCTACCTGGAAGGAAGGAGATAATTTTATATTGTGTCTGGTCTCTTCTTGAATTGAAATACTTCTCTACCTTTTTCATGTAATGCCTTAATAAGTTTATATCGCAATCTTTTTCATGTAGTTGAATACATTTGATTTCCAACAAATTTATTGCTCAGTACTCTGATTAAAAAAGTAAAATCTAGATGCCTTTGAAGAATTTTTCTGCTGTGCTAAAATGTAAATGGAATTTTTTGAATACTAGAGCTCTAACAGCTTCTTGCTAAAAATATATATATAGGTACGTCTTTGTGTGTGTGTGTGTGCAGGGGGAAGAGAGTTTTATAATTATTAAACCAGGAGATTGTCTTGGTTTTGGAATGGTACCCACCAGTTTAGTTCACCCACCACCCAAATCACACTGCTGCTCACTTGCTTCCCCTTCCCCCCTCACTCCCTACCCCTCTGCAGGTGGCTGGAGAGGAGAAGTGGAGGCACAAAAGGCAAAGATCACATGTTGAGATAAGGCAGCAATGAGATAAGAAAAGAGCAACACCAACAATATTAATTACCAAAAGTGTAATAAAAGAGAGAGTATTTCCCATGCAAAATGCTCACCAAGCTCGCCCCAACCCGGCTGCAGCCATGCCATTCCGCCATCGCCTGCCGCTCGGACCGGCGTCATGCTGCCCCGACTGCTCTGGCCGTCACCCTTGCTTGACTGGAAGGAAACCCTTGTCCCCAGGAGAGAGACCCTTCCCCTGCCCCGGCAATGATGTGAGATGGTACAGAATAACCTCCAGGTCCCAGCCATGACCCCTCCTGGCTACTGCAAAAATTAACCCTGTCCTGGCCAGAACAACAGCAGAGATCTCACTGTTAGGGCACAAAAACTAGATTGAAAAGACCTATTGTTTAATGGGTTACACTTTTCCCACATGGATACCAACATATTAAAATAATTTTGTAGTGTAAAATGGACATATTCTTGCTACCAATATTCCTGATTACCATACCAGCAAGATTCAGAAGACTAATTAGCAATATTAATTTTTCTAATCCAGAAGGATATGAAAGGTGAAAGAGGATGGGGATGTGTGTTGGACACCAAATATGTTTTTTTCCCTCTCCCATTTTTTAAATTTTAAAGTTATATACATTAAAAAACTAAATCCTTGTAAAATAAATTTAAATACCTGAAGATTTCATTTCAGTGGCTTTATTCTTTTTCATATGACCGGCCAGCTGCATTGTGAAGACCGACAGATAATTGACAATATGTAAATCTACACATAAATACCTGAAGTATCTCTAAATAAACTCACTAAAATACAGAAGCAAAATAGATATATTTGCATTCTTCTCATATGGAAAAGTTGTCCTTCGTTTAGGTATTTCAATGCCAAACCTTATTTATATTTACACATCCAGTCAGTCCCTTTCAAAAATTATTTAAAATGTCTTCTGAAAACCTCATCCACTATCAAAACCTCTTAGATTTATATCTGACAGTAAGGTTCATTATACTTCAACCATGTTTTATTCAGTTGGATCCAGACATTCATCAGACACAGGGAGACTACTTCCACTCAAATAACAGGAGCTAGAAACATAATTTCTTGAAAATACTGAGTATTTTTAAATTACTATTTTTTTATTTTTATGTGGAAAATATTCCCTTACCTTCTTCTGACAATTTGGAAAAACAAGTAGGGAGGTGGTAGACTTGGTTACACTTGAAATATGCTGCTATTCCATAAAGCCAGTCAGTAGATGGAGAGGGTGAGTGTAGAGAGCAGATCAGCATCTCATTTACGCTTAGTACTCAACCTTATTGTTCACAGTCACTATGAACCATTCAGGCAACTCCCCACTCACATTCCTTGATTCATTTGCTTTAGATTGTATCAGCCTTTTGACACAGTATTGTGCAATTGAACCACATATATGCTCTAGATCCAGTTATGTGACAGAAGAAACCATCACAGCATGCGTCTTTTGCCTCTGCAACTTAAAGAAGGTATGTATCTCAGAAGCCTGTGCTATGATCCATTTATAAAAAGATGTCTCTGACTGAATTGCAGTGTTCAGCTGGTCTTTCTTCACCTTGGTCTTCTTGGTGACGGGGGTCCCAGAGTTGCTCTTCTAGGGTATCACCTTTATACAGTACAAGTTCTGGCTATCCACAGGGCATGGATACCAATCCCATAACTTGGCATGGCATGTGTGTGAGCAGTTGTTTTCTTTCTCACAGTTTGCCATGGTGGGATTTTTTGTCTGGATGCTAACCAAACCTTCACTTTCATTAGACCTGGAATTAGCTCTTTCCTTCTTTGCTGTCTAAGCTTATCTCAAGTTCTGTTGTAGTGGCTTATCTTATGGGAACCTCCTTCTGTGGCTGTGACAGTGTTTTGGGACAGGCGACTGCATTCTTTGAGTCATTACACCAATCTGTGGCCCAAATCCTGCCTTCTAGGCACTTTTCCTCAGCTCACAGGTTTGCCAGGGGGGTGATGTGTATGTAGAAAAGACAGAGGAAAAAGAGAGAAACAGCAGAAGCAATAACACAAATAATCATACAGCGTACAATAGCTATTCCAGTCATTAAAAATGCGAATCCAATCGCAATCATCAATCCAGTTCTCTTTGCCGACAGCCCCCACCCTGTGAGTTCCCAAGGATTAGGATATGGGCATCAGCCAGGTCTTGAGTCTAATTTCTTGAATCCAGTTTTTGGGTCGGAGAGGTTGAAAAAGTTCTGATGTTTGATTAGCCATTTCTTTCATTTTGGTTCAAGCTTTTAAAGTGGATAACATCACATTATGAATGATAATACAATATTCAGTTCCAGTAACATTTAACATTCCACATACCCGTTGTTCCTTTAATAGTGACATAACTAATGACAACCAATTTTGTGAAGCTATTTTCGACACTTGTTGGACTTGCAAGTTAAGCTCTCCTGGTCCAATTACTGAGAGCATGTACCTACCACATAACATTTTCCAAGACCCATTGATGAGAACTACAGAAAGTGTAAAAATTATTTTAACCTCAAAAACAATCCTTTGCCCCAGAGGCAATAAACTCCCTCAGAGGAAAGCTGAGACAAAGTTTCCAAAGTTAACACAAAATACCCTCACAGGAAAGTTGTGGCAACACAACATCTCTCAGAGGAGAGCTGTCACAAAGTTTCCAAAAGTTCTTACAGAGGAGATACCTAAGATTTCCCTCGAAGGAACCATACTATTATCAAAGGCATTTCGGGTCAGAGAACAGCAGCCCTACTGGCTGCACCAAAATAATGTTATGATTCAATTATAAGAGACGCTTCTGCCTGAATTAAGGTGCAAACAAGACCATGTGCCAAAGTCAATAGTACAGATTTTATTTAACAGTAAATGTGAGACAGACAGAAATAGAAATCGGGAGACAGGGACAGGGGCAGACAAAGAGAGAATGTGAGAGAGAGAGAGATTAAGTAGCAACATAGTCACCACCGTGTGGATCCTGTGGTGTCCAGCTGGTCCAGCCTGAGCCTTGTCTTCTTGGCGATGAGGATTCTGCAGCTGTTCTTTTGAAGGTACCACATTTATACAGTACAAGTCCCAGGTATACATGGAGCATAGACGATGTTTCCATAACTTGAGCTGGCGTGGGTATAAGGACTTGCTTCCTTTGCCACTGTGAAAATTTTTGTCAGGATAGGTTACCCAGATTTGCCTCATTAGGCCTGAAATGATCATCTTCCTGTTATTGCCATCTGTACTTATTTCAAGTTCTGACAATGGGAATACCTTGTCTGGTGGTTTATCTTATGGGAAGTTCCTTCTGTGTCTTTGACAGTGTTTTGAGACGTATGACTGCATTTTTTAGGTCCTTACAATCTATTATAGCAAAAAGACTGTGTTCTGCTAAGGAACATGTGCACAATGCATATAGTCTGCTTTGTCTTTTTCATTGAGGGTGAGCACAAGAACTGTCACCACTGGCAACGACACAGAAGAAAATCAACAGCGAGCAAACTCATGCTACTTTTCTTGTTTAGGGCTTGACTCTCCTTCCACGTGTCCTATTTTACATCTCACAAGTTTGGAAGAGTCAAAACTGCCGAAAAAATGTAGAAGTATATTTGTTCCTATATAACACATAGCTTTTCTTTTGAGGGCTGCCAAATTTATGATAAACATAACAGAATCTTCCATGGAGAATGCCTCATCAAATATTATCTCACCTAGTCCAGAAAAATGCAAACAAAGAAAGAGGATGTCTTTGTAAGAGGAGATGATTGATTTATCTGGAAATGAAGACTTTGAAACGTCTCCACTGGTAATGAGTGGAAGACACAAATTTAGCTGCATAAGCTCATATAGTCTTATTACAGTTTTATGCTCAGTTGTGGTTATCTTTAGAAGCCCCGGAGAACTTTATTTGCATGCGGGTAAATGCCACAAGTCAGTCTAGGAATTACCAGGTTTATTAATTAATATTGTGAATGAAAGGCTATTTTTTAGAAAATAAAAAACTTTGTGTTGGATATAATTTTTTTATCTTTTTCCCCCCAGAGTTAGAGCCCATTGCTTGCCACTAGTTTATGTGCAAGTACTTTTAGCCTTTAGGTATCTAATCTATATTTTTATAGTCTGTGAGTCTGATGCAGTCAAATCTATGACCCTGTTCAGTGCCTGCAGAAGTCAATGAGAAAATTGGCTCCAGAGGGCTTGAAATAGGGTACAGAGACATTTACTAACCAGACAATTGTTGCTGTTCTCTTTCACTAAATCATATATTGAAAGACTCTGGGAAATTTTCTGATTCCATTTAAATCACTGTGAAACCTCACTAGAACAAAAATTTGACTCCATATAAGTCAGAAATGATAGAAAGAAAGAACAAAGCAGGGAAAAACAGCAACACACAGCTTAGTGTATAGCATTGGTGCTGGCAGCCATTTCAAAGCACTAGCCACACTGCTATCTCACTTCTCTACTGGAAGAAAAGAAGCACTAAGAGCTAGTTTCTGTCAGTATTTAAGAGGACTGCAAACTATGTTTCTGCCCTTGACAGAAATAATTTGCACTCCTAAAATTTTTGAAACTTTTCCCAGAGTTTCTTAAGAAAAAAATAATGTAAAGTGGTTGCTGACTCTGCTTTCTTTTTCATTTGTACACCCTTGAGGTGTGTTAGTGAGGTTGTGGAGTTGAGTATGTAAGGTGTAAGGTTTAAGAATTCATGTGACTGTGGTGTACCAGTCACTGACATTCACTCCTGTTTGAGTAGAAAGAATGAATCAGTGAATAAATCATTTAATTAATGAACAATAAATCTTTAAAATGAAAGTAGCACATAAAAATAAAAGAGACAGCTTCAAAGAAAGAAAAGGACAGATTTAACTTCCAAATGCAGTTCATTTTGAAGAACCTTCAAGATCATCTCTGAAGATGTATTGTCAGCACCATTACAACTTCAAAACTAATTTCTTCTGCCTATTGCACTGTTTTAAAATTGTACTTCTAAATTCAAAACAAGGAAAAGTAACCTCCCAATTGTAGTTTCTCTTTTATAAAACTAAAGGCTTAAGTGGCACAAGGGCAGCAATTCTGCCATCCAAACCCATTGTGACAGAGTTGTAGGGGTAGTGGTGATACATGCTGGAAAAATGCAAAAGATATCAAAAGTAGGCATGAATTTTATTCCATTTATTCCTGTATTCCTTCATGGAGTTTTGGGGGATTGTGAGATCAAGAAAACAGTTTTGTTATTACCTTTCTCTTGGGATCATTATACTCAATTAAGGTAGGAAATGCATTTTGGGACAATAGGAGTATAATAATATCCACTGATAGGCATGGCACATATTCATAATTATATTTTTGGTGTAGGTCTTGAACTAGCTTGAATTATCTTTTGAAGTTGACTTTACTAGAACTTACTTTTTCTTGGTGACTTTTTTGTTTATTCAGGTCAAGTTACTTAGAAATATTTTAAACACATTGGACAGAATCAACAATATTAGCTATTGTACTACTTTTAGAGGAAACGTATTTCAACACTTAACAGTAAATTAAAAATGTGCTAATGTCTTTGCGGGGGTGACACACAAATTAGCACATTTCATGTGATTAATCTTATGCCTTTCAAACATTCCTGCACAAAAATGTGTGGTTTGTAAAAATTGGAGTCTACAAGCAGTCAATGGGCCTAGGATATTGGAGAGCTGTTGGGTACAAACGAAATCTCCTCACAGTACATAATATTAAACAAAACTTATCCTACTTCTACCTATTTTAAGAAATATAAATAATTATGATGATTATGAGAAAAAAATAATAGTAATTAATTAATCAGATGGAGCTGACTATATATATGTGAATTGGCTAGAATAGAATGAGAAATGTGATGGATCTACAAGAATACTGGAATTCTGTGTGTCACTTACTCCATGATTTCAACATCACCAGAAGGCAATATTATTTAAATTGCATGCTATATGGAATCTTTAATGATATCAATGGAAAAAACCCCCACAAACCTCAGTTTTTGGGGCAGTAAGATTTCCATAATTTTGAGGTGCAAATGAAATCCTATAGACTTACCTGAACTGAAACCACAGATTACACAACCTGACAGTGTTTCAAGATTTTGTCTTGTTCATTTCCTCCCTTTAAGTCAGGCTATGTTTGAAAAGGTCATTGCTTCCTGGTGTCTACACAGAGGGCCACCACAGTGATTCATGTTTTCATTGTGTTCTGAGCCTCACAACCAACCTTACCATCTGAGCACAGAGAGACAGAAATACAGGATTGTTGAGGTTTAAAGGGATCACTGTAAGTTGCCTGGTCCAGCTCCCCTGTTCAAGAGTTGTAAACATGAGCTGGTTGTCCAGGGCCATATCCAGGTGACTTTTGAATATCTTCAGAGATGGACATGCTTCAACAACCCTGGGCAACCTGTGCCTCACAGTGAAAAAAAAGTGTCTTTTGGTGTTCAGAGGGAACTTCCTGTGTTTCCGTTTCTGCCCATTACCCCATGTCCTGTCACTGAACACCACCAAAAAGAGTCTGGCTCCATCTTTGTCTAAACCCTCCTTTCAACTATCTGTACACGTTGATGAGGTTCCCTCTGAGTCTTCTCTGGGCCTAACAGACCCAGCTCCCCCAGCCTTTCCTCACAGGAGAGATTCTCAAGCTCTTAATCACCTCTGTGGTACTGTACTGTCTTTAGTATGTCCCTGTCTCTTGTGTTCTGCTGAGTCCAGAACTGGACACAGTATTTCAAGTGTGGCCTCACCAGTGCTGAATAGAGGGGCAGGATCATCTCTCTCCATCTGCTGGCAACATGCCTCCTATTGCAGCCCAGGGTGCTGCTGGTGCTTTCTTTGCCACATGGGCATATTGCTGGCTCATACTCAATTTGATGTCCACTAGGACTCCCAAGGCCTTTGCTGTAAAGCTGCTTTCCAGCCAGTAAGATCAAGGTGGAACTGCTGTCCAATTATATGTGATCTAAGCAGATGTAAACTATGCTGCAGGAGAAGAATGTATCCACAAGGAAAGCCAAAGCCAGCAGCCGTGCTGAAAATCATCTCTGTCTGGATCCGGGGTGAGGGGAGGCCATAGCCCCCAGGCTCATTTGCACACCCTGCCCCCCACAACTGAGCAGGGACCAAAGAGTTTTTGGGTGTGTGGTGGTGCAACCTCTGGTGTACATAAGACAGAGGTGGTGAGCATCCACCACTGCAGGCTACAAGCAGATACTGTGTAGGTGAGATGGTGCTTTTTATGGTGGAATTGTCCTCCCTTATGCAACTTGGGACCCTGGGAAGGTCACATTCACACGGGACATTCACATGAGAGGCAGCTGTCATTTCTTAGAAGGTGTCATAAACCACCAAAGACTCCCGAAGAACCCCCAGGCTCGTTCCTGAGGCGTTCCACCAGAGGAAAGCATGTGATCCAAGTGTTGCAACAGATCCAGAGCCTGTTGCAAAAGATAGTGTAAAACTCCCAGCTACCCATGGGAGGTGCTTGGATGTTCCCATGTATGCCTGAACACATATTAATCCATTGAACTCTACATTTTGTGGGACGCCCACCACTGAGTAGACCAGGAGAAGAGGACTAATGGGATGCCACTGGATCCACAGGGGTGGTGATATCTTTATCTTTAACCTGTGATTCTCTCACTCTCTTTCTCTCCCTGCTTCTCTCTTTTTCCTATTTCTTTCTATCTCTCTACCTCACATTTACTATTAAATAAAGTCCACACTATTGACTTAGACATATGGTCTCATTTGCACCTTAATTTGGGCAGAGGCATGTCTCTACTAATCATAATAATTGGACCATAACAACCTTTTTTAAGATGGGAGAGACACATAACACACTTGGTCTGTCTACTCCTAAGAGAAATGTCTGTTAACATAGTTTAACTTTAAAACCTCATGGGTCTGGTGGCTGCAAATAACATTTTCTCTGCATTTTGATTTTAATTTAGATAAACCTCTGCATTTGACATGCCTTAAATCTCAAGTCAAGGTGTCTGAAACACTAAATATACAAAACAGACAAAAAATTTCTATATAAGCAATATCCTTTGTCTTTCTTGACTGGCATCTTCCACTTAACAAGGTTGTGATTTTATAATCCAGGAGTTAACCTTTTCCATTAGTGATATTTACCTAAATAGGTACTTTGAAAGCACCAACATATGCTCCAGTCCAGGACACTACTACAGTAAAATAAATTACCATAATGTCTACAGTAGTCAAAGCTTAGTGAACCATTAAAGACAAACCAGCTCAATGAACCAGGCAGCAACAGCAAAATAAATGTACACTGAAAGCATGCCTAAGGCAATAACTTTTTTTTTTTTACTTCCATCTCTGATACTGACTTTAACAAAGGACAAAATTGTCTAATAATTTATTTGTTTGCCTTCCTGCCTGGACTTTCAAGACTTTCAGCCACATTTTCAGCATAGCCCCTTGGTTTGACCGTCTTCACCACAAGTTCAGTTTTGTGCAGATTGCTATCCATTCCATTTTGCCAGATGGTGTATGCAGGATGAATGTCTACCTCTGATAATGTTACTTTTAGATGTGGGTCCTTGTGTGTGAGCATGTGTATGAGGTATTTGCCTATTCACCACAAAAAAAGTGAGTTTCATCCAAGACATTATAATGCAGCTCTACTGCAATGACCAGGGTGGAAGTGCCTCTTGGATAACTTCAGAAAGTTGTAGTTTACAGTTCCCTGAGCTTGCAGCCTTCTGTCCTAGGGCTTCTTTAATATTTTTGGTCCAAGTCTATCCAGTGTGGAACAAGTACAGCACGTTTGTTGCTATGATGGAAGTAATTCCCTTTCTCAAACTCCCTAATAAGTGACAACAGTCATTAGGGTCATCTAGAACTGACTGAACACAAAGTCATTGGTCAGTATGAGAATTCATGTCATATTTTCTGTAAACTTGCTGCCATTATCATTAAAGTGGGGGAAAAAGTGCCTTTTTTTGTGGCACGCCCCCTTTGAAAAACAAAAATTAAAATATCCCATTACCTTATCTACCAACTTCATCAACAGATATGCATTGACTTCTTCGGTTGTGAGTGCTTTAACATCTTTGAGAAAGAAGGATTTGGATTTCACTGAGATGTACAAGAAAACTGACTAAACTGATGAAATATGGGTAGGGTATTATCAAAGCCTCTGAAATGCTGTTGAGCTTTACTTCCTTCTCTCTCATACCCAGTTTGCATTTCCTGCTGCACAACCAGCACCAAGGTTGGCCATCAGTGAAGGTATCTGGAGGATTGCTGAGCAGTTGCTGGAGATGCAGAGCTACTAAACTGCCCAGCAGAAGCCTTTGCTGGTCTCGGAATTTCACTTCCCAAAGTCCTTTAGCCCAATGGGAAATTAATCACCCTATTCTATAATGTAACAGATGAGTTTAGGTGAATAATGAGTTCTTCCTCACTCATGGGATGTCTGCAAGTTGGAAACTAGAATGGTAGAGATATTTCCTATGTCTTCCCTAATCAGGCAAAGAATACAGTAGAGTTGTACCACTTCACAAAGAAAGAAAAACAATTTTAGCTGTTAAAGTTTTAGAGCAAAGCTTGAAAATACTGAGAAGGGAGATTCCAGAGACTCCAAAATCTGATGGAAAATACAGTAGTGCTGACTTGGTGTGATTTTAAAAACTTCTTATTTTGAGCTGATAACCAAATGTGAGAGGGGGTATAGGATGCTGCTTTTGTGATATGCTTTCATCTCTAGGGCTTCACAGATGATGCAATGACAACTGATATGGAGATGTATGACTTTTGGCATTATTGATCACGTCTGCACTATCAGACATGATCAATAAGATAACTAGCAAATGCCTAATCCCATCATGCATTAGGTTTTAGCAAGCAGCACAGTAAGAACAATTTGGGGTCGGTTTTAGTTTACTTCAGGGGAATTACTAGGGTTTTGTTGGGTTCTGTTTGTTCAACTAGTATTACCCAACAGCCATAAGAAGATAAAAATAAACCTCACAAAGAAGTCATACAAGTGTCAACTCTTTGTCTCAGTGTTCCCCATATTTTAAAGATGAAATTTTGTTTATCCATGAGTCTCTTCTCTACATGTTCTCACTTGGTTTATGACTTGAAGGACGTCTGAGAACAACGTGGGGGAGTAACCTAGAGGCCAGCTGCTTGTGGCAAATTACTTAAAGCATCAAGAGTTAGAAGTAAAAATAACAATGAGGGTACTGTGTTCAAGCTATTAGTAAAAAAAGCCAAAATTGGACTTTCACAGAAAAAAGGTCAGTGTACAATTTTACCTGGTGTGTATTTTTAATTATTCACAAAACTCGATATAAACACTGTCTACATTTATCAGGTACAATCACTTGCAAAAAACCCCATATGACCTAGTACATTTCCAGAAGGTAACACGAATATTTCAAGCTCATATTTAAAAAAGGAAACATTGTGCTTAATAATACATTTCAAAATATACAAAAATGCATGCGGTCATTATTCTGCCCACAGTGTCAGAATTGTTCTGCACATAGTAGCTCTCAGAAAAAGCACAGGTAACAAAACTTCATTTCCCCAAAATGCACTTCAATATATTTTAAGTATAAAACCCTAATTTAAAATAATGTCAGCATCTTTTGCCTGTAGAATATGAGGCTCAGCATCTTTAAATTATTTAAGAGTTCCTTAGAGATTCAGTTGTGCTTATAATGTCAGATTTGCTCAAAGAAATGGAAAGAGCAAAGCAAAGTGTTGAATAAGGACTTCCTGTGTGATTTTACCAAGTTATTTTTTACTGCCTGTAATTGAAGCAGCATTCACACCTCACACCATTTTAGCCAAAAATATATGTTGTATAACTGCAACTTGTTTAACTTGGGTTTGGGGTTTTTTTTTCCTTTGGTTTTTTTTTTTTTTTCCTTTCTGTTTTATAAATAGAGTAGCTCTACTGAACTGCTCTTTTCCCCAGGAGAATTCATTCACAAATAAATACAAGCTCTACCAAGACTCAATTGAAAGTACACTTGTACGGTGGCTTACAAATCCATGTATATCTCCTCCTGAAAGGAAAAATATAAACCATAAAGGAGAGAGTTCACTATTACCATCTCTGAGATATTTTGTTCCCCTCATTGTGGTAGAAGGGCCAGAGCTAACACTTATAATGCCACCTTAACAGTTTATATTCAAATAAATGATGAATGGTAGGATTTGTGCAGTGTCACATCAGTGTCATAGTTTATCATTACAAGTGCATTTTAAAGATATAGTAAAAAATGTTATGTTAATATCAGCCATAATATTATATTGAAAATAAAGATCGTTGTTAGTGTTTTCTTTTTCATTTTCATAGTGTTATCTTTTTTTGATAGGCATTTTGGAGACTTCTGGATAAAACCAAGTTTGTGTAAGATGTCTCATATTTTCCCATGCTTAAGTCCCAGTTTATCTTTTTAAAAAAATGTCCTCCCCAAGCACCAGTGCTTTATTAGTAGAATAGATTAAGGATGTGAGAAATAATAAATTATAAAAATTAGAAGAGTACCAGATACATATTTTTATTCAAATGCTGTATGAACTTGCCACTATTTCTGTTTTACCTTAGATATCTCTTTCTAATTTAATGAGAGCTTACAATTCCTAAAACCAAACTGAGAGTGTCAACTGTGTTCTGAACCTGTCTTTAAAACAATAATTCAGTTGTTGCAATTAGAAATTCAGCATGCACTTAACTGCATGTATTTACTGAGGAAAATCTGCATCGGGATGCATGTAGCAGTGCTGTTTTCTGCAGCTAGCTACACCAGCATGCTGATCAGCAGCACTTCATATTCTTTTTGCAACTGACATATATCTTATGGCTGTATAATTATTAAAACAAAACCAGGGAACTACCAATCTCTCTTTGCTTTGACACTCTTTCAGTACTAATGAAGAAATTAGAGGTACACAGAGCTAGAACAAGGAGTGCAGGTCAGCTCCCAGTTTACCTCAAAACACCTTCTACTGGCACACCATGTACCGTCTGTCCCTGAAACACTTTGTATTTGAACTAGAGCACAAGCTCCCTGAGGAAGCAGAGCATAGTTTCATTTGATTTTGATCTGAGCGCACCTGTTATTGACTGTCTATACACAATAAAAGGGATTGTGGCATTCATAATGTTAATATTCTGCAAAGGATTTCTCATTAACTGTACAAATAATTCTCCTTTAAATTAAAAAAAATAAAAGACATCCTGAGTGTATTTACACAGTTCATATGATGACATTCAGTGATCATACCCTGTGATCTGAGGAGCTTTGGGTAGCAGTCTTGGCATCTGAGCACCGGCCTCTCTGCTTTGCCTCACAGGCTGCCAGGTGACTTGCACGTTGGAACTCACCTGGAACCACACTTTACCCCTGCTGAAGTACAGCCACTCCTGCAGACAAGAGCTTCTCTCCAGGGTCAACCCTTTTCCATCCCTCACCAGCACTGCTCAGAAGCTTAGCTCTGAGTCTAAGGACTGTCCTTTACAGAGTAAGATGCAGGCTGAATCTTTTGAATGGATCTGGGTATTGTGAATTACACAGCATCAGCAGCAGCAAAAATAATTAAATGACAGAAATCTGTGTCATTGTTTCAAGAGTCATTCTCACCACGGATAGATTTGTCTTTTATCGCTTCTCTTAACTTTGACTAATATGTTAAGTATTCTGTGCCCAGTGAGGTGAAATACAATCAAATCTTTTGTTATGAAAGGTAACATTTTTTTGCTGTTTAGAGATCAGTCAACTCACAGCTGCCACAGGGTGTTAGATTAAGGAGAGACTGAAGATCCAATGCATGCACCACTCTTTCAACTCTTACTCTCATTCTTTCACTTTAATATCTAATTTGAGATTATATTGTATGGAAATAAATGGCTCAAGGCAGATGCTTAACTTTAACCTTCCATCATCAACTTGTACATTGCAACCTGACAACTGGAATAGCACTCAAGTTTGAAATTGGGTAGATTTGAAATTATTATTTCATGGGAACAAAAATACATCATATATTCCTGAATTCAGTTTGACCACTGTTTCTTGCTTCACACTTCAACTTCCTCCTTTTCCCTCAATAAATGATTTTATAACACAGGAGAATTGGGAAGAATTATTCAGATTCTAACATTAGCCTTGGGCAGTACTGTTTTGCCTTCCCTCTTTTATCCCTCCCATCTTTAATTAAGATATATCCTCTGAGTATTGTGCCAATCTCATCTGTTTTTTTATACTGAAGCTACACTTTTCGTTTACTGAAGCCACTGTTCGTTTAGATAGCTATGGATTCGTTGGCCTTCATTTTAATATCTGACTTCAGCTTCTCCAAGTTCCCATCTTCTCTATCCCACATCAGTATGGTGGCCGTGACACCACCTCTCTTGGCACTGCAAAAAAGGACGACTTCTTTGTCTAGATGACTTGCAGCACGGTTTGGTTAGAAAAAGGGGCTTTGAAGTAAATTTATGGTTGTTTTCAAAACCCCTCCATATTTCAGAAAATATATTGATTGTTTTGGTAGTAACTAATCTCTCTTGAGATTACAGGGAAAAATCAGGGAGGAAACAAGTTAGAGATAATAACAGAGAAGAAACAGTTTGATTTATTCTATTTATTTCCTAGCCTCATCTTGCTATTGCCATTTTTATTATTTTTTTCTATCAAAATAAAAGAATGTTCCCATTGTCACCTATTACTACACAATACAGAAATAGCTTTTTCTTAGTGTAGGTGTCACATTTTTTATTATTCAATTTCACAATTGTGTCAAAAAATCTTGAACATAAACTTCAGAATTTATTCAAAGGATGTCATAAAAGGAATGAGAAGGCATAGTAACTTTCAGTTTGAAAATGGCACTTGATAAAGATTGCATAGTATATGTGGAATTCCAAAATGTGTTTAGAGGTCTCCATCAGCACTTGGTTTAGTTGAAATGATTTTGTTTGTATATAACAAAACATCATGAAAGATGCCAGAGCAGAGGGTTTTTTTCTTTTTTTCATAATGATAAAAGTTAAAAAGTACTGAATAAGTAAGAAAACCCAACAGGGAACCACTGCACATTTTTTATGCTAGCCAATTTTTAACTGAGTTTTTAGGCTGGAACAGAAATATGTAATCTCCCAGTGGTAACTTTAAAATATGAGTTTACAAGATATACCCTAATGACCTCATATCATAACTCAATGTTTGATGAAAATTATTTCCCGCATTCAAATGAATCTATTACTAAATTGTGCATTAAAGTCAAAAGATTCCAAATAATTTCTCTTAGCTTCTCCACAGAGTGAATTAGGAATTATTTAATGTGAAATATGCATTAGGAATCATAATCTTTAGCAATGAGAATCAAGTACTGATTTCACAGCTTGCAGAGCACATAACATGCTTCCACAGAAAAACGGAGTGGGCAAGGCAATGCATCTCTATACACAAGCACTCTGCTCCCAGTTTAAATGAAATAGTGTGCACAAACATGAGGACTATGCACCTATGACTTGATATTCAGCATCTTCAAGCATTGGCATAAATTTTACTCAGGATGCCTGAAAAAATGGTGTGATTTTGAAATAGGTGAAGAGAAACACATTAAAATACAGAGCTTGACTCTCCTTATCTAAAACTCTTTAAAACTGTTCTTTTTTTTTTCAAAAGAATCTTTCCAAGAATGTACCAGTGAAGAAATTACTCCACAAAATCCAACAGTGGGTCTTTGGTTTTGTTTTCTAGCAGACATGTGATCTTGTCCATAAAATTGCTGTGCTTCACAGTAATATAGATATGTATTATAAAAAATATATACCTATGTATGTATTTTTAAAATATTTTTAATCCTGAAACTTGTAATGGAAAACTCTTTCAGAACTCCTCTGGTAGGATAGGAATTCTACTGATTCCTCACTTCTGCAACCTCAAGAGGAATTTTTTTTTTGCTATAAAATTTTGTTATAATATTCATATATATATTGTCTAAAACATTTGTTTTCCCTTCATGTTATTTGTGCAAGAAATCTGTGAATAATGTGCCAGTATATTTTATAATTAGTCTACAGTTTCTAGGATAACCTGATTCTTTAAGCCCTCTTTGTGGGACCTTCGCAGTCATCTTTTGGTCTTTGTTGATTTCTGGATCTTTCTCCAGCTGTACAGTAGGTATTCCAAAAATGACTGCTACAGTCTCTGCAGCATTAAACAAACTAAATCTGATGGGAATATACTGCCTTATACATCTTTCCTGAGCACATTCACCTTTCAAGCTTCATTATCTAGGCGAATTACTGTAAAGTTTTGTTCATGATGGTAATGATTTTTCTCTTTGTCAAAATGATGTGTGTACAATTCATAGTAGTGGTTCTCATTAGTATACATATATAATAAAATGATCGCCCTTAAGATCAACCAGTTCTTCCGATGTATCAAGGTACACCTACTTCCTATCTTTATTTAGAAATACAGTAAGAACAGTTGAAAATTTTTTTTGATGGACTCTATTCAGATTTTAGAATCTGAACTGAATGTCTTGAAAAACAGTTGTTTATTCTACAGAAAACTTTTACTCCTGGTTCAAATTTTGATCCTTATGTCTAACCTAGAAAATCATTACCCTTTTCATGTCACAGTGTTTACCAATGGAGATTTACCAACACATGGAGGTTTTTGCAATTTCTTCACCCTTGATTTTGTAAAAAATCAGTAAGGTAAAATTGGAGTCCTATGTGACAATGTATTTTATCTGATGAGGATAGTTTTCCATAACAAATAATCTGATACTATATATTCTATTTCACATATAACATGTCTGGAAATATTATTACAGTTTTTCCCTGTGAGCCTTTCTACACTCCTGCCATGACAGAAATTAACTGAAGAGTCTTCAGCATAAAGTGCTATTTATCAAACTCAGATAAAAGGATATGTAACAGGTCTCAGCAGTATGAAAGTCTGCAAAGAATTCATAACGTACAGTACATATAAATTTTATAGTTTATGTTATGGTGTTCTGTAGAGGCTTTGTGTGGTGTTATACAAAGACATAAATGATGCTTAAAACAAATGAGGAGTATTTTCTAAGTCATCAATGATCTTAGAGATAACTACTCAGTTTAGTGTAAAGAAAGATCACTTTCCTGTTATCAAGATGATTCTGTAGAAGGAAGTAGTAGAAATATTTTAGAATATTAACAGCCCAGAGCATTTGCTGGATTTTAGTACAACCATGTGTTCACTTAAAGCTTTTAAACTTGAAATGAGGATAAAACATATTTGCCAGTCTTTTTATTTTAAAACCAAAACCACTATAAAACTTGGAAATAACACAACTGTTCTAAGAGTGAGAATACAAAAAAGTTTTAATTGTTTTTAAAAAGCCAGTTATTATGAATTACTGAACTATGCTACATAATGTGAGAATGAAAAGGTGCAGGATGCGGTACTCTGGTTATTTACACTTCTCTTGTCCAATACAGGGCACGCTTAATCAAAGTTATCGTACAGATGTCACTAAGATACATATGTTGAATTCATACCTTTTGAGTTAGATACAGTTTTCTGAGAGTAATGTAAACCTTTTCTCGGGGTCACATGATACAGTTTAATGACTAGGATGTGTACAGTAATAGAAAAAAAAATCTGTCTTGGATACCATATGATCTTCTTTATCTCCTATTACATATTTGTCAAATGAGTTAATTCAAGCAACTACAAAGCTACATTTCTGCTGTACTAATAAAGCATCTGTTTCTTCAGAATTGAGATCACATTCTAGAGAAGCACAAAGTTTAGTTTTTTTCCTCATAAAAGTTCATTAGTAGTCTTAAAATTTTAGAGTGGATTTTACCCCACCATATCTTCACTATAATCTAAAGATGTTTTAGCACTTAATAATATCTGCTCTTGTTCAATTTTCAGCTTTAATCAGGACAGAATGTGCTGAGTATAAAAGGAAAAAAAGGGAGATGTCCTTTTTACCTGTGGGAAAATCTCTTATTTCTGTTTATCAGAGCAATTCCTTCCATACAAAACACTGAGGAAGCTCCATTGATTTAAAGTAGTCCCTTCTATAGGCTTAAGCATAGCTAATTTATGCAAGATCTTGTTTCTCAATCGAAGGTTTTAAAAAAATTTTGGTTGAAAATATGACAGATTTTTTGCAAGGAATGGTTATCTAGTGGAGACTCCTGTGTTACCATTTTTTATTTTCTGTGTTATGCACCAAGAGTCCCATTTAGAAGGTCATTGCAACCAATGGGTTACTCACAATCTCGCAATGATGCATGTGCTTCAGCGACCTATAGGACTGAGGCCAGAATTCCCATCACTTGGAGCAGAAGCAGACTAAGGGCAGAATTTCATTCATGCTGACCTCTTGGTATTTAGTGAGTACAGTGCCTTGTACAGGTGCAGTTGCTACTTTACACAGCTCTGCAACTTGTATGTGTCTCGCCCTAGATTGGGGCAATATTGTTATCCAACCTGCTTTCATACTGAAGGATTTCTTTTTCATGAAACCAGTATAGCAAACATCTTTGGCAATAAAAGGTACTGTGGTTCAACACCTACTTTTTCTGTAAGCATGAGATCATCTTATTGTGTATGACTCTTCCTCAGCCTTCTGACATCAGTCTAACAAAGACGACAGAATATTGACACTGTGCATAAAATCCATTAAAAGAAATGCTTGAATCCCACAGGTTTCTTGATAGAAGAAAAGATGAACATCTGGTATAGTAACAGAACTTTTCATAGGCTTATCAGAATAAACTAACATGGAATAATTTTTAATTATTATTATTAGGTCTTTTATTTTTCCTCAGAATTAATTATAATCCAGGATCAGAGTATCACGACAATGCACATTTGGCTCCAAGTTTAGACTACATGACCTGATTTAAATATCCTCGAGAGATCTGTTGGGTGCTGAGTGTTTTGAAATATAAGCTTTTCATATAGGTATCTACTTTATCTACAACACTATAACCAAACTCGTTATTCTCCTGTTCGGTGAATTGTGCCCCAGAATCACATTCCTAAAGTATAACTGAATTTCCTCTAACTTTCAGACAATGGACTTTTTTGTTAGCCTAACAGATTTGTCATCATGGTTTGGCCTTGGCTGGGCACTACGGCGCTCTATCACTCCCCTTCCTTGTGGGGTAGGGGAGAGATTAAGATGGAAAACAACTCGTAGGTTGAGATAAAAGCAGTTTACTAATAGCAAAAAAGAGGGACCAAGCAAGAAGTTGCGGGCGCAAACAGAAAGAGAAAGTAATCTCTACTTCCCATCAGCGAGCGATGTTCGGACACTTCCCGGGAAGCAGGGTCTCAGCACGCTCAGTAATGGTTCATCAGGAAGGCAGATATTTCAGAGCAACGAATGCCCCCCTTCCTCCTCTCTCCCTGAACTTTTATATCTGAGTTGACGTCATATGGTATGGAATATCCCTTTGGTTGATTTGGGTCAGCTGGCCTGGCTGTGTCCCCGCCCAGGACCTTGCCCACTCCCAGCCCCTTGATGGGGGAGGGAATGTCCGAGGGACAGCGCTGCTGAACAGTAGCCAAAACACTGGCGTGTTATCAGCACCCTTCCAGCTACCAAAGCACAGCACTGTGAGGGCTGCTAAGGGAAGGTGAGCTCTCTTGGTCAGACCCAATACACTTACTAAGATGAAATGTATATTTGGAAATGCAAACAACACTATTAATATTTTAAGTAAATTTAGTAATACAGGAATTTATGCTGACGTTAAAAGCTATATTAAATTGCTCCCTGGGCTATTTTGAGAATACCCTTGTTTATAATATGTGATGACTTTGACGACGTCACAAACCAGAAACATGAAAACATTATTAAAACCTGCTTCTTAAAGAGTTATCAGCCTGCTATCTGTTAAGGTGTTCAGACACGGTAAAATTTCAATCTAAACACATTAGACAACTTCATAAACTTTTAACCAGCAGTGCTGTAAATTGAATAGTAGTGGACATGTAAGCTTAAAGAAGAGAGAGAGAAAAAGATTTTTTTTTTTAGGGTCAATATAGTCCATAATAAATATTACAGGACAGGAAAATATTGCGCACACCTCCTGAAATCCAGCCACATCTGAGAATCTCCTTTCCCTGGTTATTATCATGGATCATTCGTTCTGTGCATTGTCCTGTCCTGTAATTTCTTCTTTTAAATGTGAAATTTATTTCAATTTATCAATGAAATAATCCAATCGGTCACTTTAGGATCTTACATATTTTTAAGACAAAGAGGAGCTATACTCGGCATTTCTTTGCATTAATTATTTATCTCTCTGCAGGGTAAAGTCCTTCACATGTTCTGTTCTTTCCCATCTAAAATGCATAGTGGACCTTGAAAAATATGAAGTATCTGGAAAAAAAGCCCTAATTGTGGCTAAGATGGTAGTCATTTTTTTGTGGATGTGCCTAAAGGAAAGCTTAGAGAAAGGTTTTTTGAAGATCATATTCCTGTTCAAAGCCAGTAGATTCAAAACTGTCATGTACTTTTGAAGGTGTAGGATTGCTCTCATCACAAATTTCTTAAAATGTTTTTGGCTGCAAAGGTTTTAGGAAAATAAAAAAATCTAATGTAATTCTTCATGCAGTTTGTATTTAGATCAGCATAATTCTTATAATTACAATCTAAAGAAAAAAGAAAGCATTTTGTTTCTGGAAAATTTTCCAAACCATACATCCGTTTGGAGGATTGAGGCTATAAAATGTTCTTTGCTTGAGTTATGGTAATGGCACATTTTAATTAAATGGCAAATAATGTCTTCATAATAAAGACAAAGCCCTGCAAGAACTTTATGAGACATACAGCAACTTACAAATCTATTTCTGATTACAGAACCAAAGAATAGGTATACCTAATCTATTAACACCTAAAGCAAAGACTCCAAGTAGATACAATTTTCTCACAGAAACTACTGGAAGCAAACATACTTCCTACTATTTGCATACTATTTTCATGTTGTTTCATCTTCCTGCTTCTCTCTTTGCCCCACTGCTCTCACACCACCCCTGGCCTCAATCAGTTTACAGAAGATTTGGTACATTATAATAGAGCTGAGGTAGTAAATGAGAAAACTGGCTCACTGGACTCACAGAGGTGAGACCATGCAAGTCAAAAACAGAGAAAAAACTTGAGCTGGGAAAAGGAATGGAATGATCTAGAAGAACGTGGGTTTGGGTGTTATTAATACAGAAAATCTGCAGTATTCTTAGGATTATTCAGATGCAATGGAAGTGATACATTGACCATGGTTTACACGGCTGGCCTATAGTCCTCATGCAGAAAACTGCTTTGGCAGAACAGTTTTTAATATTGACCATATTCAAACATCTTGCAAACCTCTTAGATTAAAAATTATTAGTCCAAAATGTTCATGGCTGCATATAGTTTGTGTTTTATTTACAAGTCTGATAGCAGATGGTTTCTGGTTGAAAGGTCACTATGAATAATGCACAGACTATAACTGAAAGCAAGCAAAATGAAAAATGATAAAGGGGACAGAATTATTTCAAGTCTTGGGTGCTATGGCAAATCATCCAGCTCAACTCCGTGGTGTACTCTAGGTAGCAACCACTAGAGAGCACCTAGTTACAATGACATGAGTACCTGTGAGGTGGTCCATTTCTGAAAGGATAACACACAGTCATTAAGTAAAAAATTGGAAATACTTTTTTCACATTTCATAGTTCTCAGGGATTTTGTGAGCCAACTAGCACTCCAAACTAACTCACTCACTCACTAAGAAATATCTTTTTAAAAAGACAAGAATATGATTTATTCATTGTCTTATTAATAATTTCCCCAGCCAGCTGGAGCTTTCTATCAGGTGTAGATTATAGCTCTAGGAAGGTCTAGGAGTCATGCTTTCACTCAGGATGTGATTAAAGACACTTGTAGAGAAACCATGTGAAAAAATCTTCCCCCATTGACATCAGGGTCCCATGAAGGATGTAGGTCAAGGAATGTATATTCCACCCTCAGTGGTCAATACAGTCTTTTACTTACTGCTATAGCTCCTGATATCTGCCTGATATGGGACGTATGGCTGACCTCCTCAGAACGCACTTAACAGGCTTGTGGGATTTTCTCTGTTACTTCCAGTACAGACAGCCAGAGTCTGGACTAGAATTAGTAAAGGTACCAGCTGGACATTTCTGCTAATTGGTTTAGACGCTTCTTAGTGTCTTACTGAGACATCAGGATGTTTAGACTCCAGCTTTTCTGTTTAACAGACAATGGGACTGGAAGGCACTTGCTGTTTTCCTGCTTTCTTGTGCGGTGAAAGGCAGCAGCAGAAAGTAACCTGACTCCAGCCTTTCTTGTATAACAATATCTGCTTGTATTTAATAACAAACAGGAGCACTTCTCATCAGTTTGCTGCATGAGTAGGAGACCATTCAACCATATGTTTGCATAAAATCCCAATGGAACACTTGAATCATTATTATTTCCACAAACAAGATGATCATTAACATACTTATATTGGATGCAAACTTATCTGGAAACTGAATTTTAAGTATAGTTTGAGCTTTTACTGCATCTTTATTTGTGATGCACTGAAATAAAGCATACTGAGAAAGACAAGAGTGATCTGCATTTTAAAGCTTACCAGTTATGCTCAGTTTAGGAGATGATTGAAGTTTGGCTGGTTTAGAGAAGATGAAATTCACAAATTACTGTACTTTCATATACTTAATTAAAATAAATCCAGCCTAAATAACATCAGTTTTTCAATCCTCCCAGTATAAGGGCAATTCTGAAAGAAATTGAAATGGAAACGAGCAAGAAATGTGATGATCAGTTAGATCAGTATCCCTAGAATCTCTAATCTCCAAATTAAATAAAAACTGTCCATTCAAAATTTTTGTTATGAAACACATCTGTTAAAGAAACAGACAGAATATATTTCAGAGCTAACAAAAATTTGTTTAGAGCATTTTAATTTTTCTAGCTCACCTCTCTCTCTCTGGTTTTATAATTCAGACTTCAAAGCTTTGAAAATTCCTGATAAATGCTGTGCTAATATCTATGCCACAGAGACAATCCTGAAAGGATGTATAAACTCAGCAGCAGACAGACCTGCCTTGTGCGCAGGGCAGACCTGAACAGAGTAGCCATTGGGAAAACTGTTTTTCCAAGGTGTGCTTCCTGCATGTGAAAGAAGAGATCATCTTATATCTACGATCTCCTTGCAACAGTGGAACAACACTATACAGCCCAGAGAAACCTCTATTGCCTTAGAAACATCATTACACATGGGTATTACAGAAAAGGAAAACACACTCTCTTTCTCTGCTTTGAGTGAGAAGTCATTTTATTTGGGTCCCATGGAAGCTGCTCTAGATCTTATTCCGCCTTTAAAGGTTTTAGCCTGGCTGCTGTGGTTGAACACTGTGCCAAGTTTTTCTTCTGTTTCAGTTCTCCAGTATTGCATTGGACCCGGAAAACTGCAGACATTTCCCAGCCTCCTCAGTATACTTTTGGCAGCATTATACCTTCACAAACATAACAGGTGCAAACCTGAATGACTCATACCTAGGGGATATTGATTCATGCACTAAGACACTCTTCTTCTGTGCATTAAGACCTTCATCCATGAAGAGGCACTACTGTGATGTGATTAAATTAAAAAGCAAAAGGAGGAAAGTAAAAGAGCAGAAAATAATCCCTCTGAACTACTGGGGCTTGTTAAGATGAACACACCTGTATGTAGTCTAAATTCAAAAGACAACAAAGTACAACAACAAAAATATTAGTAAAAATAACGCAGCATCAATATATGAGCAATGATAAGCACTAGGAAGCCTAAAGGTCTGTGCAACTTTTTATTTTTTCGTATATATACAAAAAAGCTATGGAAACCAACAAAGGAGAGACTTGGAAAGAAACATTGAAGAAAAGTATTCTCCCAGGGTCCAAACCCCCATAAATTGGCACTGTACTGCACAAATCCACAGAGTTGCACAGATTTGCACCAGCCAGGGAAACATTAAAAATGGTGATTCTGCCACGTAATTTGAACCCTATTGAGGTATGTAGCTCACCATTCAGTGCATGATCCCAGTCTGTATGCTTTGTTCCCTTTGTATTTTCTGAATGTGAACGCTCCCTGAAGATTTGGAAGTGGGTGTTGCAAAATGAGAGCCTTCAGTGAAGTTCAACAACTCTTAAACAAACATAGTGTTTTGAGATTATAAAGTGGGGGTAATTTCTGTTTTCCATTAACAAAATGATCCACCAAATTAATTTCTCAAATAGTGAAATGAAAAACAAATATCTGTACATTAAAATCTGAAAAGCTTGGTTCTTGTATATTTCTGTGTGTCTGACAAGAAAGTTGAGAACTGTGGTGTCAAATACTTTCAGCTATTAATTATGTTTCTAACAATATTCTGGATCAAATACTCTGTAATGAATGTGGTTTGATTTCTTTTTTAGTACAATGACTACAAACTGTAAACAACTTCCCTTTTCCCTAAAGATTACATAACTTTATAAAAACAGAGGGGAGGGGTGGAGGGCATGGAACAAAAAAGAAAGAGAATCTATTGAAGTAGAAATAAAAAAGGGATGTTTGATATGATTAATAATGACTATATAATGAGTTTCACTGGGATATGGAAATACAGTCCACGAAGAGAGCAAAAACCTGTGTGATGGGGTTCAGAGAAGGACAGCCCCTACCTGTTTTTCTTTCCCATATCCTTGGTGTTGCTGTCATCAGGCCAGGCTGTAAGGACAACTCAAGTTTATTAAAGTCACCTGGAAGACTCTTTAGGAGTTATTGTGGTCAGAGGAGCAACTAATGCTCTTATTTGTTTTGTAGGCTGATGCAGAGGATAAAAACCAGGAGGTGTTCCATGTATTCAATGCTTGTGGAGAAAGGACACAAGTATAATTAAGAGACACTGTTGACATTTAATGAAGATGCCGCCTCACAATATCTAATTTTGTTCATGATCTATGGAGCACTTTCACCTTATAAATTGCTTGTCCAACAGACTCTTGAACATATGAGAGCCTGTTAGATAGTCTCTAGAAATTTGCCTTTGCCTGTCAGATTAGTGTGTGTATCAGCCTCAGGAAACCAGAATATCTCACGTGTATCAGGTGATCCAGCAGCACCTATTATGAAAACAGATTTAGGACAAAAATTTACATTCTAATAAAAAGCATATATTTTTGGTAAAGGAATAAGTTTAGGTCAAACATACAAAAAATCTTTAGAATTCTATTTAAGGATCACTGTCTTCATTAGCTGTCCTAACTTGTGAGCCTGCCTCATTAAACCTGCTTCAGATCTAGTGAAACTTCTCCAAAGCCATGCAGAAGTCCTGAAGCCCATCTTTCCCATCTCTATCACTGAAGATGGCTCTTGGAGCAGTTCAAGCAGATGCTTGAGCAATCTGCTGCTTGCCTTGTCTGGGATGCACTAGTTCTTTTAGATTGTAGTTTTGTTTCACATTCCTTTTGACCAGCAAAGTAGTCTCCCATACTAATTTGGAGGAAAATTTTCTGGATTCCTGAAATCTAACCTTACTAAATTTCGCAAACAGTTTTATTTCTTAATGAGTAGAGATTGGATGCATATTTGTTTTACCTATTTAAAAGCATTTTATGACATTGTATTAAACCTGATACAAGAATCAGGTAATACATATATCCCTCAACCAAATAACAATTTTAATTTCCCATTGAGAATTAGGACCTATTGGATTATATATAAATTCAACAGGATTCTCTCACTCATATTTTGTTAGATTTTGGGTAATACTCTGGGATTGTCCAAAGTCAAATGTCATAAATCTATCATATGACTAAAATCCTTCATACTTAGTTTCACAGAAATTGTAGCAGTCACATGTTTCTGCTAATATACCTTCTTCTTGTGATGGGAGCTATATGCCAAAAATAACCTAAGGAAAAGTCAACACTAGCACTACTTTAAGAAGAAATAACAATAGATGAACAAGATGCTTATGACACATTTTTCTTCCATAGTTTAATATGATGTATTTATGATAGGTACTCTTTAATGAGCAGAACTTTATTAGTAAGAATTATTTGACTAGGGGACTGAGAAGGAAAATAGTTACTTCCCACCAGGTGCATATGAAATTTTGATTTTCTTCTAAGCAAAGTGTTCAGGTTTTGTTTTGTTCCATCTAAAGTTTTCATAATTTTAGTGGTCTCTGAGGCTTTCAGAGGAAAGGAGACAAATTATTGTCACATTTTAAGCTCCTTCTTCAATCTGTGTATGAAACTGATTAACTCATAGTGCATCTGTTTTAGCTTTAAATGTGAATATGTCCTTTTTTGAAATGAAATATTCCAGGCCATTTTGTACGCAACCTCTATTAGTATTAAGAGCACCTTCAAGCATAGTAGTGATGGTGGCAAAGGCTTTGGAACAAGTGACCATATGACCACACATACTAGATTTGAAAGATTTGTTTAATGTTTTGCCTGACTAGAGGGGGGGTTAAAAGATTTTCACTGTTTGTGTTCTTGAAGTTGTCAAATCATACCTACAAATTCCTTTCATTAGAAAGAGTCTATGCAAAGAAAAGCAACTAAATGTTTTGTGATCCTTTAATCTTTCATATCTTTATCAATAAGTAGCTTGTTCCCTTCTTCCTAGTAAGTCCATTTCATTATCAATTATGTAAAACTTTGCCTTATAATAAAGGAACTTTTAAGGGAATCAGGAGGAGCACATGGTTCATTAAATTCTCCCATAACTAACCTTGGGACTTTTTAATACAGTTCCTCCCTTCCTTAGTCTCACCAACTTGAAATGCAAGCAATTCATATATCATCATTTATCTTGGAAATCTAGCCCACAACTGCACTTTCCAATTCTCTCGTCCAGAAATGTGTCAGAATAATTCACACTTGCTTCTATCACTGCCTTTGACAATTTGTTCCATTATTCAGTAACCCTCTGCCTATTGAAATTCTGTCTGAACTGCTTATAAATTAATCCTTTCTTTTAGAGCCATCTATTATCTCTGGTTTTGTGTAAATTGTTATCTCAAAGAGTGCCTTAGTGACAGTCTGGTTCTCTTCATTCAGGGTTTTACATGGGCCTAATTAAGATCTCATTCTGCTAAGATCTATGTTCTCTCCATGTGTCTGAATTTAGATATTTTTAACTTATTTCACCAATGAATAAAACCACCTGTTATTTTTCATCTCTTACAGAAAAAACCCAAAACCAAAACTACAATACCAGAATCAAAGGCAGATTCTTGTTTACTTCAGTTCAGCAAAGCAAAACATCTGAAAAAGCCCTCATGCTTGACAAAACATCTTAGCACACAGGGATTCTCCCGGTTTGGTTGCTCTTAACACAGTCATGACAGAGGAGGCTTTCAGGAGTCAACCTTCATCTGCAACATTTGTTCTCCACTACACAGTGCTAGTGAAGTGGCAGAAATGTAGGTAGTTGGTTTCATCTGTGTAAATACCAACAGGACCTTATAAAGATTTTTTTTTTATGGCCAGCGTTTTGCCTTTTTGCAGTAGTGGAAGTAGTAATTTAGTACTCTATCTTTTTCTGAACAGTCCTCCATTTTTTGTACTGCTAAGTATTTTTTTGCTGTATCCAGATGTCAAAACAATGAGCATTGTGGGGAGAAAAAAATCAGTAAATTAAGCACTCAACACAAATATAGATTAATGGGGTAGCTTGGTGGGCTTCTTAGTTGCATAAATCTCTCTCTATATTTGTCCTGCTCCCACGAAAATTTTGTTTACTCAAACAGATTCTGCATTATATTGGTTTTGATCCATTATTACTTCATAAGCTGCTTTGAGATAAATTTACAGACCTGAAGGAGCTACATAAAGCCAAAGTTTTTGCAATCCTTTAAAAACATTGGATATCGATGCCATAGATGATCAGCTCTACAACTTTTGACTTTGCTAGGTAAGGAACATTGTCAGGAATCTCTGCTGATGCTGTCTTCTCTTTTATTATAGTACTTAAAGATGGTACTGCACTTTAAATATTTCAAACACTGACTTATGATTCTTCTATCTACAGTTATTCTTTCCTTGAGAATTGTTACTTGGATAACCTTTATGGAGAGTGTTGCATCATCTTGGGCTTGTTCTGATTTGGTAATTAATTGTATGATGCTGACTGTGATGATATTGCTGCCTATTTATGGAATACCTTATGTAAAGCACTGAAAAAATTACTTTATTTTTTTAAATCCTAAATGGCAAGGATAATAGAGATTAATACTCCATTTACACATTCCTTATTGTAACCTTCTATGTGATGTAATGTCTGAGATTTAACATTTATTTTTGTTCTAATTTTAGGTTACAAAAATATTGAGTTATTTTTGTTTAGATGAAAAATTCCCGTGATTTTAAAAAGAAAGAGACATCATGTTTTAATTTGGCATGGCACATTCAAAATGGATTCTTAATGATTTGTCAACTTCACTGCACTGTCCGTAAACTTTTTACTTTTTCATAATGCTGCACTTCTGCTTGAGAGATGCATTTTTTGTGAAGTTTCTGGGGTGGATAATAAAAGGAAACCAAAGCCAAATACCCTTGTTCCCCAGCAAAAAGGATGTCTCATGTCTTCTCCCAATATCTTTGTTTTCCAAAAAATAAATTTTCTACTAACTCATAACAAAATATTATCTCCTTCTTTTCTAATAACAGGATTTTTATTAATATCTTCCACTGTAGGAGTACGTGTTATTACATATCAGTTCCCCCCTCCATGATTCTCTTGCTAACACTAATATCTAGAATAATAGGTGGTCTTTTTACAACCGTATGGAGGTTAGAGGTGAATAAAAGTAATTCTGTGAAAAAGTGTGAACATAAAGAAGCCCACAAAGTTTTCGGTCTAAAAATTTTCTAACCTCAAGTCAGAAGACATGTTGTTATTACTAAGGGTCTTGCAGAAGAAAAAACCCAACTAACTATGGAGGTGTCGCACATGGAAAGAAAACAATTTTATTGCTTTCCGTTTTTTTTCCTTTTTGAAGAGCTTTTTGAGAAGTTTTTAATTTAGATTTTTACTAGTTTTAGATTGAATATTTAATATGCAGTATTTTATGATTAATTCATTTTTAAGTTATAAAATCCTCATTTTTCA
Source organism: Atrichornis clamosus (assembly GCA_013400975.1). Taxonomy (NCBI): domain Eukaryota; kingdom Metazoa; phylum Chordata; class Aves; order Passeriformes; family Menuridae; genus Atrichornis; species Atrichornis clamosus. Next base: position 14,395 of record WBMZ01001302.1, on the reverse strand, counting down.
TTTTAGAAAATCTATTTGGAGAAAATATTGCTAAAAGTTTCTCCAACTGAAAAATTATCCTAAGATGTTTGTCCTCTATTAAGAAAATCCTAATTTTGTTGAACTGACATTTCACAACAAAAGTAAGTTTTCTACCAAGCCTCAGTGTTTTGCCAGAAAGGACAAGTGTGTTATGTAAAACTGCTCAGTAATTTCATACTTACAGGAAGTGGAGGAAGGAGGAAGAAAAAGGATTTTTTGTTGTGCAGCATTGTCAAAAGATCATTGACTCATATTCTTAAAAAAAACCCCAAATTTACAAGCAAACAAAAACCCCAAAGAAATAGGCCATTTAACGAATATTTAACTTTTCAGTAATAAAGATTCTACTTTCAAGATTCCTTTTTCCCACCTCTCATTTGTCCACTATGCCCACAGACATGGTAAAGCCACCTACCTAGACACAGAGACAACCACTTTCACACATCCAAGTAGCTACCCAGTGAACTGAAGGAGATTTCAATCAAAATACAAGCGTGCCGATAGAATGATGAAATTTAATTTTGAACCAGGCTTTTCTAAAGTTTTTGCCTGCAGACAGAAATTCCAAATTTACTGCAAGGCATTTGTTTTGTGTGCACTTTAAACCTAGAACTTCATGAGTTTCTGTGGTCGAAGAAATGTATACCTGCTTAGGCATTCTTTTCACTTCTACATGTCATCATCTAGGCTATCTGCTGGCCCAAACACTTTATGCACCTACTTCATTGGTCTTGAAGTAGCTGTGGTCTTATTTGACTAGAGCATTTCAGGGAAGCTAAGAAAATAAAGCATTCTCCATTATGAACTGCAGAAGAATTGCACCCACGGAAGAGCAGAAATATTTTTTTAGTTTGTTTCATTGATGAGATCAGGTCTGAACTTTTTGGTGGTAAATGCACAGCTGTGACATTTTCCAGATGCAGCTTTAGCATAAATACCTTCCCTAGTCACAGTACAGTTCTACTTCTGTAATCACTTTCTCCAGGCACTCCTTCAGGGAGTACAGCCCTATATGCTCCTGGACTGAGATGGTTGACAAGAAGACCAAGGAAGATGTACTGCTAGATTCTTAACTTGACACAGTTCTGTTGTTTTACTTTGGTTGTTTTCCAGCTATTGCAGAACTTTCATCTCAAAAGAAGACTTTGTTTTTGTTGTTTTTGTATACCAGATGGAGCAAAGATATGAAAATCAGCATTTTGAAAAATATATCCCTGCCTAGCTGCTGCATTGTGTAGACTCACAGAATTACAGCATCATAGAAGGGTTTGTGTTGGAATGGACCTTTAAATGTGATCTACTCCCAACCCTATTGCTGCAGTCAGGGACATCTATCGTAGGTGAGAACATCGGTATTCCCCATGCCCACCCACTACCACTTGTCCTGGAGCAGCCCAAAGGCCAGGTCCTGGCATGGTGCAGAGCACCTTCAAGTGCCAGCAATCAGACTTGCAGCAAACTGAATTGCAGCAACAAAGCAGACGGAGAGTCTGGAGCACAAGTCTTAAGGAGTAGCTGAGGGAGCCAGAGCTGTTTAGTCTGGAAAGACGTCTAATGGGGGAACCTAATTGTTCTCTACAACTCTCTGAAAGGAGGCTGTGGTGTTCTGGGGGTTGGCCTCATCTTCCAGGTGACAAGGCCCAGAGGAAATGCCTCAAGGTGCATCAGGGGAGGTTGAGATTGAATAACAGACAAAATTTCTTGATTGAAAGTTTGTCAAGAATTGGAAAGCCTGCTCAGGGAAGTGGCTGAGGCACCATCCCTGGAGGTAAGACATGAAGACATAGCACTTGGTGACATGATTTAATGCTGCAATTGATAGTGCTTGGCTTACAGTTGGACCCAATGATCTTAGAGGTCTTTTCCAACCTAAATAATTCTATGATTCTATTTTAAACGCTCAGTGCTGCCAGGCTGGGGCCCAACAGAGCTACTAGGAAGTATTAGTTTTCTTCCCAATGTCTTTATTTCTTGCTTACAATGTGTTTTTTACCACAAAACAAATTTTATTTAAAGGTAAAGAAATGAAAATCAGAAAAATACAAAAAAATAGAAAGAATAAAATATATGTTATTCTGTACATAACCTTCTATTACATACAGCAGATGTATTAACATTAGTATTCAGATCTGTGGAACAAAATGTTATTATTAAAGCAACTGAAGAGTTTTTAATATTATAAATATGTATGACTTTGTAGAACAATAAGGAAATATATTCTGCTCAAAGCTCTCCTAATGCTGAACATTTTAATAAAACTTATAACATTTTTCTAAAAGTGCAATAAGTTATCCACTTTAAAATTAGATAAAAATTATTTGAGAAATAATTATGGGTATATGTTCATTAAATTAGAGTTGGAGGACTGAGAGATAAGGGCATTAGGTCAAGTCTTTCAATCTGCCTCCAGATACTCACTTCCACTATAATACCTATAAGCACATTATGGCAACAGAATCTCAGTGTGTAGAGAATTCTAATTCATTCCCACTCTCTCACTGTGAGACAGTCATTCTTAGACAGTGTGTACAAAAACACAAACTCAGAATTTGAGTATTCTCATGGCATTCCTCTCTTGCCCCTTACTGCTCCCATACTTTTTCTGCCTTGTCTTCAGGCTGCCTGCTGAATCCAATCAGCATGCAAGACTTGTCAAGCAGTTAGTAAATGTTGATTCAGACCGCAATATTTACTTAATAACAACATTGCTTTATCCTTGCTTTTAAGTTAATCACAAACAAACCGCCTTCAATCCTTGCCAGGAAGCCTCCCATAAGTCCATTGCAAATCATAGACATAATCTGTGTAAATAATTAATCTGCCTGAATCTTATTCCAGCAACACCTGCACCAACACTGATTACCAGATATGTAATTACATTTTGTTTGTATTTAAATAGGTTTGCCTCTGCTTTCTGTGGTGAAAAGTGCCTCACCTCCTCTGTGATCAAGGGCAGAATTTCTTGACCTCTCCTTGGTTCCGTGATGTAAGTGGTAACTGAGGTAAACCAAGGTGATGACAGACCAGGAGGATGCACCTTGTTCAGTTTCCTTTCAATTTAGAGGTCAGTGTGTTTATCAATGAGGGACAAAATGAAGCTCTCACAAGTTCAAATAATAAAAACAAAAGGAGTGTGATTGACTCTACCGTGTTTTCCATTGATCCTGAAATTACCACATAAACAGATTTCTGTGGTGGGTTGACCTTGATTGGTGCCCATGAAGCTGTACTATCACTCCTGTTCTTAGCAGTAGAGAGGGAATGAAATGAAAAAAAAACTTGTGGGTCAAAATAAAAGCCATTTAATAAAGCAAAAGCAAAGGCCACATGCAGAAGAAAAGGAAAACAAGATATTTATTCTCTACTTTCCATCAGCAGGTGGTCACTTCCTGAGAAGTAGATGCTGGAAGACAAACACTGTAAATAATAAATATGTGTGTCTTCCTCCTTTCTGTTAAGTGTTTTGTTGCTGAGCAGACATATACATCCCTTTGGTCAGTTTGAGCCAGCTGTTCTGACTATGTCCCCTTGAATTCACATGGAATTGTTAGGTAAATGGTTGGACCCAGTATCAGTAGAGGTCTATTCCAACCTAAATGAGTCCATGATTCTGTGTTCCTTTATGAAGTGTTCTGCTTAGTAAATCAGTACTAGTTAACTTTACTCACAAACCTGCAGAGCCTACTGTTTTTATTCTGTCCTACCTCGCCTTTTTTTTCTGTTGTTCTTCTAGACCATCTGTTCAAGACATCTTTCTTGAAAGGCAGAAGACCAACAAATCATGTCTGCTTCTACATGGTTACAGATTTTCTCTACAGCACTTCTCTCTGAAATAAATTTTTTCAAATTAACTAAAACTAACACCCTGACTTTCAATGTTGTTTCAGACTCATATGTAATGATTTGGAGCCATCTTTTGTTTAGCCATATATTTTGTTTACGCAAAATTTTGAATATGTACTATGTAATACTATGGTATTTTTCCCCATTTCAGCTGGTTGCAGAAATGAGTGTCTTAGACTAAACACTCATTACACATAATGACTTAGATGAGGCAAAAAGATAAAATGGATAAACTGTATACTTCCATACAGAATTTACAGGTAACCTGAACCTTCTGTGCTTTAGAAAAGGCAGCCCAAAACAAGCTAATCTATAATTATGCAATTACAAGTCTTCTAAAGCAACAACATAACCTAAATGTACTAGAACAAGGCAAGTAAAAATACCATTTAACAGCATCTTGGAGTGACAGAGATGAGGGGCAGAACTTTGTATACTTCAGGATTATTGTTATTGTACCTCTCTTAATTTATATCTGACAAGAGAAGGTCAGATATGTCTTCATAACCCTAAGTAATCCAAAGAAAGGGAACTATTACGCTCAGGAGTAAACCATAGACTGAATTCCAGTGTAACAGTTCTTCTACAGTTATTTATCAAAATATTACCATCTAAAGTCTAACCATTCATAAACAACTGTCCTTAGCAAATCCTTAACATCCTCTGACAAAATAATCACAGATAAGTGTTGTGAAGAAGGATGAAACAGAATTGGTGAGATTAGAAATATTCTCAAAATGGCTGTGATTAATTATTCTGGTTGAAGAAAACATGGCAAGGCCTTACCTTAGAGGGCATAAGGAAAGAGAAACCAAGACAGATAAAAGTGAAAATGAAAGTCTGTAATTTATGTGGAATGAAAAAAAAACCCCCAAACTTAAAGCTATGCAAGAAAGAGAAAAACAACTGCATGAGACAAAAAGCATGAGAAAGGGAATGATAAGGTGCTCTGTTATTGTGCTTTCAGCACACACTCATCCATGAATGCTGAATACATAACAATCAATAGCTGAAAGGGAGGAAAATTTCAGACATACTGGTGATGCAAAACAACATTCAAAGCAGTGCTAGATCAGCCTTCCTTCCAGGCTTTGGGCCACCTCATACCTACCCATGCGGCAAGAATGAGAACATGCCAGAATCAGAGCCTGCAAGTGCAAGCACACTGGCTGCTGACAGCAATTAGGGATAGTTAACAGTTTCCAGAAAGTATAAAATATTTAAAGCTAGTTATTGCACTTTAATTTTGCTCCTCAAAAACTAAAGTGCTGCTACTAATGGCTACTCTTTAATATTTTGAGGCTGCTTTTCAGTACCTTTGCAATCCTCTGGGGAGCAGTGAGCTACACTTTGTGAACTGCTGAAGTAGAGTGGCTATGCAAAGTCAGAGTGTTTCTTGTACATCCCCCAAATGCAGGTACCCATTTCAACCACAATCTATATGCTTTTCTTGTTAGTTGTGTTTGTCATGTGAGTTTAATAAGCAAAACTGATCAAGAAGATGCAAATGCCACTCAAATATCACTCAAGACAAATTAGAAAACCTACACAAATGTAACAATTTAAATGCACTAACTTTGGCTGGACTGAATTTTTGTAATTCTTGGTAGTGTTATGCTTTATTAAACAGATAGGAAATTTTTAATTTTTATTATTAATTCTCTGATCTCTGCATTGTTTACATTTCTGGAATGTTAAAGTAAAAATTAGAATAAAAAAGTGAGCAGTGACATAAAGTACATGCTTAATGAGCATAATATAGATAGGCATAATTTTGTTTCACATGCTTTACTGAGAGATACCAAGTGATATGATCCAGAGAGAATTAAGATCAGGAAGTCCCAGCTCTAACTGGACAGAACTTGACTCTGCATTGTCTACTGCAAGAAATGAAAAAAAGCTGCAGTACTGTATATGGGTGTCCCTTGGGCACAGTTCAGCAGACTTACATACCTGGATTTGCTGCTTGGTGCTGAGCAAGGCTATGCTGCCCAAAATCACAGGTACCTGCTGCGCTCCTTTCTCTGTGCATCTAGCTGCCATCCCATAGTCTCCACATATATGACTAAAGGAAAAAATGCCTCTTTGTTTTTCAGAAATTACACACTCAGAATTACAGAATCAGTCAGGTTGGAAGCAACCACAATGGGTCATCTGGTACAACCTGCCTGCTCAAGCCCACGGCACAGAATTGCATCCAGACAGTTCTTGAATATCACCAGTGAGGGAGACTTCGCCACCTCTCTGGGAAATCTGTTCCAGTGCTTGGTCACTCTCACAGTAAAGTCCTTCCTCATATTCATGTTGAATTTCCTGTGCCTGCATTTCCTGTCAATTGCCTCTTGTTCTATTGCTTGGCACCACCATGAAGAGCCTGGCTCAATCTTCTTGGCACCCTCTCCCTTTCGGTATTTATACACACTGATGAGATCCCCTCTCAGTTGTCTCTTCTCAAGGCTGAACAGGCTCAGCTCTCTCAGCCTTTCCTCATAAGAGAAATGCTCCAATCCCTCAATCATCTCTGTTGTCCTTACTGTTCACTCATCCAACACACAATTCCTGAGTTTACCTATGAGGATATTGTGACACACAGTATTGAAGGCCTTGCTGAAGTCAAGAAAGACAATCCATACCACTNGAAGGCCTTGCTGAAGTCAAGAATCCATACCAGTCTCCATTCATCCATCTGGGTACTTGTTTCATTGTAGAAGGCAATCAGTTTGGTCAAACATGCCTTACCTCTACTGAATCCATGCTGACTACTGATCATCTTCATGCCTTCCATGTGGGTAGGAATTGCCTCCAGAATGAGGTCATCACCTTTCCAGCAACTGAGGTGAGGCTGACTCACGGGTTGCTCCTTTGGTTATTCTTCTTGCCCTTTTTGAAGACTGGTGACATTTGTTTTCTTACAGCCCTCAGGCACCTGTTTAGGTGTACTCTGATCCAATCCTCCTTGATCAAAGAAAGGTCTTCCCCCAGCATTCATTTACACTGGTCTCCTGGGTCAGAGATTCCTGAGGAGTTGTCTTGTCAGTGAAGACCAATGTAAAGGGGACATTCAATAACTGTGCCTTCTCTGTCTTCTTATTGCCAGGGTCCCCTTTCTGATAACTAATGGGCCAACATTGTACTTTGTTGTCCTTTTGTTATTTATGTATTTGAAAAAGCCCCTTTTTTTTAAATCCTTGACATCCTTGGCTATATTTAATTCTAGATAAGCCTTGGCTTTTTTTCTAGTCTCAACACTCTTACTCAATCCACCTCTATATTCACTCCAAGTAGCCTGACCCCACTTCCATCTCCTGTGTGTTTCTTGCTTGTACTTGGGTAATGAAGGAATTCTTTATTCATCCACAGAGGTTTCTTGCACTCTTGGCCTGATTTCTTCCTCATTGGGATGTACCATTCTTGAACCTAGAGCAACTTAACCTTTAATATTGACCAACTCTCTTGGACCCCTATTCCCTGCACAGCCTGCTCCCATGGGATTCTTCCAAGAAGATCCCTAAAGATGCTAAAGTTAAATCTCCCAAAGTCCATGGTTGCAACCTTGCTGACTGTCCTGCTACATTTTTGTTCAATACTGAATTCTACAATCTCATGCTCACTACAGTCAAGACTGCCTCCAACTTTCGTATCACCAACAAGGCCTTCCCTGTTTGTTGCTATAAGATCAAGCACTATACAATTCCTTGTGGGATCATCCACTACCTGTGACAAGAAGTTGTCATCAATGCTTTCCAGGAACCTCCTGGACTGTTTGCACTTTGTTGTACAGCTTCTCCAGAAGATGTCAGTGTAGTTAAAGTCCCCAACAAAAACCAGGGCCTGTGACTTTGAGACTGTTCCTAGCTGTCTGTAGAAGGCCTGACTCACTTCCTCCTTTTGATTGGTTCGCCTGTAGCACACATCCACAACAGAATCACTCTTACTAGACTCCTCTTTCATCACAGAATCACTGAATATGCTGAGTTGGAAGGGACCCATCAGGATCATGGAGTCCAACTCCTGGTCCTGCACAGGACACCCCAAGAAAAGCTCCATGCGCCAGAGAGCATTGTCTAAATGCTTTGGGAACTCAGACAGGTTTTGTTGTGTCACCAATTCCCTGGGGAGCCTATTCCAGAGCCCAACCACCCATTGAGTATAAAACTGTTTCCTGATCTTCAGCCTAAACCTCCCCAGACTCAGCTTAATGCTGTTCCCTCAAATCCTGTCACTGGTCACAAACATTCGTACTTGCCGTCTGCTTCCCCTCATGAAGATGTTGAAGACCACAATAAACTCTTAACTCTTTCATAATCCTGACCTAGGCAAAGCCTTATACATTATAACTGTTGCTTCACATAGAGGGCGAATCCACCACCACATCTTCCTGGTCTGTCTCTCTTAAAAAATGTGTAGCCTTCATAACAACATTGCAGTCACGCAAGCTATCCCAGCAAGTTTCTGTAACTGCAATGAGATCAAAGCCCTGTGACTGCACAGAGATTTCTGGTTCTTCCAGTTTTTTTCCCCATAGTGTGTGCATTGGTATACAGGCACTTAATAGAGGAATTTGGTGGTGACAATATGCCAGCGGGGGTGCAAAGGGATGCCCCAGAGCCCTGTCTTGTCGTTGTGTACTTGGCTACTTATGTTTGATCAAGGTAGTCCCTCTTAAGGCTTCTTTTCCTACTAGGGTGTTTGTTCGAGGTTTCCCTGGTGGCTTTTATTATCTCAGGTGTCCCTGGCTAATCTCTATAACACTACAGGTGTGCTCTAGTGTGGCTAGTACATTTCAGATTTGCCTGCAGAGGGCCCTCACAGGTACCCTGTCTCTGTAAATTATCTTACTATCCCAGTTTGCCAGGAACAGGCATGATATTTTCTCCTTTCCCATCATATCTAAAGCCCTGCAAATGAGTCTCACTAGTTCCTGGCTTCATCTGATGGCAGCATGCCTGTTGCTGCATAGGTCATACCATTGTTAGAAGTCCCAAAATTTTGGTGGTGACACCAGCTGTGGAGCCACGAATTAATAGACTCAACCCATCAGTTTCTTTCAATATTGCTCCTTTCAACTGGAATTATAGAGGAGAAAATAGCTTGTGCCCCAGGTTCCCTTACTAAATGTCCCAAAGCCCCGAAATATTTTTGATTGCCATCAGATTAAGCGTTGCCATGTTCTTGTGCCCTCCATGGGAGATTGGTAATGGATAGTAGTCTGTGGGCTGTACCAGGCTTGGAAGTTTTCTGGTGGCATCCTTAACCCAGGGAAGCAGAAGACTTCCCTATGGGTTGGGCCTGGTCTACATATCAGGCATTCTGTTTCCTTTAGAAGGAAATATCCTACAACTAAACTCCATCTTTTCAAACTTTCAGAAGCAGTTGTAACACAGTGGGTTGCCCTAAGAGATTGTGGTGGTCCCTCTGGCTGGAGCTTCATCCACTTCATGCTTAGGCTGGTCTTCCACATAGAAAGCCTCAAAGCTGTTGCGCAGAGGTACCTGGGGGAATGAGGTGTACAAAGAAACATTTTTCTTGCCTCCCTGAGTGTGGACTACCCTCCATTCACCTCTTACTTCACAATTGGTATCTGCTCCTTGCTGGGACATGGATAGAGGATCCCCTTGATCTTTAGTTGTTTCTGGTGGCTGCTTCTGTCTCAGGGAGGCCAGAGCATGGTTCCACCAGTCTATCTCCATCTCTGATTCTCTAGTGCTTCTCACCCTTTCTGCTTCATCTTGTAACTCTGCTATCAGGTTGAGAAGCTCATCCATCTGGTCACATCTGATGCCACTGGACATTACTCTTGTGTATACTGCATTTTAGTAACAAAGGGAAATTTCTGACATGTAACATGGCAGGAAAATAAGTTACCTATAAGTCTAGTTATAATTTTTCTGTCTAATGTTTTTTCTTTAAAGACAATTTTATGGTGGTGAACTCAGACGGGTCTGTAATGGTTTTACAGTGAGGAAAATGTTAAAGCGATATGAGCCCCTTCCCTGATATGACCGTGGAAGAATAACAAAAAACAACCTAAAAAGAAATTACAAGATGTTAAAAAATGTTGGAGTCACCATTTTACTAAAAAACAAAATAACAATAAACACAACAATAAAAGGAAAATTATACAAAAGAGGGAATGGTTTAACCAACAAAAGCAAGGTATGACATGGCCCACCCTGGCATAAAAACAAGATGTCTGCCACTCCCAGGCAGCTCCCTGTGGCCCAGGAAAACAAACAAGGTACTGTGGTAAACAAACCCCTGCAGCTTAATGCCCTTTTCTGGACAGACAAAACAATGCCACAGGGGAAAACAAAACCTGGAAGTCTATTTTGTCCAAAAGGATTCACTCTGCTGAGATGCCAGATGGCAGCGTGGGTGCAGGAGCTCTCTGTCTCTGCAGCATGGCAGCAAAAGGTGGTGGGCTACGGCAAAGTGGCGGTGGCGGCAGCAGCGGTGCTGTGGGTACTGGCAGCAGTGTGGATATTCCAAAACCACTCTGTAGCAGCTTCAGATTGTGAAAAGGAGCTTCCTGGGCTATGACAATCTTGGACAACACTGCCTGATTCTATTCTGCAAGGAAGGATGAATTCCAGGCCTTCAAGGTCTTGAATCAGGAAAATTCACATAATACACAGCACTGAGGAACTAGATGAGGGAAAAAATGTTTCTGAACAGAGGTTGCAATCCATAAAGATACATGTATATATAAATGCATATATTTAAAGTCATTCCTTTCCAATGGAGGACAAAAAGTAGGACTTTAAAAGTAGGAGGGATATTTAAGAAAATAATGTGTATTTCAGGAGAGTTTTTGGAATGATCCTAGAGTTACTGATAGTTTGGGATTGCAAGTTGCTAACAGATAATATTAAATATAACATTGTTAACTATTACAGAATCAGAGAGTTGCTGAAGTTGTGTTTACATTGTGTTTTGAACCTCAACAAAAATCTCAACATCTGAGCACACAGAAGGAGAATGGTGGAAGTTCAAAAGGATCTCTTGAAGTCAGCTGATCCAACCCTTCAGGTCCACTGGGGCAAACAAGAGCTGATTGCAGAAGGCCATGCCCAGTGGCTTTTGAATATCTCCAGATGTGAAGACTCTACAACCCTGGACAACTCTGTCAGTGCTTGGTCACCCTTACAGTGAAGAAAATTATCTCCTTATATTCAGAGGGAACCTCCTCTGTTTCCATTTCTGCCCATTTCTTCTGATCCTCATTGTTAGTGAGGACCACTGGAAAGAGCCTTGCTCCATCTTTGTCTAAACCCTCCCTTCAGCTATCTGTATGCATTGATGGAGTTCCCCTGAGTCTTCACCTCTCCAGGTTTCTCTCAACCTTTTCTCACAGGAGAGATGTTCAAGTCCCTTCATCACCTCTGTGGCCCTTCACTGTACTGTCTTTAGTATGTTTCTATTTCTTGTGTTCTGCTGAGTCCAGAACTGGACACAGTATTTCAAGGGTGGCCTCACCAGTGCTGAATAGAGGGGCAGGATCATCTCTCTCCATCTGCTGGCAACATTCCTCCTATTGCAGCCCAGGATGCTGCTGGTGCTTTCTTTGTCACATGAGCAAAAAATCGTTCACTCATGTCAGATTTAGATCCAGCAGAACCCCTGTGAACTCCACGATGTTCCTGTCAACTCAGTTCTTCAGCACGTTGCGGTCTCTCTGAACGGCAGTACAATTCTCTGGTGCACTAACTTCTTCTCTCAGTTTTGTGTTGGCAGCAAACTTGCTGGGGGTACACTGCCCCATCATCCAGATCAAAATTGGCTCCTAGGATACAATGCTAGTTACAGACCTCCACCTACATTTTGGACTGATGATCGCCACTATCTGGATCTGACCATTCATCTGATTTTCAATCCATTTCACTCTTACACCCATTCTTTGTTAGTTTCTCTACAGTGATCTTCTGGGAGATACTGTCAAAAGCCTTGCTGAAGTCAGAGTGGGCAATATCATCTGCTCTCTCCTCACCTACCAAGCCAGTCATTGTAGAATGCTGGTGAAGGATAAATTCCCATTTCTGAATCCATGACTAATTCTGACCATTTCCATGTCCTTCAAGGGTCTAGATATTGTTTCCAGGAGTAACTTCTTCAACACCTTACTGGAGATCAATATGAGGCTGATGAGCTGTTTTCTGGAAATTCCTGCTTGCCCTTTTCATAGAAAGAAATGAGATTTTCTTTCCTCTGGTTCTTGGGCATCTCTCACAGTTGCCATGATTATTCAAAGGTTGCCAAGAGTGTCCTTGAAATGATATCAGAGATCTCACTTGCTACTCATGGCTCCCAAAAGGCCATGGTATCCCAAAAAGGCCTGTCAGCTGACACATCTCTTTTCCTTAAGTATTTCCTGACCTGATCCTCTTCCACAAGAGTAAGTCTTCCTTGCTCCAGACTTTGCCCTGTCTTCCAAGACCTTGAGTTACTGAAAGATAGTTGTTTTAGTAAAGACTGGGTAGAAGGAGGCATTCTGTCAGATGTTCAACTTTAGGCATCGTGAAAGGAAGTATTTTGCTAGCATTGTTGGTGACAGCAATGAATGATGTTCTGCATTAGCATCTGTATCCAACTCTCATAGAATCATAGAATCACAGAATCATAGAATGGTTTGTGTTGGAAAGAACTTTATGATCTAGCTCCCACCCACCTACACTGGGCAGAGACACCTTTCACTAGATCAGGTTTCTCAGAGCTCCATCCAACTTGCAGGGATGGAAATTGCCCTACTTCCCTGGGAAACCTTAACACACTAACAACAAAGAGCTTCCTCCTAATATCTAATCCAAACCTATTCTCTTTTAGTTTCAATCCATTCCCTCTCATCTTGGCAGTACATGTTTTTGTTAAAAATCCCTCTCCGTCTCTCTTATAGTCTTCCTTCAGGTACTGGAAGGCTGCAATTAGGTCATTCCAAAGCCTTCTCCTTTCCTGACTGAACAAACCCAATTCTTTCAGCCTTTCATTGTATGAGAGGATCTCCAACCTTCCAAACATCTTGGTGGCGCTTCTCTGGGCTCAGTCCAACAGGTCAATGTTCTTCCTGTGCTGGTGATCCCGGAGCTGGATATGGTACTCCAGGTGTGGTCTCACGAGAGCAGAGCAGAGGAGTAGAATCACCTCCCTTGCTGTTCTACCCACACTGCTTTAGTTGCAGCCCAGGACACATTTGTCTTTCTGGGCTGTGTGTGCACATTGCCAGCTCTTGTGAAGCTTCTCATTCAGCAGTCCCAAGTCCTCCTTGTTCATCCCCCAGCCTGTATCGATACTGTGGTTGCCCTGACCCAGGTGCAGCACTTTGCTTTTGACCTTATTAAATCTCATGAAATTCCCATGCACCCACTTCTTGAGCTTGTTCAGGTCCGTCTGGGCAGCATCTTGTCCTTCAAGTGTGTCAACAGCACCACTCAGCTTAGTGTCATCCCCAAGGTGGCTGAGGATACACTGAATCCCTCCATCTGTGTAATTAATGAAAGTGTTAAATAAGTCTGGTTCCAATACAGAACCCTGAGGGACACTTCTTGTTACTGATGTCCATAGGGATTCTGAGCCACTGACCACTATCCTCTGGATGTGACCATCCAACCACTTTCTTATCTATCTAACAGCCTTCTCATCAAATCCACCCCTCTCCATTTTAGAGAAGAATGTTTTGTGGTTGTCAAAAACTTTACAGAAGTCCAGATAAATTATATCTGTAGCTCTTCCCTTGTCCACTGATGCAGTCACCCTAACACAGAAGCCCACTGGGTTGGCAGGACCTGCNAATTATATCTGTAGCTCTTCCCTTGTCCACTGATGCAGTCACCCTAACACAGAAGCCCACTGGGTTGGTCAGGCAGGACCTGCCCTTGGTGAAGCTGTGCTGGCTATCCTGAGTCACTTCCCTATCCTCCATGTGTCTTAGCAGAGCTTCTAGAAGGATTTATTCCATTAACCTCCCAGGCACAGAGATGAGGCTGGCAGGTTGGTGGTTCCCAGGGTCCTCCTTTCTACCCTTTTTAAAGATGAGTACAATGTTTCCCCTTTTCCAGTCACCAGGGACTTCACCTGACGGCCATGACTTTTAAAATATGGAGAGTGTCTTGGCAACTACATCAGCCAATTCCCTCAGGACTCTGGGATGCATCTCATGGGATTCCACAGACTTTCAGGTTCTTCAGGTGGTCATGAACCCGGTCTTCTCTTGCAGTGGGAGAGACTTTGCTCCCCCAGTCCTAACTCTGCTGCCCATCCACTTGAGATGTGTGGGAAGACAGGTTGTCATTGAAAAATTATTGACAACCTTCTCTTAATCCATTTTTACCAGTTTTCCAGTGTTTTTTATCAGAGGGGGTACACATTAATTTTCTGGTTAACATACCCGTTATGATCCAGTTACGATAATTTTTAGGGAGATGCCTCTGCCCAAATTAAAGTGTAAACAAGGTCATGTACCAAAGTCAATAGTATGGATTTTATGTAACAGACAGATAGAAAGAAACATTAAAAAAGTGGTGGGGAGAGAAAGAGAGTG